>JABFEA020000010.1:21690324-21701683 GCA_019775915.2 Cyphomyrus plagiostoma | reverse complement strand
GCGCCGCCCCCCCCCCCCGGGCGGCCCCTCCGGGCGCCGGCGGGCGGCCCGCCCCCCCCCAGCTCACTAGCTCAGTGTGAACCTGGATCCACATCCAGACAATGATACATCTGACTACCCAACCATTTATCCTCCGTAATGTAATCGAATTTGCCCGCAGCCTGTCCCAGGACGCAGAGAACAGTAGTGGGGGGGTGCACCCTACCCTTCACAGGATGCTGATCCATCACAGGGCGCACAATTCCTCTAACTGCATGGGGGGACCGGAGCACCTGGATGGAAGAGCAAACCCACAGCTACATAGGGCTTCACACTCCCACTGTCACACACACACACACACACACACACACATTTGCATTCATATCTTTGTGGGGACTATTTATTCATTTCTATGGGCAAATCCCAAATCCTAACTATGACAACCTTAACCCCTGCCCAGCCCTAACCATAAGTAACCAAACGAAAAACAGAACTGCTCTTAGTTCAGAAGCAGAGTCTGAGTAACAGGTTTACCATCATCATTTCAGTTTTATAGTGTCATTTCCTCACATGTCAGGAAGAAACATTCAAGATGTACTGCTCTCGTGCATCAGAACTGTGGCACTAAATATCACTCATCTTCCTGGTCTTATTTAAGAAGTCGCTTCCCGCTCAGAGGTCTGGCTGTAATGGATTCCCTAGAAATCTGAATCAGAATCTTTATTGCCACACGGGCAAGGCAGGTGGAAACACCGTTATGCACAAACGGGGACGACTCATAAGCCAGTGAGGAGCCCACACCAGAAAGGCCTGCAGGGACAGAGCTGTCACCCTACAAATTTAAAATGCTAATATTCTGCTGCAGTAATTGTATGAATAATTTTGAACTGACTGACAGCATGTGTGTTTCCAGTTTCCAAAGATGATTGGACAATAACCTGTTCTCCTTCACCTGACACAATTTTAATAACTTCATGTGAATTCGCATACCCGAAAGGCATGGCATGGACAGAACCCAGACCCACAATGCACTGGGGCTCAAGATCACATGTGCTGAGCTAGCAGGCACTAACAGCAAATTTACTAAAGCCATTACACCTCATTTAGAAAACATAAGCCATAAACCACCGGGGAGAAACGTCCTGTTTATTGTATGGGCACATAAAATACAGCCTTAACATGTATACACAGGCTGTGCATTCGTCATATCATGTGCATTAAGTGCATTATTCTGTGCTGGAAATCCAGAGCTCTTGAGGTAATGGCCAATAAAAGCATATTATAAGGATTAATGGAAACATGTGGAAGAAGAACATCTCACCATGTGAGCAGAAAGTGAAAGTATCACTTCACGGTGCCCCAAAGACCTTCCTGACACGACCTAATACTCAGCACACAGCAGAAGAAACAGAATTCACTCATTTAATAAAGCCTCGCCGTAAGCACTGTCAATAAATAAAATCATGTTACATAAACAAAATGAGGAGAACAATACGAGTTAATACATCAATCAGCTGATGGAAACTAAATAAATTGCAAAGTAAGTAAAATATCTGGTAAACCTTAACATTTCACAGTGTGTTTAGCATTGTAAGCATGAAGCAACTGGAAATGAGTGAAATTATACAAATATTGTAAACTATATAAAAGAGACAAATTAGACACAATATTGGCATAAATGCAGAATGAAAATGAATAGACAGAATTTGACCAAAACAGATTAAAACCCCATGAGCTGAAATTAATAAGATAATTATAGAGAACTGGTTTGAGGGGTGTGTGTGTGTGGTGGGTCTCTACAGGTCTTTTTAATCAACTGATTGGAAGAAAGTCATGAAGAAGCATCATGTCTCTGGTTCATGGTTAGTCCTTGGAATGTAGGTGTCATGCTACAAGGAGCAGAAGTGCTTTTAAACAGTTAAAATGCCAAAGTCACTGCTGAGAGGCTCGCAGTATCATGGTAGCGGCTCTCGCCGAAACCAGAGGCGCCTTGAAGAGCCGGAAAGGCAGCTCCAGGCGGCCGAGAAGCCGAGGAGAACGTCCGCACATGCAGGCGCTTCAGCACGGGCGCAGGGCTGATTGTGCAACGGATGTCTAACCATGACACACGCGGTTTATTAAAAGACAAAAAGCATAGCTTGGTTGGGCCATGCGAGCTTCCCAGCGGCTTCAGAATCTCACAGATCGGCCTGTCAATTCAGCCTCAGAGGGGTGCCGTGTCATCTGTGACAAAGGTCACTGGAATGTCAAGGATTAACCAAGGAGGATAATAAAAGACCAAAAGTTTGCTAGGGAATCATCACCCTTATAAAATAGTCTGCTATAGGTTTTATAGTATAAAACAGTAACCACATTAAAGACATCAAGGCACTGAAGGGCTGGTGGTGGCCTTTATGACCCGGCCTGAAACCCCAGGCCGGATTTCTCCGATACCCTTGCGACTGTACATTTGTGCAGTTAATTTTAAAATCTATGTAAGGAGCCATCAACTGTCCCCTTATTTTAAGCACATCACAGTGTACGCTGGCAGGATGCCACATCATCCGTCTAGGCGTGGCAGGGTGGAGAGTCCCAGAGGGCCTCCCGATTGGTGCAGTCTGTAAAGGCGCAGTCTGGCTCTCAGCTGCGACTGTGACCGGCAGCTCCGCAGCCAAGCCGACTGCAGCATCAGCGGCTTTTATTGCGACGTTCGGGTGTCCATAGGCAGCGCGACATGCGGCGCCACCGCGGCCAACGTGTCGGGAGTTGGGGGGGGGGTCTAGCGACACGGCACTCGGCGTTAAAGAGGTCAGAGGTACTGTGACAGTAGGGGGAGCTGGCAAGTAGTGTCCCCCCCTTCCTGAAATGGGGGGGGGGCTGCACACACACTTCGGTATGACAAGGACGGGAAAACAAGAAAATGAAGGTGAAACAGGCTCCAGAGGAATAGCAATCATCCTTGGCAACGAAAGTCTGGGAAGGAGCGCCCTCCGGAGGATCGGCCCGGGATCCCTCTGCACCTCCGCTCCCCTGCTCTCTCGTTTTCCTCCTCTTCTTCCGCTCAGGATGTACTGCTCCGCTTCCGGCCCCTGCGCCGCTTCGGCTTCCCGTCCAGCTCCTGGTCGCTCTCGCAGTCCCTCTGTAACAAACGGCACATCCGCCGTCTCACTGTCCACACGTCAGAGCCACACCCACTGCCGCGGGCCGGCGGTAAATATCAGGAAGAACGGGTCTGACGACGATGCGACCAGCAAATATGGCAAAGATCTTATTACTGGCTGCTTTGATGTACATTAATAAACGCAGAGTGGGGGCGGTCAGCCAGACACGGCGGTGTGGTCTGTACGCACCGGCTCCTCGCCATCCACGCGGTCCCCCTTCATCATCAGGCGCTTTAGGTGGTTGCAGAGTGCTACAATCCTGATGGACATCTACAGGAAACGACAAGAACAGCAAGGTCTCACCGGCGCCCGCATGCTTACCGCACGGCTGGCGCGGCCGACGGCCCTCGTTTACCTTCCATTTGCGGCGGATGTGCTCCCTCCTGAAGTTCTCCATGTTGACGACGGAGAGTCTGCGGACCAAAGCTTCCCGCTGGTTCAGCGGCTGAAAGGCACGACGTGAGCGTGGTCAGTAGGAGCAAGAGGACGCAAGCCGAGGTTGACAGGGGCGGTGGGACGGGTCACTTTGGGGGCCAACATCACATGCTACCATAAGAAAATACTCTAATCCATCCCGTCAGTTCAATGGAGAGAATAAGCCTGGGCTTCAGTCCTGCACAATTCCCAGGCCAGGAGCATCAGAAACACGACGAACATGAGAAATATCATTTCACTAGAGAACGCGCCATATATCTTTAACAAATCGGTATTGACCTATGTTCGTTAAAAAAAAATCAAGATTCTGGTACCGGTCTTATCCTGGTGTATATTGCACACCAATATTGAGATTTTAGTCAAGATTCAAAGTTAGCAGCACTAGAACTAAGGAGATAACGATTAAAATAAGGCAGATGATTGCTTTGGACGATCAGCCATTTTCTGCAGTGAAGGGTGAGAAATACTTTTAGGCTGATTCACCACTTCCCCCCTGGCTACAGCCTCCCTGCTGTCGGCTTTATCTGATGTAGTCGCTACGTACAATCTAGTCAAGATCTAAACAAGCAGCAGTACTAATATCGGTTATCAGTATCGCTCAAATTTCCCACGTCGGTGCACTACTGCGTGTCACTGAGATCATTTTGAACACATAAGCTTTATTTCTTAACCCCTGGCGGAGGGTGGAAGTTGCAGTTCACATCTCTCCAGAAGAGGCGATAAGCGTATGGCCCCCAACAGAGGCCGGCCACGGGGCGAGGGGGCCTCAGATTCACAGGCTCCTCGAAATAGAGCCGCTGCTCCTTGGGATAGAGCCCGATAAGCTGAGGTGGTCTGGGGATTGAATAAGGATGGCGCCGCGTGAGCTCCCCAGGACACATCCAGCGGACCCAGGCCAAGCCATCTCCCAGCTGGCCAGGAAACATCTGGGTGTATCGCAGAGAGAGCTGGAGTCCGTAGAGAGGTCCGGTCTGACCTGACGGGCAAGCTGCCGCCACAACCCTCACCGGAGGAGTGATGTGAAACGGATAATGAAGACAAGAGCCACTGCAAGGAGCAGCTCTGAATGCGTGTGAAGCTCCTCCCGCCTTCATCCCACAATCTCAGTTCCATTCATCTGCTTTCGGTACCTTATGTGCCGCTGGTGTTTTAATCATTCTAAATCATACAACTAATTTCACTGCTAACAAAAGCACATGCATATGCAGTAAATCAATGTAAAGCAACCAGGACAAAGTGGAAAACAGCTAAACTGATTCAGAGCAACTGCAGTGTCCCAACAAAACTGTACCTACAAAATGTAACATTTTTGAACATCAAATACGATCACATAAAAACTCCTTTCTTTATACTTAGAAAACAGTGAATATACATATTGTATATGATTGCAGATGAGAACTGCAATCATAGCAGTAATGACCTACTACATCCAATACAGAGACCTTAAGTTCAATAAATGTATCATTCATTTATTCATGTAATACGATAATGAAATACCTAAATAATAAACAGGAAGTTCATTAATATCTCTTCATACATTATGTTAATTGGGGGCCTACATAGTATAAGTTAATGTAGTCCTCAGTTCAAGTCCAGTTTAATCCCTGAGAGAATTTCCTCTCCACAGGACTGCTGGAGAAGCTCCTTCAAGGCCTGATTAATATCATTGTTGAAGACGGAGGAGAGGTTAGTATTGGTGAAGCTTCTGTTACCGACGTCAACCTGGAAGGAGGTGATGACCTCCTGTATCCAAACGAGCTCAGACGACAGCTCCTGCCTCAGGGAATCAAGGTGTGACTTCCTGTCCTTGTACTTCTCATCAATTCTGCTGAGGTTGGCATCCACTGACTTAATATCGTCCTGCAGGTGTTTCTTCATGGTTTCCACCTTGCGGAACTCGTACCGGATCTGGGAGAGCTCATGCCGCACATGCTCACTCTCCTCCTTGTACCAAGAGTCCTTTTCATTGTAGATAGAGACGAGAGCATCGATGTCCTCCTGCAGGGAATCATGAAGTTCAGCAATGTCATCAAAGCTGGTCTCCATGGAGGAGATGTCTTCCACTACTTGAGCAAAGCGCTCGAAGTTGACGTAAGTGTTGTTGGGGGGCATGCTGGAGTGGGACTTGATGGTGTACTCTTTCAGGCGCTTGGTCTTCAGCTTCCTCTGGTCCTTCTTCTTACTCTCTGGTGCCCTGGTTTCATCTTTGTGCTCATGAGACTTTGAACACAAAAAACGTGGGAATTACTGAATAGGAACTCACAGCAAGATGACGTCTAACATGGACCTAGACACAGTGAGCAGGAAAAGCCAAGGTGGTCCACAGCACTTCAGGGGTTAATCCACACCGCAGGCAGGAGATGCAGAAACTTAAACACAACAGCTCTTGACAATTCCATGCATGGATTGTTCTTCCTTCCTTCCTACATTTTTCCAGATGGGTTGATGAAGGCATCCACGTTAAAACAAAGAGCCACATTCCATACGTGAGGATATTATAAGTAAATGTGTCTCAAAAAAAAATTAGCGAAATTTACTAAAAAGTTTATTGTGAAGAGCACAGTCCAGGATATTCCGATTTATTTCGAAATAAGCGGATGCTGTAGTTGAGTGTAATGCTGTAAGCATTTCTCCAGAGGGAGCTCTGCTGCTGGCTTTGAAAGACACTTTTCAGGCTGGGCGCCACCATCAGGCTCTCTGCCTCGCAAACCACCCCTTCAGCGTGTCGCCTGGACACCCAGACACCCCAATTATGTCACTCTGCTTCCATCATGCAGTCATTAACAGGCGTCACTGGCATCATGCATGTGTTGACACGATTCGGAAATGGAGCGGAGCAGAGTTTACAGTTCGAGTAAATTCTTTTAACCATGTAAGACACAATACAAATACCTTAATCCATGGGTGGTTAAGTGCATCTTGAATTGTCATCCTCTTCCTGTCGGACAAAAAATAAGAACTATTCACTGAGATAAACAGAAGTGCATCACCCATATGGTATTTTTACTACGGCTCACATTACAAGCCCCAACTTGCTTTACATCATTCCGAAACCAACTCAAAGCTAGCAAACAGCAACACTCCATAGCCATTCGCCGCCCGAGAGGAATCCTGAAAACACCGCAATGCTCTAATGCAGCGTTTCCCAACCCGGTCTGTGGGGACCTGCAGAGGAGCCACGTCTTTGCTCCCTCCCGGCTTCCGGTGGTCTGCGGGGTCCCCGAAGGGGCAGATTGGGAAACACTGGTATAATACACCTTGAATGGTGTCTAAAGAGGAAGTGGCTGGTGGCTCCTTCGGCCTACTTCCTGTTTCCACCCTCCTTTTCCTGCTCCCCTCAGCTCACCTGGTGTCCTTCACTAGCAGCTGCCTGATGAAGCTCTTGGCCAGTTCGCTGGTGTGGCTGAAGAACTCCTCGTCGAACTCGTAGTTCATGGCCGAGATGTTGGCGAGGGTCTCCTGCTTGTTTTCGCCGAGGAAAGGTGAAGCCCCACTTAACCTGAAGAGATGGACCATGAGAGACACCTGCTTATCCGTGTCCATAACCGAGATTATTAAACAAATTTAGAAAGAAGGCTATAAATGGGACCTATTTTGCACTTACAGGATGTACGTGATGACTCCTATGCTCCTGTAAGGGGACAAACAGAAGGTTTAACTGTCTGAAAGTGTTGCTGTGCTCTATATACCATAAATGACACGGGTCGTACCACATATCTGCCTCTAAACCCAAGGGCTCGTAGTTGACAATCTCTGGAGCTGCAGATTGACAGGAGGGCAGTTATGAGCATTAGGAGCGAAAGAAAAAAAATCGGATCGCTCCATGTCTGCTAAATATCCAGAGCAACTCACCTACAAACTCAGGAGTGCCGAAAATGTTCTTAAACTCCACCCCGTCCTCGATTTTGTGGGCTAGACCAAAATCGATTAGTTTTATCCGCGGCAGAGGGACGTTCTTATCGAGCAGCATTATGTTTTCAGGCTGTAAACCAGGAGAAAACCTCAAAATTATTCACAACAAAGCAGTATTTGCTAATGGCAAATAGCAGAGATATGACTGCACAAACCCACAGAAAAAAATTACTGTGACATCATTGGCGGAGATGAACAGCCAATGAAGAAGCAGGGCTCCCTCTGAGGAGCGGCGACTGGCATTCCCGCACATCTCTTCGTGCGCCCTGGCTCACTTTACACGACATTTGCATAATGAAATCACTGTTGTGCTCTTCGAATCCTGGGCTCGGTGCCAAAACGAGGGAGTCGCCTCTGGCAGCGACTCCACCCAGGAAATGATGCAATCGCAAAGCGCACCTTTTCCGAGCCGCCCTGTGACGTGCAGGTGACAGAGTGTCAGAGAGGGCGACCTGTACGTACTCCACCCTCTCTCATTCCTGTTTCCTCAGGAACCCACCCCTACCCCGAGGATGGAACCCGCATAGCGCTCCTGACCCCCACGCTTCCGTCCCCGGCGCACAGGGGAAGGTGCGACGGGCCCCTTTAACCCCGACATGCCTGGGCACCTGGCACACGCCTCTGTAACACCACTCCGAAAAGGCCTTAGTACGCCAGCCGGGACCATTGACCAGTGAGACTTGAACCAGCAACCTTCTGATCACAGGCACCGCGTCCTGACCTCCTGAGCCACACACCGCCCTCAATTGGACACGCCCAACTATCCAGTTCTCAGTACTTTGTGTTATCTAACATAACACATTAATCTGTGAATTCATCATACTATGAATTCATCAGGCCGGTCCTGACCACCAGCCGGGGGCGCCAGTCATCATCCAGACCTTCCTGAACACACGTGTGACATAATGTGACAGGGATGGAGACAGGAGAGGGCAGGATTAGTGGAGAGAGTGGAGGAAGGGTGGGGAGGTACCTTCAGATCGAAGTGGGCGATCTTCCTGGTGTGGAGGTAGTGAACTCCGTCGAGGATCTGCTTTATGAACTGCGTGGCCTCCTCTTCACTCAGCGACTCCTTCTGGGCCAGAAAGTCGAAGAGCTCGCCCCCGGACACCCTGCGAGGGTGGGGTGGGGGGGACACAGTCAGACCCCAGGATGGGAGCATGGGCTGCTAATGGGAATGTTTATGCGTCACATGCAGTGATGCAGAGAGCAGCTTCCCCGTAAGCAAGAGGTCTCCTCCTCGCTGCCAAGTTTGACAGCGGCCAACAGTGTCTCTACATGTATTCACATCCTCTTTTTGGTGCTGCACTGGGGGCAGGGGGGCACAGGCTGTACCAAAATACAAACATGTGCTTCTCTGTGGGCTTTTCTGCTGTGTTTACTTACTTCTATTTAAGAGGTATAAAGAAGCAGGTTTTCTTAATTACACAGCACCTATCCATCCAAACACTTATCCTGGGCAGGGCTGCAGAGCCCCTGTGGGGAATCACACACACATATATTACTGCCCCGGGAGGGGAAGTCAGAGCCACCAAAGCAGCTGAGATGCTTGTCTATGCGCCATGGCACTGAGAGAGAGGGAGAACATAGAGACACCACACGCCTGAACCTGTGTCAGGAGCCTGAACCAGCTGGGGAGTCTAACCCAGAGCCTGAACCTGACCCAGAGCCTGAACCTGACACAGACCCAGAGCCAGAGCCTGACACAGACCCAGAACCTGAGTCTGTGAAAAAGAAACAGACCAATGTGGTGATGTCACACAATGAAGACTGTGATTGGTTAAAGCAGTGCAACGCAAGTCCCTCCCTTGTTGACCCAGGGACATGTTGAACTCAGCAAAACCAGGCTGTCTGACCCAGAGCCTCCAGTATCACAGTGTTCACTTGTTACATCGCATAACAGCAGCAGGAGGGGCCCTCATTCTGCGCACGCTGACTGGACAGACACTGACCTTAGTGTTCACTGTGTGTTTACACTTGTCTGCTCGCTGCAGCCTGTGCAAACACCCTAAGAGGTAAGGCCTCGCTAGCCCCCCCTCCATCCCCAGCACGCCACTGGCATGTGGGTCGGTCACTCCGGTCACCGCTGGCAAAGGCGAGCGCCACGCAGAACAAACATGACCATTTCTTGAACCTGTCCAATCCCGTATCGCGAGAGGTGTACAGAATGTTCCGGAAGCTGACCCTAAGGCACAGGTCGCGGTGGATCTGCAGTCAGTGACTGAGCTCTGGGCCCCTGCTCCCCAGCCCCCAGGCGTGGCCGGCACTCACAGCTCGAGGATGAGCACGACGTCGGTTCGGTTCTCGTAGACGTCGTGCAGCGTGATGATGTTGGGATGCTGCATGTGCTGCAGGATGCCGACCTCGCGCTCGATCTCTTCGCGCCTCACCCCCCGCCGACTCCCCCGGCTCTGCCGCTTCTTGATGAATTTTCCGGCGTAATCGATGCCAGTGCTCCTCTCCGTGCAGCGCTGCACGACGGCAAACTGTCCACTGCGGGTGAGAAAAAACACAAGTAAATAAACACAGGGAGCACAGTTTAAATAAACACGCAGCCTGAAAGCAGGGCAATGCAGGGAACTGGCTGGCAGCAGAGCCCTGGGTGGCACTGTTACAGTGCAGTGGGCGTGTGGCTCAGTGGTGCAGGTTTCTGTGCCTGGTAAGGGATGGTGAATATTTGAAATCCCAGGCTCAGCAGAATGATGTCACCGTTGGGCCCCTGAGTGAGGCCCTTAACCTGCCATTGCTCCTGGGACGGTCTGACCCTGCTCTCTGGATGATGCATACCACTTTGGGTAAAAGCGTCTGCTAGATAACTGTAATGTTACAGCTGCAGCTTCCAGCATCAGGACCAATAGAGAGGACATCCTCACCGTGGTACATGGGCTGGATTTGAAAGAAGTTCAAATCACGGTCCTCAAGGGCCGAGCCCTGATGAGTTTCCAGCCTTCCTTCACCTGTGAGCCGGGTGTGAAGCCTCTGACCAATCAGAATCAGTTATTATTAAACTAACTACCTGGGAGAATTGAAAACAAGGCCTGGATTTGGAATCGAGGGCCTGAGTTGAATAGCCCTGGCATAGATGCTGATTTCACGCGATCCCACACAGACAGGGAGAAGCCGGAATCTTGACTTTCTCAAACAAAGACACCCAAAATGCCTCAAAATACAGAATTGGAAAAAAAATCCTAATATATTCTGTTGCTATATAAAGAGAAATTTGATTTCCCATTTAAGACCTTTTTATATCACAAGATAACTATCACTGCAGCTATTTTTGGCAATATTTTTCAGGAGGGTCGTCCTCTTGTATTCATTTTTTTTTTGTTTACATAACATGGACGTCCTTCCAAATGCTTTACTGACGTTCTTGACTCGACTGTATCCAGTTTTTAAGGTACATCTACCCCTGATCCAAATCAAAGAAACTTTCCTCACCCTGAAAAGATGCACCTGTTATACTGCCATAAGCATGAAAGGCATCAGAGCCTAACTGGGAGCTTCATACCCGCACTGTCACCTGGAGCCTCCGCATGCAGACAGAGACCCTGACATCCCAGCTGAAAGCAGCGACGTGGCTCTAAAAAATAAAGTGCCTTAAGCATGGGTCCCGTTGGCTGCCACATGCGGCACGAGCTGTAGGGGGCGGCACTGAGTCGTACGCCATTCCAGGCTGAGCACAGAGGGACCTCAGCTCCGGCATCACCCACCATAAATGGTCACGTCTGGGGAGGAATGGAGGGGGTGAGCAGATGTCTGCCATGTGCCTTTTGAGCGACTCAGGGCCTTCGGAGGGGGGGGGGGGGGGCGGGGGGACCTTACCCCCTAAGGTTCCCCCCCCACATTGGTCAGGCCCCGCCCAAAATCAATAAGCCCGATTTTACAAAACGCCC
>JABFEA020000010.1:21655679-21670240 GCA_019775915.2 Cyphomyrus plagiostoma | reverse complement strand
CAGACTGAACACAACGCAGCACGGGACCTAACGCTTTTATCAAAGCAGACTGAACACAACGCAGCACGGGACCTAACGCTTTTATCAAAGCAGACTGAACACAACGCAGCACGGGACCTAACACAATGCTTTTAATAAAGTTGACTGAACGCATAACTCAGCACAGTCCTTAACTCTTTTAATAAAGCAGCATCAACAATTAACGGGAACGCAGCCAAACTGAAAGCCAAAGGCCACTGCCTACCTTGAGTTTGCTCTGTAAAACACCAAAGTAGCACAATAGCACCGGAAATTATTATGGATACCTTATATTTAAGGACATACATATACACAACACACAACACACATTTGCAAATTCTGTAAGGTTTATGGTACGCTTTAAGGTATATGTCACATTTGATAGTGAATATCGGTCCCTAATTTCCAGCGGAACACAGGTAGCGTGTGATTACATGACACAGCCGGGCAAACCACAAGAGAACTTTTCGAAAGCAGACAGTCACAAGGGGAAACCTGCACAGGGAAGGAGGAACTCCGAAACAAAAAGCTTCCTCTCACTAAGCGATGTACCGGGGAGTGCAGACACCCTGCCTGATAGCAGTCAGGAGGGGAGAAAGGCTACAGGCACCAGGCCAGTCGGGTCGCAGCGCTAACCCTGCTAACCCTGCCTGCGCGGAGATCGTGCCGAGAGATCTGGCAGAAAGGGGTGACAGCAGACGAGCTCGCCGGAAGGTGTGAGGGTGTGATAAAACCAGGGGGTCATGGCGGGGGGGGTAAGCACCCACCCCGAGTCATGTGCCAGATTTCATCTTTGTTTGATGTACAAAACAGGGCGGGGGAAAAAATCATCTTGAAATGAGTGTGATTGAACAGCCAGGCAGAATCTTGCCGTTACCCACCCCACCAACCCCCAAGCCCAGCTGACAGGCCACAGAGGTTAATTAGGGTACTCCCGGGCTCGTACTGAAAGGGCCACCGAGGTACTGAAATGGGTGGCCTGATACTGTGACTCAGTGGGCTAAGCCTCTGTGCCTGTGATTGGAAGGTCACTGGTTCGAGTCCAGCTCTCTGGGTGCTGCTATGGGCAGCTGCCCTCTGTGTCCAGCTTGCTCTTATCTACAGAGAGCAAGTTGGGGGAGGCATAAAAAGAATTTCCCCATGGGGATCAATTTTTTAAAAAGTGTATATTATTATTATTTGTATGGACGGCCCGTTACTGAAATGGGTGGCACGGTACCTTCTGGCTGGCCAGCTCCTCCCTGAGCTGAGCCAGTTCCTCCTGCAAACTCTGCAGGCGATGCTGCGTCTCGGAGGTCTTGCTGCCATTGCAGTCGGTCTGGCTGCTCTCTGCACTCCGATTGGCCTTCATCATGTCGCGCAGGAAGGGCCGCCGGGGGCGTGATGCAGACTTCCCAAAGTCGAACGTGAACACGGAGCCCGTGGAGTCTAGATAGAAGCGAGTAGAGCTCAGCTTGGAAGCTGATGGTGTCCAGGAAAAGCCTTTAAAGTACCTGCCAGGCCCTAGCAGGAAGAGCCCCTTCCGGATGTTTCTGTGCACATCAAACAACCAGCATCGCAGACTAAACTATAAATACGTTAGCATCTTTTAGCATCGTAGACTAAAAAATACCACTTCATACAAGTCTTTAAAATAGTGGTTTTATCTTTGCATGAACAGAGCTTTTGATGCCAAGTTACTGATATCCGGAGATGAAAGAACACTGGTAAGCAGATCGGCTCATCACCATAGCCCCTCCCACAGGTGTCTGGTGGCGGCAAAGAGCTCACATCTGTGGGAGTCCGAGGGGGCCTTCTTCGGGAGCTCCTGCATTTGCGTTGGCTCCTGTGAGTCCTTACCGGGGGGGTCGACCATCTCCCAGTCTTCCGTGGTGTAAAAGACGCTGCGCCGACCTTCGCCCCCCCAGCCCTGCCGCAGCTGGGACACTGAGTTCCTGGTACCACGCAAAGAGTGGCAGCACATGATTACATCACAGCACACCTGGCAGCACCTTCCAACTGGCTGCTGATCCAGTGCATTCCATGAGACTTACGCCAAACCGGTGAAGGCATCTGTTCTTCTGCAGTGAACGTGGTTACATACACGCAAAAACAACTGTTTGACACCTCAGTCTATGCTAAAAATTTCACGACACACAAGGACAGCGTTGACAGAGACATGGCGTGCATGGCATTTAACCTCATTTCATTTCCCACTCAAACGACATTTTAAATACTAATGGGGACACCCCCTGCCCCCCCTTACCATTAAAGATTATTTTAAAGATGGAATTTTAAGCAGCATTATGTCATGCTGTCATCCCAGCACACAGATTAAATCCTTCCAGATGTGTAGAATCTGAGAGCCAAAATGCAGCACGATAAAACCCCCTCCCATCTCTCTGCCAAGGGGAGCTGCTCGGCGAGTCTCATTCATGCACGGCCTGCTCCCACTCTGCACACCCTAACTGCAATTCGGGGAGGGGGGCACGGGGTAAAGAGTTCCCCCATCACTTGGGAATATGCAGGACTCATGGGCAGAGGATGGGTGTGGCTGCTAGACACCAAAGCAGGGCACTGCAAGAAAAGCAGGGCACTCTCCCATAATCCCCTGTGCTCTCACCTGAGCTCGAAGCCCAGCTGCCTGAAGGAGAAATGGGCGCCGGCACTGCGGGTGGTCGACACCCCTGGCAGGTCGTCCATGTTGGCATCCACGGAAAAATCACTGCGTACCCTCTCCATACTCTCGCTGGGCGCCTCTAGAGGGAAGCCATCTGCAGCCCAGGGAGAGACCAAAGTCATAATTGCGGCCACAGAGTGGGGGGTGGAGATGGACGAGGGGACACCCTGCAGACCTCGGCGACCACATGGGATGCTGGCAGGAGGAGGAGACTTAAAGAGGAGCTGAAAATGTGGCTAGACGTGTCATGGGTACCTGCCTTCTATTTAATGCTCATGAAATTAAATTAAATTCCATTACGCTTTATTTTGCCATCTGGACAGGTACACTGGAATGTTCCTATTCGCGTATCCCATCATGCTCTCCTTCGAGACACACATATACAGATGAGAGTGAGGCTTTGCGTCGGAGCACAGAGCCAGTTATTTATTCTGGGCCCTTGAACCATTTTGGGGAGGCAAGGGCCTCGCTAGAGGGCCCAGGAGAGATGCCACACACACACACACACACACACACACACACACACACACACACACACACCCCATGGCTGACAGTCTTATGGTTAGGCTAAAAGTACCACGTGGGAACAGAGAAAACATCTGGATTCAAGCAATGCTTCCAGCCTGGGTGAACCCAGAAAAAGACTAACATCTGCCCAAAGCCAAGGGAAACATGCAGCATTTTCTGACCAGAAAGCAATGGCAGAAGCTGCCAGGAGACACCAGATCACATGATGTGTCAGCAGCAGACACCAGCTGGGCCTGAGAGCATTAACACAGGATGTTCACAGGTCTGCACACAGACAACACGCACATACACACACACACATTCACCCATGCATACACAGACACACACCCATGCATTCACACAGACACACACCCATGCATTCACACAGACACACTCACTCACACACACCCATACAGACACATAGACACACACACACACAGTCTCTCTCTCAGATACACAGTCACACACGTACCTGTGTTGCTGGCCACCAGGCCACTGTGTATCTGAGGCAGGGTGGGCGAGTTCCAGCTGTCTCGGGTCCCTAACCCGCGCGCGGTGCTGAACTCCCAGCGCTTCTGCTGCAACTGTTGCAGCCAGTAGTGCATGACCTGCTGGCTGGGTGCCTGGGGGGGGGTGGGGCAGATAAGTAAGTGACAGGCAACGCAGCCCCTTATACAACATCGGGGATTGGGGCCAAGGTGCAGCCGTGGGAGCTGAGGAAACCATGGCTCTGTCCAGCATGGGTGGAACAAGGTTCAGGAGAAGTGAGGGAATGGCATGGTCACTTGACCCTGGCCCCGCCCACCCACAGGCGAGTTTTAAAAGTCCTGCTTCCGTCACGCCACATCCTTGCTAATCATTAATATTTAACCTACATAGATAAATGAGGCGCAGATACTTGTTAAATACGCCTTGTGTCATTATAGGCGGCTGTCAATGGGAGATTTATGTCAGATGGACTTATTGCATTAATAGCCTCTATGCGGGCATTAAATGCACAGGAAAAGTAACTGAGAATCACGAGAGTCCAGACAGACAGCCTGCCATTGTTTCCCTTACTCTGCTGGGACCCTTATACATTCCCATCTGAGAGAGGAAAACATCTACACCTTAAATAACTGTCATGCAGGGGGGGGAGGCACAACCCCCGCCTGGCCTTCAAACAGCTGACTTTACATCATGCATTTGCGAATAAAAAGGCAAGCAGGCCATCTGCAATCCCGGTCTGCGAGTCCTAGCGAATTACCAGCACACCACTGACAGTGGCGGATATATTTGAAAACAGACAAAAAGTATTTTAGGAAATGTAGGGTTCTGATAGAGGAAGGAAGCTGCCGTTGGCATACTATAAAGAAGTAAAGAGAAGTGCAGCAGCTTTCTGCTGTGAGGGCAGTGCACAGTCAATGAGAAAATGAAAACAAATAGAGGACAAATTCCCAGGACTTTAACAGGAGATACTTCCCAAAACCCTGCAAGATGGCACCACATCAATACACCATGAACACTAAGTTAAAAACTGTATTGCACTGCATTTCAGTACCTTTCATATTACTAATAATATACACTTTTTAACTTAATGTCATTAAATATCTTCCCCTCCCTCATCCCCAGCATATTACCAAATAGCTCAACATTCCCTTACGCTTTTCTGGTGGTAAAATAAAGCCAAATCGATGGCTAAAAATGCATAAAACAGAAATAGGCTGGGTCTCTATCAAACTCTGTCCGGTGACTTAGTGACCGGCTCCCGAGCCGTGTATCATCATCATCATCACCTTCATGCCCCTCTTACCTTGAGCAGGATCTGCTTTCCAGCCGTCAGGATCTCAAACTGCCCCTCTTCGCCTTCCACATCATACCTCATGCAGGCGTCGCCGATGTCTATGTGCCCCATGGGCAGGGCGTCCTGGGGGGACTTGAAATAATACAAGTAGCATTTTCTGGGGTCGTAGACGAACCAGAGCGGCTTGAATCCCCTCAGTGGTCCTTTGCCCGTAAGTTTATTTAGATAGCCGCACAATTTAGAGCCCTGTTCTTTTGTGCTCTCAAAGTCAACCACCTCGACAGATTTGCTGGCCGGAATCCGGCAATTCCGCTGACTGTTCTCTTCTCTCCCATTCCCTCCATGCATTTTCCGTAAACTTTTCTTCTTCTGCCTGCGACTACACGACTGTCTTTTCCATCCGCATGACTACTAACCCTCGTCATCGCTGCGAGGCATCATGGGAAATGTAGTTTACAGGCAACGTGCGCATTCGTAAAGACAGGTTTAAATTTCTCTTTTAATAGTTTAACTATATACCTATACGACATCCATCCAAATCGTGCAATTTGCGCTGTCTAATTTCAGTCGTCGAGCGGTTTTAAATGGCTTTCCCAATCTTCATATATGTTTCTAAAATTTCAATTCCAATAAATCGTTGATGTGATCGCTTCATTTAACATGTCGTTTTGGCGAACAGCATTATGTACATGTGTCGGTTGAGTTTTATCTACACGACGAGCTTCGTTTTCTGGCTCGGTAGCATGATAGTGCTGAAAAAGGGCGTCTACCGAATAAACAAACGACAAAGGGCCGCTAGGTGGCGGCACTGTCACTACTTACAGGGTTTTTTTTCCCAGAGTCAAACAGTTTTTCCCTCCAAAATCACTTTTACTGATAAAGATAAATGAGGTACAAGGAACATAATCCATATATTGCATACAAAATATAGGACCTTACCAGGGGTACATACACAGATGCTTCAAAGAAAGACAAGAAAAAATATTATATAATTTGAAAGTCTCGAATAATCCTATACGTCTTCTGTGCTTTTTTGTTTTTGGACCTTCAAATTACATGTATATATTGTTTGAACAAAAAACATAAAATTTATGTTTAGTATTAATGCATTTTGATTTATGGAAATTAATCAGCCCTAGTACTAATAGTAATTGAGTAACATATAATTTGTTTTGCTCTATGTCAGTCTGTCTAAAATAAAAAATGAAATCAAATAAGCCAATTATTAAAAAGTTACTCAATTTGTCTTTAATGAAGTTTTTCATGTCTGTTCAAAACAATTGTGAATAAATACACTAAAAACCAAGCGTAATATCTTCCCCTTCAGTCCCACAACAATCACATGTGTTTACAATGTCTAAGTTAAACTTTTTTAAAGCCTGTTTCACTGGGTAAATTCTGTGTAACTGAATCAAACACCACGGCATATTTCTTAGGCTTAATGGGTACTTGAAAATTTTCAAGAAATTCGTTATATGTTAACAACTGACCGTATTTCATAAGAAGAGAAGAAATTTACAAACGAGAGGAGCTCAGAGTTGTTAAAAGAAGACTATTCCATACTCTAACTACATGCTGTTCAAAGAAGTGCTTCTTCAAATTCAGTTTAAAATGTTCTCCCGGTAATTTCCACCTATGGCCACCAGTTCTAGTATTGAAAGTAATATTAAAGTAGCCATTTGGCTGAACAACATTGAGACCTGTGAATGAATTCAACAACTGCATGGCCAATAGAATTTCGTGTTCAAACCATGAATAATAAAAAATGTGTTTAAATAGATTTGTTTTTAAATAAAATATCTTTGTTATTCCAAAAAAAAACAATGCAGTGAAAAAGCTTACTTGTATACTAAATTCCAGGCTAAACGTGTCTGTTTATGAAGATTGGCTAATTTTAAAGGAAGTTTGTTAACTGAAAAATTACATTTCAGCAGGAGTTGACTGCCCCCAACCAAATAAATGATTAGGAAAGATGTTCCACTAGCTATCTTAATTTTTCAAGAAATCAATGATCCATTTGATTTTAAAAGTGTAGTTTAGTGATTCAAAATCTACAACCTCGAGTTTCCCATTTTCCTTAGTATTACAAATAACTTCATTTTTAAAATAACAAGACATATTCTTCCAAATAAATTTGTAGAGAACCTGATTCAAACCCTTAATCCCATTTAAAGGTATATCAAGTCAAAGAGAATCACACACTGAGTGAGATATTCCTTCAACTTTTAAGAGCAAAATCCTCACTCATTAACCACATATTGAACTTCTTTTTGGTTTTTCCAATAACTGGGTTAAAGTTCAATTGGCTTATTTGTTTCACATTGTTACATACTACCAATCCTACATAAGTAACAGTATCTTTAACCGGAATACCATTTAGTACCATGACATTTTTTACAGCATTCATTTTAAACCAGGTACCTATAGAATTCCCCAATACAGGAGCATATTTGTTTTTTATAAAGATCATCAGAAAATGGACATAATTTAATTTCTGTGAGTGACTATGTGCGCAAATGGTGTGTATGTGTGTGTGTGTGCATACTCCCCCTGCCATGGGTTGCAACCCCATCAGGGATATTTCCTGCCTTGTACCCGTAGTTTCTGGTACAGGCTCCAGACCCCTGTGACCCTAAATAGCACAAGCAGGTGTAGAAACTGGATGGTTTGACGTAGGCCTACACAGGCACAGCATAACGGTGATCAGTGTTTTATGGTGGACGTCTGAAGAAGATTACATCACAAATGGCTTGGTGCATTTTCACTTGTGTTTAATAAGCGCGAACAGGAAACCTGATGCATAACTTCTCAGCGTGAAAAGCAAGGAATACCCAGAAAAAGGAAAACTAAGTGAATTAGACTTTCATTCCCAGTCGAAAGCAGCACAGAAAATGACAAAGTGCATACGCTATCAGAAATTATAGATCAGTAACAAAAACTGGTGTCCTATTTAGAAAATGCTGCAAAATTGAATTACCCGATATTGACATTTCTGGGAAGGCTAATGCTGCCTCATCACTTATCCTTCTTCCATAGCATGGAGCTAAATTAAAGAATCCTTATAATGGTAACTAATGTGCCTTTCAGCTGACTAAACCAGCATCTGCGTTTATTTGCTGAGACATATTTAGCAAATTCAATGTAGATTTTAAATCTAAGATCCTAAGACTCAAATTTGTTATGTCGATTGAACCAGGAGGGGAGGATTCAAGTGAAGTACACATTCAAGACATGTAAAAAAAAATACAAATTCCATCCATTCATCTTCTAACCACTGTCTGGATTAGTCCATGCATAGTCCCGTTCTGTCATTTTCCATTTTGGCCAACAGGTGTCACTGGTCATCCTGTTCCTTCCTCAGTGCTGTAGCCTTAAACACCACACACACAGAGCCAGAACCCAGTCCGTCCCGAGGTGTGAGGCAATATATTGGCTGTAATTCTGTATTCAATTGTTATTTCTAAAAAGACATGGTGCACAATCAAGGCAGGTTGAGCTGTCAATTAGTTTTGTTTGCCCCTAGTTCTTGTAATTTTAGTACAGGTCCTTGTTTTATATCCTCATTTCTACTCACCTATATCTGTGGTTAGTTTTGTAGTAATGACATGTAATCTTTGTTCCCAGTCTTTTCCAGTGTTTGAGTCCATAGTGTTTGATATTATCCTTCACCTGTTTAGTCCTGAGTCCTTTGTGTGTAATTAGTAACTGGCCCACACCTATCCCTTGTCTAGCCTTGTTACTAGAGTATATACTATATGGTCAAAAGTATTGGGACACCTGGCCATTACACCTATAGAAACTTTTATGACATTCCATTCTAAATCCATAGGCATCAGTATGAAGTTTGTCCTCCCTTTGGAGCTACAACAGCTGCCACTCTTCTGGGCAGGTTTTCACAAGATTTTGGAGTTTGTCTATGGGAATTTTTGCCCATTCAATTGAAAGAACATTTGTGAGGTGTAATGTTGGATGTGAAGACCTGGCTTGCAATCTCCATTCTAGTTTATCCTGAAGGTGTTTGATGGGGTAGAGGTCAGGACTCTGTGAGACAGCAAAGTTTTTCCACACCAAACTCACCCAACCATGTCTTTATGGACTGTGCACTGGGACACAGTCATGCTGGAACAGGAAAGGTCCTTCCCCAAACTGTTCCTACAAAGTTGGAAGCATACAATTGTCTAAAATGTCTTGATATGTTGAAGCATTAAGAGATTAAGAGAGTTCTGGAATCTCACTTTTTATCGCTATCGACATCTGCGAGAGCGTTGTCTGGAAGGCCTTCAGCCCGACCACGGTCAACACCGGACGAGGAACTGAATTTGAGGGGGCTGGCATTGCCCTCTTCCACCTGCTGGCCACCTGCACAGACAAAGTGCGCTGAGGGAGGCGTTTTACCGGCAGAACCTGCCCAACCTCACGAACCTCATCGCCACAGTGTTTGTGTTCGCTGAGGTCATATATTTTCAGGGCTTTAGAGTTCATCTACCAATCAAGTCGGCCCGGTACCATGGTCAGTACAACACATATCCCATCAAGCTGTTCTACACCTCAAACATTCCCATCATTCTTCAGTCCGCACTGGTTTCCAACCTCTACGTCATCTCTCAGATGCTCTCCACCAGATTCAGTGGAAACTTCCTGGTCAATTTGTTGGGAACCTGGTCTGACATATTTACTGGTGGGCCAGCTCGGGCATATCCTGTTGGTGGCCTTTGCTACTACTTGTCTCCCCCAGAGTCCTTCGGTTCAGTTCTGGAGGACCCTGTCCACACCGTGATCTATATTGTCTTCATGTTGGGTTCATGTGCTTTCTTCTCCAAGACCTGGATCGAGGTGTCTGGATCCTCTGACAAAGATGTGGCCAAGCAGCTCAAAAAGCAGCAGATGGTGATGAGGGGCCACAGGGAGACCTCCATGGTGCATGAGCTTAACAGGTGCATCCCCACCGCAGCAGCCTTTGGCGGCCTGTGTATCGGCGGCCTCTCTGTCATGGCTGATTTCCTGGACGCCATTGGCTCAGGCACTGGGATCCTATTGGCTGTGACCATCATCTACCAGTATTTTGAGATCTTCATCAAAGAGCAGAGTGGGATGGGCAGCATGGGCGCCCTGCTCTTTTAAACATGGCGTTCTTCATCCACAGCGGGCATCATCATCATCCTTAAATGTTATTATAAACTGTGCCTCACAATGTAATCAATGTTAATATTATTGTTGGCCAGTTTTAATGTTTTATGTCCCCAAAATCAGTGGGCAAGGTCCTAGTGCGGTCGCCTGTACAGAGGGATTTTTTTTAAGCTATTTTTTGGAATGGCTGCCCTCACGCTTCGCAAAGAACAGAAAACGCATCCTGCACTGTGCTCTCTGTATATGACATGCTGATAATACGCTGACGCCATAGGAGCCATAGAAGTTCGGAGGTTTCTTTCTGAGAAAGAAATGGTTAAAATCACCTTTTAGCTGCTCTCCTCCGCAGGGCCTGGCTGTGTCATCGCCGTCTTCAGGTTTGGCTTTCAGGCTTTGGGGACCATGTGTGAGTGTGACGGTTCACTGGTAACGTACAGAAAAAGGGATATTTCTCTTTGAAGGGGTCGGACGGTTTATGCCTGGCAGCTTTTGAGATGCATCTAGTTGCTCATTTAACAATCATTTCCCCCCCCCACCATTATATCCAATAATAAGTGGCCACAGTTCCAGCCACCCCCGACTTTCAGAACGTTTTCTTTAACGATAGGACGCCCGCGCCAGTCTTACTGAGGACAGCTTTATTTCTAGCTCAGTGCTAGTTGAGGTATGTGTCTCTGTTTTGAGCTTCGTCTCAGACCGAATATGTCAGCTTCTGGTTGACGGGGGCAGGGTGAGTTTTTAAGTGGATTTTCACTGACTGTATTACAGAACACCTAACGGAGTTCCCTTTTTACACATTTCCAGTGTGAAATCACGCTTAAATAAACTCTGCATTTATCAAGAACATTTCTTGCTGTGATACTCCTCCTTAATTCCTCTCAAGATATTTTAAGCAGTGATTTAAGTGAGTGACTCACTCAGCTTTACAGTCCTGAAATTAATTGCGGCAAACTGCAGTGGACCTCTACATGGTCGAAGTTTGGAGTTGTGAGGAGAGTATTATGTGTGGTGTTAATGACGCTGGGATAAGAGATTATCCCTGTTCGTAATTTTTTAACACTGACCTGCAGCTTCGGTTCGTTATTCTGGTCGGTTGATGGGTAAATCCATGATGTACAAGTGAGGTAAATAGCACATTTACAAACATACGCGCTGTTGACAAGTCAAGTAGGCGTAAGTACAGCTAAGCTGAGCTTCCAGTGAATGCCTGGATACTGATATCAGAGCAGGAGCTCCACAACAACTTCTACCAGAGCAAGAAGGCAATAAGGCGATTCAATGACCAGAAATGCAAGATTAAGACCATTCGGGGAATATCGAGGTACAGGTTAGTGGAGGAATTCCTGGAGCAGATGGGTTTCTTGTAGGTTGACAGAGAATCTGATGACTAGATGAAGTTCAGCAGCTCATTCCATCACCGGGGAACCACACATGAGGAATCTCCAGGCGGCCTTTTAATTAACCAGTTGTGCTTAAAGTAACCGTGCTTTTGCATTCATTTTTATGCAAAGGTAGTGTTCCCTGGGAATCCTCTGTTAGCTGGGTTGGGCGGGGAATGGAGGAGGGTGATGCAATCTGATGTTGTCCTTGACCATAATCTCATAACTCTGTTCCTGTACAGCCAGAGACCATATGGCTGTACTCAACCAGAGTACCTGGCTTCTGAATTAGTGAGGTTTATTTCAGATCTGTCCGGTGACTGGGCGTATTGTCCTGGAAGCGGCAAACAGACTTAATGTGTTACTGTCCTCATTGATAATTCATTTTGCCGGAAGCCATAATTTTGAGAATATCAATATTACTGTGAGTATGGCACGCATCTTCTGCTTAAAACAAGTGTATCTCCTGCAGCAAAACACCAAAGTTCTTTGTGAAATCAAAGCGTCACATTCCCACAGAATGGTTCCAATCCCCTGCTGACACTCTGCCACATGGTCTCTGTGTTAGTTTGACTGCACAGACAGCTCTGAAAATCATCTGACTGCATTTTTATTTAGAAATCGTTTGGTTGTTCAGCATTAGATAAGCAGTAGTGAGGATTTTTCTTGTCCGGTTGAACGAATTCTGAAAGGAAATTGACAATACATTTTTATAAATGAAATTTTTATTTATAAATTTTGGCACATAATTATTCATTTACACACACCCACTGTGTGCAATAATTTATGAAGCTTATCCAGCTTCTGTTTATCCAGTTTGGGGGGGGCAGTATTACTCACTGTACCACCATGCTATCCTTATAATATGTAGAGCTTATTTGTGTAAATGAAAGTATAGCAGCTCGCTTCTTGGTAACAAAAAAATTCCGCATTCTGTATTTAATAGGGGCGATAATACAGAACACTAGTGTCCAAGAGTTTACAGCTAGCTTTTTAGATGCAAATGAGTTAGCAAGTAATTGCTGAAGTATCCACGGATCTGGACAAGAGATACATACTGGCATGCCAGCAGTAATGGCCACTGTCTACAACAATTTGCAACCATTTTATCTTAATGTTACCACTAGATTTACATAAAGAAGAGAGTAGATTATGTGCATTGTCTGAATGTGCATTAAAGGTGAGAGACTCATTAAAGTATTCACACTCAGGTAACCAACAGTGATCAAATAACCTATGCTAAATGTACACATGCAACTGGACACAGCTGCTAAACGGTTCCAAGGAATACATACAGTTTTGCTCTCTGTAATTTTCTTAGTTACAAACTGAGATCATTGTAAGTTTTGCATAGCTGATGTAGAAAGCCCACAAAACATTATAATATTCTGTGCTCTGAGAATGTTTCCAACAAGAAATTTTGCAGGGCTGCTGGATTAATGATGGCCCTGCACTCGCACCTCAGGCTTCACTCTCACTTTTATATATGTGAGCAACAAAACTAAAGAACTCCTCCGTGCCTGTGCTAGTACCTACCTACAATGGCAAATAAAGCATAATGTCATTTCCTGTCATCCTGATCAAGGTACGGTGGTTTAAGCTCAGTCATCAGGGGTAAAGGAACAGGAGATTAACTATAATACTCTGTTGCAGTGTTTCTCAATTCATTCCTTGGGGACCCTCAATCAGTCCATGTTTCTCCTCCTTCCCTGCCAGATAGTTCACATTTTCCTCCTTACCAGGAACTGGGAGGGAGCAAAAACATGGGCTGTCTGGGGTTCAGGAACCCCAAGGTTCAGAAACACTGTTGTATTATTCTACGATACAATCAATTTAGCTAAGTCAGTTAATGATTACTGATGACATGGTTTGAGCAACAGATAATATTCAGCATGCAAGAAAGTAACTTCAAAATGTGACATGTCCCTTCAGATGCACTTTGCTGCTCAGCTTATTTCATTTATATATCGGCAGTTCTTTTTATCTCCTTAGTCCTTTTCTCCGTTCGAAGTTAGTGGCCTGAAACTTACGTCTGACTTTCCCCTCAGATGTTACGCTGTAAAATAAATATAAATATGTGCAATTGAAATATGAAAATACTGCCCAGGAGTTTCATTCTCTGTAGTGCATCAAGTTCTCCAGTCTTGTACCAAGAAATGCTCCTCACTGCAATGAGATATCTGTTGAAAAACTGGCTCCAACCTCACTATTCAGATGTTACCTGTAGATTGAAGACGGACAGTTAAGTATTTGTTTGTACATGGTTAAGAGGCAGTCCAAAGGTTCAGTCAGTGTTCACTTGTCTGTCTCCCATCAGCAAAAATCTTTGTGATCTACTTTTGAAAATGTTTGCCAGTTTAACCAGGCAAAACATCAAGTCTTATGACATCAGTGACTGCTGGCACTGAATTTTTCTGTGATTGGCGGAACTAATAGGGGGAATGCGGTAGACCAGCCAATGAAAAAGGGAGGAGGGGCTGGCTGTTGTCATTGCTTCTACACCTGGGCGATTGCAGTGTCCTGTACATCTGGTCAGTAACTTAATGCAGAGGTCAGTGGACTCCACCTCTCCATGGGTGCCTTTGCAACTACTTATTAAAACTTTTCACCAAGAACTCTCACACTTAGTGGGCACTTCTGTTTCTGCAC
This sequence comes from Cyphomyrus plagiostoma, assembly GCA_019775915.2. Lineage (NCBI taxonomy): Eukaryota > Metazoa > Chordata > Actinopteri > Osteoglossiformes > Mormyridae > Cyphomyrus > Cyphomyrus plagiostoma. The sequence continues at coordinate 21,656,118 of JABFEA020000010.1, read as the reverse complement.
ACGATGTGCACACTGAAGGAGCTTTTTGAGGGGTTACCTCTGGACCCCCTGCCTCCTAACACAGGGCGAGACCCTAAAATTCCACATGCTCCAGTCCGTACTCCAAACTTATCTGCCCAGGAGGAGAAGGTAAGTGCAGCTTCATCAGCAGATCTTTGAGAGACTGCAAAAGCATACCAGTCAGCATGATTTCAAATATGGCATTTATTTCAGGTAAAAACAAGTGCTTCTTTATTATAGTTTATTATTGATTCATTAAGTTTCCTTGTGGGGAAAAAACATTTCACTGTTATTTATGTGCATTCAGCCATTTACATGTAAGTAATATTACTGAATATGCATTTTTTGTCTTCTAAAGTTGATATTTTCACATTGGTTAACCTACGCTAGCAAGCTAGCCTCACTACGGAGGGCAGCAGAAATAGATTAATATGCTCGT
>JABFEA020000010.1:21645262-21655579 GCA_019775915.2 Cyphomyrus plagiostoma | reverse complement strand
TATTAGTGAAGTTCTCCCCAAGCGAGCTTGATGGGCCGAATGGCCTCCTCTCGTTTGTATAGTTCTTATGTTCTTATCCCTTCACTGGAACTAAGGCACCTAGCCCAACCCCTGAAAGACAACCCCATACCATTATCCCTCCTCCACCAAACTTTACAGTCGGCACAATGCAGTCAGGCAGGTAACGTTCTCCTGACACCTGCCAAACCCAGACTTGCCAATCAGACTGCCAGACAGATTCATCACTCCACAGAACACATTTCCACTGCTCTCTGTTCTTTGCACCACTGCATCTGACACCTGGCACTGCGCTTGGTGATGTGAGGCTTGCTTGCAGCTGCTCAGCCATGGAAGCCCATTCCATGAAGCTCCTGGTGTTCAGTTTTAGTGCTGGGGTTAATGCCAGAGGAAGTTTGGAACTCTGCAGTTAAGTCAAAAGAACTATGTGTCCCAGCACTCAAAATCCAAACTCTTACTTTACACAGTCTGCCACTTCATGGCAGGGTTTCTGTTGTTCCTAAACATTTCCACTTTGTGATAATACCACTTACAACTGACCGTGGAATATCTGTCAGGGAAGAAATTTCACAAACTGCCTTATTGCAAAGGTGGCATCCTATGACAGCACCATGTTTGAATTCACTGAGCTCTTCAGAACAACCCATTCTTTCACAAATCAGTAAACCTGACTGCATGGCTAAGTGCTTAATTTTATACACCTATGATAATGAGTCTGAATGAAACACCTGAATTCAATTAAGAGGTGTGTCCCAGCACTTTTGTCCTTATAGTGTATATATGCTTGCCTTTGTCCTGTTCCTTTGTTGGTCATTGTGGATGTAGATGTTACTGCAGTGTGCTCAGCTTCCCGTTTGCTGTTTCTTGGGTTTAGTTAGTGTTCTGTATTACTGTTCCTTAGGTATTTGTTGCAGTGCTTAGCCTTTCTCACTTCTGATTTATCCTCCCTGCCCTTTGTGTCACCCCTCTCGGTCACAGGGTAAAGGGGTACATACAGTCAGCAATATAACATTACAATGACAGGACTGGGGAGCTCAGGATGAGGAGGCACTATATACTGCACAGATGAGGGAGGGGACAAGAGGCAGCTGGGATCATTCACACGGGGCTGAAACGAGAGGTACCTGGGATCATTCACAGGGGGGCTGAAATGAGAAACACCTGGGATCATTCACATGAGGGCTGAAATGAGATGCACCTGGGATCATTCACATGAGGGCTGAAATGAAAGGCACCTGGGATCATCCACACGGGGGCTGAAATGAGAGGCACCTGGGATCATTCACAGGGGGGCTGAAATGTGAGGCAGAATTAAACAAGGGACAGGTGAAGCTCGTTAGTGCCACATCACGGAGAACACAGGCAAAAAGGCATGTGCCGCGTGACATTAAGTGATGCGCAATTACCTAGTGTTTATCTCTTATTCTTTATTTCAAAGTGAAAATAAGCAAAGGTCACTGGTAAATTTGTAAAAAAAAAACACTCTGTAGTTTTGCATTTGTCTTTATAACCGAATAAGCACACATTAAAGACAATTTTAACAACTTAATATAAAAATTTCATTTAGAGCAGGGGGTTACATTTGTATAAATTATACATTTATTATACAGTTCCAGCGGTTGCAACAGCCAGATGTAGAGATGGAATCACAATCTATGTGGAGCTTTTATTCATCAAAGAAGGACTAATTAATCAATTAAATGGAATGTTCAAGCATGAGACAACAGTGTATCATTTCAAATAATTCACAACAATGCAGTGCTGTAACTATAATGCCCTCTGCTCTTCACTTCTGATTCTGCAGTTTGACAGGTCAAACATAGGGCCATTCTGCCAGGTGAGAGCAATTAAAAGCAACAATGAAAAAGACTGAATAGCCGTACAGAACTTTATACCGACTATATATAGGCCTATCACCATTCATATTACAAAAACATCTAACATTAATTTCTTTTAATTCCCTATATGAAGAGAGACACATTAGACACACTTTAATTTACATGCAGTACAAGTCTCACATCATAAAGAAGAAACAGGAACAGTGATAGTAAAATATACAGACTGGAGACGGCCGGCTGTAGCTGGTGATTTCAGACATGATAACCACAGACAATGGCAGCATTCAGCTGTCCGTATGCGCTGGATGACGTCGTTAGGAAAATAGGCAAAACAGGCAGCGTGCCGGTGAAAAAACCGGCAAACCGGCTGGGCGTCGCATTCACTTGGCGGCGAGGGACGCGGGAAGATGGAGCGGCTCTTGCTGGGAGAGGACGCGGCGACTGTGGAGAACACTGCGAGGGAGCGGGCTCTCCGCTGGTTCACAGAGACCCAGGCCCCTTTCATCCTCCAAGAGGGCAGCTTCCCTGCCTGGTTCCAAGGATGCATCGCAAGAAAGTAAGCTGTGAGCGGACCTGCGGAGTGGGGGCGTCCCCGGGGAAGGGGGCTGCATCGCTCAAGGTGTCTACTTGGATTATCCTTAACGCGCCTGTCCCAGTGTGCCGCTCTTGTTACATGCTGGCAAAATGTGTGTAGTTTCTGGAAAACTGAAAAAGAACTGCAAAAACATTAAGCACCACATTTTCATCTAATTTGACTGGTATTTTAATGGTGTAGTGACTTCCTGTTTTTTGACAGGGATGCTGAAGATCGGCTGCGTGATAAACACCTGGGCTGTTTTCTCATTCGACTCAGTGACAAAGCTACCGGATACATCCTCTCCTATAAGTGAGCCTTGCCTTTACTGCCCTGCTTGAGATAACTCACCATAAAGACAGGCTCATTAAGCCCTTACAGGTGCTGCCCAGGGCGTCCTTGTAGACAGTATTTGAGGATGCGTTTGCATATATGGAGTATCTGAAATACGGCAGGATTTTACGTTTGCGATTCAAGCTGGTCTATAAGATACTCAAACATACAGCAAACGTGAGTGCAGTGAAATGCTGTTACCGCATGCAGATCCGGCTTAAAAACAAAGACCTAATAAGAAAAAAGATAATATAGTAATAGCAAATAAAATCATAATGAAATATAAAAGCAACGATATAAATAGCGTCACAATAATGTAAAATGAGGGACGACAAGTATGATAAGCTCAAAGTCTGCTAGCATTCATGCATCATTGATATAACTGTGTTTACTGGAGGGTAGGAAAGGCAGGTTTATGAGGACACTGGATGGGGGGCCAGCAGACAGTACTGTAGCCTCAGGGTTGCAGAGTGGGGTCACACATCTTTCCCACAGTCATACAGGCACCCTGCTGCAGTCTGGAACCATGCAACTGCATAAATCTGGGTCTCACATTGTGTGTCCACGATGGTTACCCACTTCTGGATAAGTGATTGCGGGGGGTGGATGGATGGATGAATAGATGGATTTCATCCACACCATTTTTTTTTCCTTCCAGAGGCCGTGACCGATGTCGTCACTTTGTCATCAACCAGACCAAGGCCGGGCAGTTCCTTGTTTCAGGCGACACTGAGCAGCACAACAATCTGATGGATCTCATCGAGTACTACCGGGTCAGCCCCATCGAGCCCTTTGGAGAGTTCCTCACGTCGTCCTGCTGTGAGGTGAGGTGCCGGTGGCGCAGGGTCCAAGCTGGCATGTGCTTCCCGGTCACCGTCTGACACTCACTGCTGTGTCCCCACAGTCCTCCGACAGTGACATCTACGACGTGGTGCAGTCCAACCCGAAAGAGAAATCGACTGTCAGTGTCCAGGCCGTGAGGAATTTTTGGAACCAGTGGGGTGAACTGGCGGCGGGGAAGCCCCCAGCCCTGCCCCCCAAAACTCCCCGGAAACTCACAGCCAGCTCCTCCCTGGACAAGACCCCTCCTCCGCAGGTAAACGGAAACCGGAATAATAAATATTCCTGTTATTTCCTGGTTAAGGTGCTCCTGTTGAATATCACTTTCATACATCTTAGGCATTACCACCGGTGCCAAAACGGAAGTTGCCGGTCGATAAGACCCCCCTCCCTGACCAGATAAGGTACTCCAGCCTAGAGGAGACCAGATTGCAAGAAAAAACTGAGTCCCCCCTAACCAGCATAGAGAGCCTGTGGAGTTCAGCGGAATCCAGGAAGGGGCACAGCGCCCCCAAGTGGGAGGATCCCTACAGCCTCAACTGGAATTTCCCTAGAGCTGCTGAAGCACATCATACAAGCAGGCAGGGCATGGTGCACTCAGAGCTGAGCCTGTCCGAATGCCGCAGCAAGTCGCTCCCCATTCTGGACGACAGCGCAGTGCAGGACACTGCTTCCTGCACCTCTCCAAATATGTCCCCGAATCCTGTCAAAAAAGCCACCTGCCACACGATGTCCGTGGATGTGACGGAGTGCCTCCGAGAGCCGGCTCCTCTGGCCCAGTCCAGCAGCAACAGCATGGACAAACTCTCCCATGACTCATTGTACCAACTGGCCGGCGCCACCCAGTGGACTCAAGCAGAACCGCAAGAGGAGCCCATAAAGCAGGAGGAGAACCTGTACGCCCAGGTCCCTGCCGAAGCTGGTCACGTGATGCCTGACAAACTTTACGAGCAGATTCCTGACTCGGGATTTATGGGAGGGAGCTGCACTGCCCCCTCCCACAACAATACCTACGAGAGCTTGGAGGACATTAAACAGAAAGGGGCCAAAAAGGTAAAGTGCATTTCCAGTTAAACGCAAATCAATTATTGATTACAAATAATATGATGGACTTTAAATTACATGGTGGCGATACGTTTTATTGTGTTTCTTTCGGCAGAATGATAAATGGCGAAGATTTTTCCCGGACCATAAGAAACACTGAAGGGTGAAGGAAGGAAAGCGTCAACTTTACTGAAAGCACCGCAGATTAATATTACGAGGCGGGATTTCCCGAATGCATCCGCCCACTCGGCTTGTGCAAAATGGGACCTTAGCTCATGGGAACCAATATATATTAAAATGTACTACTTGCAGTACCTCAAAAAAGCTTTGTTTTTTTGTAATTCTGTTTTTACAGTAATTTTTACAGCACGGTGTGTGTAGTGTATTGATTTCGTTGTCTAATGAAGTTAGTTTGTCTGTCAATATTTGTCATTTGTTCATTTCCATCGCCTTAGAAATAACATGTTAAAAATTGATATTCATATATAATTTATTTAAATGTGTTTTGTTTTTCAAAGGTTATGGCATTTTCCATCATTTCCTGAATGCAAGCTTGATATAACTGATATAACTGTGGTAAAAGATAATGTTATTCCTTGGAGTTTAGTAAAATTATGCAGGGCATAATTTTATGCCCTTATTTATAACCAGATCTCACAGTTATATAACAGTGATTTTTCTTTTTCCCCACAAAACTTTTACATTCCCGTTCAGTTATTTGTTCCTTTTTTGAATTTTTGAATTTTTCAGAAATACTAAATGTAACATTTACAATTTTTACAACTGCAGTGCTGCAGTGACACAATGGATATAGAACTATAAAATCATCGTTTTTCAGACATGCGCACAGTATCCTGCTTCAACCCAAACAGCTGTATTGCTGAATGTCCTCGCCGTTAATTGCAATGGGATGGTCTATAAATCGTCAGGGCAGATGGTGCTCGAAGCCGGGGAAAACGGACGGGATTGGCGTCGGTCTCTGCCGGAGAAAAGCGATTGTCACGGAAAGCAGTAAAAGTGCTTTCATGCTTTTTTTCTGTACGGTTCGACCTGCAGCCTTCCTGTAAAAAAAAAAAAAAAACTCACCCTTTCCATTTTTAATGGAGCAGGGACCACAAAGTACGGCAACACTTAATCTTTTCTCGGACACGAAGATATTGAACTACCAGTAATGAATGTGCAGCGGTTGGCAGTTATAATTTTATTTGATTTTTGCTTGGTCTCCTGGATGATGAACGGATTCCTCATTTTACAGTGAAACTTTTATTTCACTTCAAATAAAGGCAATTTGTATGAGCTGCTGTGTAAGTAGTATGTCAGAAATCCCACCGCAATCATTCACGCTGTAGTTTAGCTACCCCGCCTATATAAATACTCTGTTTAAACCCGCTGAGGAGGTGGTGACGTGTTTCTCTGTGGAGAGCAGGAATACACCAGCGCCTCACAGATGGGAAGTGATCTATGTATATGACTTTCTTTACACAGCAGTTAGCTAATACGTTGTCTGTTCGTCAATGGTGAGATTGTGACTCTGAATAAGTAGACCCTAATTTAACTCAGCTGCTCGTATTATTTAGTGCTGTAGATTAGCCCATTGACTTCATGGGGGTAAATGGAAGAAGCAGGTTTTCATGAAGCATGCACCAGAAATGTTCTACATATTCACTTAATCTCAAGATGTCCCGGAAAGTCTGGCTTTGGCTCTTTAGTTTTAACTGCTGAAAAGGGCCCTAAATATTCTCCGAAGACAAAATGAAATTTAAACCCACACTGGTGTGGAGACCAACTCACTGGTGTGTAGGTACTGAGGCTGTAATCAATCGGCACTTCATGGCATTCTGTGACGTGCACTGTTATTGCGCATCTGCAGCACAGCTCGTGATGCGTGACCTAATTTCCTGCGTTTGGTAGTCTGTCTGCTGATGTACTGATGGATGTCGCGTGTGGTTGGGCAGATACTCTCACGCTCTGAGGGCGACTCTGTTCCCCCTTTATGCCTTGGGGGTGGGAGCCCTTTCGTTCGTCTTTGCCCAGTAGGAATATGCAGCTCGGTGTGTCAGGAACAAAGACTAATTTTTCTTCATATATGATGTTAAATATAACGTTGCATATAACGTTTTGAAATTATGACTATAACTGATAAAATACATTACATGATATTCCATCCATCCATCCACCTCTTCCATTTGCTCCTCTTGGTCAGGGTCACAGGTAATCGTAACATTAATAAGTGAAATGTTTTGGAATTTTGTCTACAAGCCTTAACATGGCGTTTGCATTACAAACAAGAAGTCTGGACCCACCTTCTGATTTTTTAAATAAATGATGCACTGCTTTATTACAAGAAAATCTTAGAATTACCTAAAACAAATGTAACATATTAGTTTTAAAGTGCAATGTAACAATTTACTGTGCATTATAGCTGTGCAATAAGTGTGTCAGTACAAGTTTCATCAGAATAACCAGCCCTTGCCTTTATCACAGCAGCACAGATTCACTGCATCCTTCCCAGCAATTTTTGCAAATAACTGGCTTCCAAACCCTCCCAGCACCTTTTCAAGCAGTGTATCTGTTTGTGTCTGCATGTAACTCTGTACCACAACAGGCCTCTGTGCAGTGTGGCTCCAAGGTCTGCATAGCACCAAGATGGGATGAATAATGAAAGCAATAAATTATAAGCGACAGTAAAATGCACACTGCTATATAACATCTAGCAGGGCTGCAAGGAGTGAGGTGAGGAGAAAGGTGAGGAGTGAGGTAAAGAGTGAGGTAAAGAGTGAGGTGAGGAGTAAGGTAAGGAGTGAGGTGAGGAGTGAGATAAGGAGTGAGGTAAGCAGTGAGGTGTGAGGTAAGGAGTGAGATAAGGAGTGAGATGAGGAATGAGGTGAAACTTGTATTCATGATGCTGTGAGTACATCAGCGTTTTAGCCTCATCCCTGCCCCGCTGCAGATAATCTCACACAAGGTTTCAGAAGACTGAAATGCATGTAGGAATACACCCATCTTTTATTCTTTTATTAATTAAAGGATGAATATACTTATTCCATCTTCCCCCGGTTTGTTTGAGTGGCAGAGTATGACATTCCACTGTGACTGGAAGCTCTCAGTTTTTGGTACCATTAATGTGAAACTAAACTTCATGTGAATGACTTGAGTGAGAGCAATGTGCCGCGCTGTGCACGACGGTGGCACGTAAATTGTCCCCGAGGCCGGCGGTTATATAGCTCTCCAGTGATACGGCACTTTATGATCTGCACACTTAAGCACAAATGCTGAGAATGAAAATGATGTCGAACAAAGTCTTTTTCATCTGAGGGGGGTTATCAAGATGTCACCGGTGACTAGACCAGTATTTGATCACAGCTGAGTATTTATGGAGGCCTCTGCTCATAAATAAGACAGCTGACGGCATCAGAGAGAGGCAGTGATGTGAAATACTGTACGCTGCAGCTGTAGGCCACAGTACAGCTGCACTCACTGGCTCCCATGTGCATTATTATTGTTATTACACCCACTAAGAGCAAACTCTGCAGTTACATTTTATTTAACAGATGCCTCTTTTGAGAATGCAGGGTCTGCCAGCACCCGCAGCAACTGGGGGTAAAAGGTGTTGCTCAAAGGTAACAATGGCGACTACACCGCCCACGGGATCTGAGCCTGCGACCTTCCGATCATTTGAGCAGCATCCTAACCCATAGGGCCACACTGTCATTAGCCGAGTACATGGGTATATGTGTCACAGCGTGTGGACTGTGATAATACTGTGGCCATATGACAGGGCGTATGGAAAGAGGCTCTGGGGGCTTCCTTCCCACCAATCACAGGCCACAGCTGCAAGGTGTGTGGGTGTGTGGGTTGAAGAAGCTAAAGCACACGACCAGGTGTCATCAGCAAAGATTCCCAGCTGCAAAAGGGACACATTTTTCAAAAATACATTCATAAAACTAGGACATTCTTAGATTCTTAAATTCTTTAAGCCCTCTTAATTGTGTTTTCACATGTTCACTTTTTTAGCTACAATTCATGTTGTAGATCTCGCAAACACTGAAGACACTGTTGTCACACTGTACACACAATGCAAAGATACTGCAGACACTGTAGTCACACTGTACACACACTGCAAAGATACTGCAGACACTGTAGTCACACTGTAGACGTGCTGAAGTAACTAGTTACATTTAATATACTGCAGGTGCACTATAGATATTATAGACTCTGAAGAATAGACTGCAGACACTATGGATGCTTTGTAGATGCACTTTCGATACTGTAGATATTGTAGGCATTTTAGAGTCACTATAAACAGTGTAAACAGACATTGTAGACACTGTGGGCACACTGTTGATGCAGTGTAGACACAAGAGACACTCTGGAGACATTATAGATGCATTGGAAGAAAAACAGTAGATACACTGCAGACATGCTGTAATAACTGTAGGAATATTGTAGATACAATGTATATAGATAGCACTGTAGATACACTGTAGACACACTGTAAATCCTGTAAGCCAGTGTTTCTCAATCCGGTCCTGGGGAACCACAGGCGGTTCACTTTTATGCTTCGTCCGAGCTTCCTGCCAGACAGTCTACATTTTTGCTCCCTCCCAGTTCCCGGTAAATGGGGACTGTCTGTAGGATCCTGACACTGCAGACATCATAGTCATACAAGAGGCACTGCAGATACACTATATATACTGTAGATACTGTAGAAACATTGGAGACACACTTCAGGCATTGTAGATAGTGTAGAAAAAGAAGCTTCTGGTGAGCATTTAACCTCTGGATGTTTTAGGCACAGGCTCCACCTGCCTCTTTTTCCTACTGTGAAAAATCATATTTGCATTATTTTATGGTTAAAGGTAAAAATATGCCAGGTTAAGCAGACATTGATGCATTTTAAGGCAATTTTATAGGAAAGGTCGCTCAAAGGCCTTTATAGATGCGGAATGCGATACTTTCATCATTGACTCTTTTTTTCCTGTCCTTCTGCCTAATGCGTCCAGGAGACACGGCTTCATCGATACCTGGCGCCTTCGTAATATCAATATGGCGAAGGGGGGTCTGCAGCCGCGTCGCCGCAGCGCGGGGTCTGCGGCGATCGTTGTGCGGAGCCAAGGCCGTTTCCTGGGTCCCCCTGGTGTGCCGCGGACGCCGGGAGTATACGAGGCCAAGCTGAATAATGAGAATCAATGTTTTTATGGCTGGTTTACGGCACAGCTGACCTACAGGCAGTATCAGGAGCAAACAGAGGCAGCGCTGTTAGAATCTTAATCAGCAGATGTTCTCCACGGGGCCTGTAATTAACCAAGTCGCTCTGTCAGCATGAAATTCCCCTGGATTTTAGCACTGCTGTCGTAAAGCGAGCAGAAGGCAGTAGGATGAGGAATTAAGTGCATATTAGCATGGCCCCCACCCTAATGGTCATATACCGATCGGGGAAGTGTGATGACCCCCCCCCCACCCCCTTATTTATAACCAGATCTCACAGTTATATAACAGTGATTTTTCTTTTTCCCCACAAAACTTTTACATTCCCGTTCAATCCAAAGTCATGGTCCCACTGAGGACCGTCTACATCTCACTGCACCATGACGTCCCACTGAGGACCGTCTACATCTCACTGCACCATGACGTCCCACTGAGGACCGTCTACATCTCACTGCACCATGA
>JABFEA020000010.1:21600924-21623087 GCA_019775915.2 Cyphomyrus plagiostoma | reverse complement strand
CGGGGGGCCAGCCCATCGCAGGGCACACTCACACACCAGTCACGCACACATGCACACCTATGGGCAATTTGGCAACTGATTAATATATATCTGCTTCATATTTTTAAAAGCTCAAAACAAAACTGATAACCAATATAACAGACAGAATGGCTGCATAATTATTCTAATCTGCGGCAGAAAGCCAAGATCAATAATGGTACCCAAAACTGATGCAGATATTTTGTTGACATGTGGTGTTCAAGACCAACCTTATACAGAGTTGCCTTTTAAAAAAGAAAGACAGTGATGTCTACAAAATTTCAGAAAATTTCCCAACACAAATTAAAGGAAAATTAGGAATTCTTCAGGATCTACACTACAAAGCTTCTAACAAAAATACCCAAATTCTGCCAAAAAGTCCAAACGCTTGAAATTGCCCAACAGTTAACATTGAACATAGACTTTAGGAGTACCTTTTCAGTCTGGAACCGTCCATCCAAGTAGGCATACACAAGAACAAGATAAACTTACTCTTTACACATGCAAGATCAGGCTTGGGTCCATTTTTAGTAACGTACTAGGCTTGGAAGAGCGGCGCATCCAGCTTTTGGCAGAACTCTGTAAACCGCAACCAGCCTTTAACCCTTTATCTGTTTGTTTTCGTGTTGATTGCTGACAATCACTTGTTACCTCTTTTATATAGTTCGGGGAACGGAAAACATGCAATTCACCCAGCTTTCCGGCATCTTCCAAAAGAAGCATTTGCTGCACATGCATTTTAAGAGTATTTCCTCAAATAATACTCATTAATATTAAAATACTCATTAATGGATGATTGTGACATCCAGTGCAGAATGCAGTCCAGCCTCGTCCCCTGTGCTCCTGCGTGAGGCTCCAGGCAACACTCACCAGAATAACTGTTTGGAAAACGGACGGAAGGATTGATATATGAAATGAATAACTGAACTTGCATTTTTCAACGGTAAATCTGTACTGTGGTACCCGCCCATCCATCTTCCTACCACTATACTGGCCAGAGTCGCCCGTAGCCCATCCTATGCAGCACAGAGTACAAGAAATTCTGGTCGGGATGCAAGTTCATCACCGGGCACATACATGCACACTGGTTAATTCAGAAACGCCGGTTAGAAAACACACATAACACAGGGAAAACGTGAAAATTTCACACAAGCAGGTGGGATTCAAACTCAAACCTGGAGGTGAGACTAGCATGCTACTGTTTAAAGTATGATTTGAAAATTAAGTTATGCCTATTGTCTGTTCTGCTGTTTCCGAATCTCCCCGTGCCTCGACATGAATGACCTACTTATACGCAGGCATGCAACGTCACAGGATACACAGAAATAACTCAACTGAGCAGTGGAATGTCTTTTGCAAATACTGTAAGGCCAGCAAGACGCAGCATATTATTGTTTACAATGATTGACTAATAACAGTGAAATTGCACTTCCCGATAGCGAATACTGTCGTTCCAGTACATGTTTCGTGCCAGTACAAACCGATCTTGGCTCAGATCGCGCATTTATCTCATAATGTTTAACATGGGGAGTGGCGAAGGTTAATCGGATCATAAATCAGAGGGTCGGTTGCGTACCAACGTGGTATCCTAGATACTGCCAATGTACCACGTCTTGCCGTCTTTTGAACAGCATGGTTGCAAAGCACCACGCAATAGTATCTTGATTTCCGGCAAACTGACCTGTATCCTTGACAACAAGCTAACTAACCCGTCTCTACGGAATAGCAAAAAATGCTGTCTGATTCACGTCTTCAGAATTTGGTACAGATGTAGTGTATATTTAAATCTCTTGGCTTAGAATTATGATGATTTCCTTTAATGTGTGCTAATAGTATCTGTTGAAAGCCTGTCGTCACGAACGATGCGTATGTTTTTCTGCATACCCGAAAATTGCTGCTGCAGGCATAATGATTTAATGCAGCACGCAGATTCTCTGAATTCGTTGAAAACGGCACTAAAATCGACCTAACTTACTACGCAAAGATGTATAGTAGCTAATAGTGATAAGAAGTTACACAGATTCGTAGTTAATTAAATAACTGAAGAAATAAAAAAAGCAAATGAATATTTAAGGATGGATGTCAAGAGAGACAAGGAGCAGGGTAAGTATGGGTCGCCGTCGGGACATCGTCCGCTCAAGAGGACGATGCCTGATTTATCTGTAGGTGGGTTAAAGGTACCAGAGGTAAAGCACTTCTCTCGGTAACGTGACAAAGGGAGGGTCTATCCATTACATTTCATTATCCCTTATTTACCTTAATTGGTCTTCTTTATAATGCGTAAAATGAACCGTTATGGTTATTTCTTAGAGGGATTTCTTAAGTAATAAAGCACCGTTGCATCGGTCGTAAACTCAAATATATTAAATAACTGATATAAAACAGTGTTAAAATAACGGCTTCTAGGAAATAGCAGTATATAAACATAATTATTGTGTATCTGTGCTGCCAGTGTGGTCCCTACACTTAACTGCTGCGGTACTTTTCAGATAGGAGGACTATAGGAATGTGAGTGAGCGACATCATTAAGCAGTCTGTAGTGATCTTCTGTAACGCAGATGGATGGTTATTTATTGTCGAATATAAGAATTTAATGTGCTGTACTGTATTTATATTTCTAATGATATATGACAAATGACCTACTAAGTCATTCCACATAATTCTCCCTGATTTTCGCCAGCTTACTATGCAAAAGTGTATTATTAAATCTGTACATTTACAGCTGTCTGGATAAGACACTGGGTTGCAGAGCCATAGTCAGTTACCTGATATGAGTGGAGTATGAGGCAAGGAAATAGTTTTTGCCTGCAAGGAAATTCTAATGACATTTTAATGCTTTTCAGAAACAGAGGTTGCTAAAATTACACCTGTGTTGCTTAAGTCAAGGACAGGAGAGTTTGATTTGGAATCAATCTTGTTCCTTAAACTCCGAAATTTGGGTAAGATTTTCTTTAAGCAATTATTGCATGATACCACAGCACAAGATACTGTTGATCTCATTTGTACTTTTGCACATATTGGCTGTTTGATACATATTGTTCAATTATTACGTCTTTTGTTTATATTTGCACAGTGCAAGAAGTTGTTAAATCATTGTTGTTGTGCTAAGATGTACAATAACAGTAATAAAAACAGAATTGTTTGTGATTGTGGTTTTACATGTGTTCAGCTTTAGTTAAACATGCTATCTATCAATGATTATGTTCACAGGTATCATTGATCTGGGATGCATAGGAGAATGCATGAACCTGGAGAGGCTGGACCTTTCTGGAAACAACATTGCAAATCTGGTACCTCTAGCATCTCTTCGGCGACTTCTAGTACTCAACTTGTCAGCAAATCGGATCACAAGTATAGGCAAGAGCATTTCATATTGTCACATCAAAAGGACTAATATTCTTGTATTCACACTGAAAATTGGGCACATTTACTCATACAGTAATTGTGTGAATGTGAATGTCCATAATTTACCGGCAGGCATTCCTTTGGCTAAACACATGTGGATTATAAATGTGTTATTTGCATAAATACTTAAGATGGAACTGGATATGATTCATGAGAAATCATGTTGAGAAAACCTCAATTTTACATTCATATTAGCTTTTCCTTGATTAGATGAATTCAGACAGTTTACTAAATATTTTGGTTTTAAGAGGTCGTGTTGTAAAGGCTGTCAAATGTTCCTCTGCATATCATTTCAGAATCCATTTGCACTTGTGACAGTCTACAGAGCCTAAATTTGGCTGGAAACCTTATTAGCAGGTAATTGGGAAGGATTTATTCCTAAGTATTAATATTAAATGTTATTCCTAAGTCTTACAATGTTAACAAGTCTTTGGCTAGAAAATTATCTTGTGAACATTGTCTTTGATGATCTTCTCATATGACCTCTAATTCGCCACACACGACACACTCATGCCTTTCACATCGCTAGCTCTGACAAAGGAGCCTTAAATATTGCATGTTCTTTCCAAGCTCCTCAGGATAAAGATAGCTCCTTGGTTCTTGAGGTATTTTCACAATTTGATATGGAATGTGTTCTATAATTAATCATGTACATGTTTTTATATATATATATAAAAAAAATCTTCAATATTTTAACTTGGTTGTTGGTGGAAGAGCTTATCTCCAAAGCTGTTGTCATTTTTTTACAAGTCTTTACAAGGTCAAATGTCATCTTGGATAAATATTTGCAACACACATAATTCTTCTTTGGTTCCCACTGCAAGCAAATCACCATTTAGTGGAGGCTGACGTGAAATGTCCGGCTTATGTTGTGTGACTTGTGTTCTCAGTGTGGAAAATCTCCACTCTCTTAAGTCATTAAGAAAACTTGAAAATATTAGACTGAAGGACAATACCTACGACTATACCAATCCAGGTGAGCAGTATTAATGCTCTGTGTGTATGCATTAATGTGGGACAAAACATAGCAAATGACTACCCACTGAAGTATGTTTCCTTTTTTAAGTCTGTAAGAACTCCTCATACCGGAGCATAGTCCTTGAGATGTTTCCATATATCAAAGTGCTGGATGGTAAGCATGTTTTCCTCAGAGATGTGCTGGTTTATATAAATGTGTGTTCTTGGGGCCGTCTAGGCGAGTTTCAGTTATATGGTCATTATGGAATGTGATGGTTGATGAATGAGGGTTTAAGGTGGGCTCAAAGTATGTTCATACTTCTAATAAAGTCAGAATAGTATATTTACATTTATCTTTATTTAGCAGGTGCTTTCGTCCAAAGTGATGTTCCAGTGAGCCAAATAGCATTTTGCAAACATACGGCTGTCAGGCAGTTGACTTGCCATAAGTGCAGCTAGGCTGAGCTTCCGGCGGACACCGAGATACACGTGTGAGCAGTGTTAGAGTAGGAGCTACACAACATCTACCAAATAAAGCAAGAATCTAATAAGACTGCTATTCAAATCATCAGAACATGCAACATTCAGAGCATTCAGGGAACGTGGAGTGGGTTCAGGCTAGTAGACGTATTCCTGGAACAGACAGACAGGTGTTGAGGCATTTCTTGAATATACTTGTATTTAGTCAGGTGCAGATGCTCTGTGGGTGTATAGTTAACTTCTCTTTCAAAATGTATCCATTTCATCTTATTTTTCAGGTGAACGAGTTGTTGGACGGGGGAGTGATTTGTACCAGCTCTGCAAAGACATTGATGACATCATAAAAGGTACTGAGAGCAACATACAAGCAGTACTTATTATAAAGTTCATGCATCCTTACTATAAACTATTTTATCAAATCTGAGTGCATGTGAAAGCAAAACTGCATCAAAAGATTGTCTCCCTTTTTCAGCTGGTATATATAGAAATGGACCCCTGCCAGAACTGCCAGACTGCAAGCCCTGGGTCGAGGATGGATTTCCCGAAATAAAGACCTCAAACAGTGCAATTATTGAGGAAGCTTACAAACAGTTCAGTGGTAAGTTGATGGAAATCGTACAGCACCGTATTATGCTCATAAAAGGGTGCCAAGTGGAAGGTGTCTATCAGCAACAGGATTCACTGAAACTGTGCTAGACATAGATTCATTTTGATCCCGACAAACGTCATGCGTTTCTGTCCCTTTCCTTCCATAGAAATCCTTCATGAATGCAGGCTGCTGAACAACAGAGCGGCTCATGTGATTGGTCAGACCGAGAGGGCTTTGAGCATCAAGAGCATTCCCAAGGAGTACACGGTTTGAAAAGGGTGGCAAACCCCCTTGCAGAGCCTGACAGGGCACTGAGGCAGAAGGGAGCTTTGAAAACAAATCAGCGTAACGAGCTACTGAAACACATCCGGTCATCAGATTACCTCTCCCCCTTCGAGAAGCATCTCAAGACCTGTCTCTTCTATGAATTCCTCTACTAGCTTGTTGCAGTTCTGGTAGCTGCTGCTCCAGTACTGTTCGCCTGGACATTCATTGGCAGCTCCCCCTAGCTACACTTATGCCTAGTTGACTCCATGACAGCACATGTGCTTGTAATGTGCTATTTGCCTCACTTGTGTGTCACTTCAGACAAATGTGTCTGATATGTAATTTTTGAAAATGTCCCTATGTTTAACATGGTTGTTACCTTATCCTTGTGGCTTGAAATATGTTTCTCTACAGAACTGCTGACCTGCCTATGGGGTCCAGTGGACTTGAAGCTACACAGTTTGATATTCATTCATTGTTAGGCATGTAAAGGTATTTGTTTTACACACAAAGTCTAAGAAATGCTGCTACAAGGACAGAACATTTAGTTGAACTAACATTTATAATTTTTACAACTGTATGTGGACAAATCAGTAAAAAAAATGAACATGTATAATTAAATACCTACCTGTAACACTCTTAAGCTATAACCAATGTTGAACATGGTTTTGGTTCTACTGCATAACGTAGCATGTTGCAAATCTACCACACGGTGGTGCTATATCAAACAATTAAAACTTATTCTTGGCAAATTGTCTGATCAAGCCTTAATTATTTTACCTGCAAAGAAATGTATTAAAAATCGATACAACATCGTGATTCTCAATAGCATCGATATTTTCTTACATCCCTTAAATCCCTGTATTATAAAGTATGTCACTTGGAAGCATTACAGCTCATCGTTGTATTTCTAAATTGCCAGTTTTATTATATTACATTTTTAATTGGACAGATTTTTCTTATCCCACACGTCCTTATAATTAGAATTATTTTACATTTTTTTATTTCATGGGTAGAATAAACAGTTGCAGGGTTTATAAACGTACATTAGTTTGCACGTCCTCCGACACAGGAATAGAAGTAAGTCCGAGTATCGGTCGGTTTTTGTAAATTTTGCTCCTCGCGATGACTTTATGATAATGATTTGGACGTTTTCACCGACAACCGCTGATAATACAGAAAAATGTCGGGGGTGTGGGCTAAACACACATAGCTTCTCAAACTAATGAACGACCTCGATTCTAAAACCAGGCCTTGTTTTCAGTTCTCCCATGTACTTGTTTAATAATTACTGATTCTGATTGGTCAGAGGCTTCACACCTGACTGGCAGGTAAAGGAAGGCTGGAAACCCAGCAGTGCTAGAGGACCATGATTTGAATAACCCTGATCTATAGCGTGTAGCGGTACGTTTACGGATGATACCAATCCTATATACCGAAATAAAATATTGCTTTGGCATATTATTGATGACTACCAATGTTCACTATTATGTTTTATTAACTTTGTTTCGTTCATACAGCACTATATAAACGCTAGTGAATAGTTTGCATACAAATTAATTTGGTATCCCTGTAGTCGATACTATTCATTTTAGACTAGCTTAGTACCACGTGACAATATATACGGAAGTACAGGCAGTAACAATGCTTTACTGTGGGAAAAGAGATTCCAGTAAAATCAGAAATTTTGCCGTCTTAAATTTTCATATCGAGTGACAGTTTTGTCGGAGACATAATCTGAAATGCTGTTTTAATAACTCATTTGTTTTCAACAAAAATATTTTCCACAGGTCGAGGAATTAATCACTGTCTGCAGAACTCAAAATTCATAAATTGCATATTAAAATAAGACCCGATCATATCTTTAGCAGAAATCCCCACCCAGAATCATCCCTCCAACAGTGGTGCATATAAACAACCTTGATCGCTTTTGTTATCGTACTTCATCAACGAGTGTTTAAATAGGGTCTACAAAACCAAATAATATAACTAAGACATATATATACAGAATATAAAAATGTGCTATTAATAGATAAACACACATCCATCAGTTTTCTATACCCGCTTAACTTGTTCGTAAATATAAATAATGTGAGAGAGACCACAACATGTGGCGCTACAGAGGGTTTGGGGTTTCTTCCTGTCTTGTTTGATGATGTAATTATAATATAGCTAAATACTAACCGCCTTATGGTATGTCCTATTTAGATCATTGAAATACACATATCCTATTACAGAATGCTGTTCCAGACATTTTATAACTTTCAAAGCAATTCTTAGAGCGTGGTTATGCAAAGGGATGAAATATGTAGGCGGGAATAACTGGACCGAGTAGCAGCTTTCCGGCAAACACAGCGTTAAGCGCCCGCGGTGCACGGATCCTCCTTAGAGGCTAAGAGCACCGAGTTCGGCAGGAAGCCGTGAACATGGCCGGGCGCACCTGGAGGTCCACGGTAATCGGCGGCAGGCTCTCACACATCCCGCACACGCCGCCCTCACCCTGCACGGCGTCCTGAACGCGGGAAGTGGACTTACTCGGACGCGGCAATGCTGGATGTGTGTGGTGGATGAGGAGGCCCGGCGTGTCCTTCGTCTGGAAGCAGGGCGCCTGTGCGGAGCGGGGATGCTGTTTATCAGCCTCTATAAAACGCGGAGCCGCAAGCCGGAGGAAACGCTGCTGATCGTGTGCTGCATACTTATATACTAGCAGGAAGGGTTAGCGTTATTGTTAGGGAGTTTGGGTTAGTGTTGTGCAGGACATCCTGGTGTGCTAACTCGGCACATTACCGAGCTAATCTGGCCAGGTAGCCTGGCCGCTAAACTCAGTTTAGTGAGTGAGGATGAAGGTCGGGCCGCGGATTCCCCGAGCATGTGTCGGGCTCTGGAGGGTTACCCCGCCGCTTTGGTTAGGGACCCGGCCCATCTGAAGTAAGGTTTGAAAAGGGTGGGTATTAAGCTCACTCCAGAGATGTGTAAAGACAGACACCGCTTGATATCCCCTGGCCGGCCCGTATCCGGGCAAGGTCACGGCTACTTTAGTGGCGAGGCGGCGGCCGAAGGATTGAGGCCCCGGGAAGCCGCCGATGGAGTTAAAAGCTCAAATCGTCCCTATTAATTAATCGTTTATGCTCTCATGTGGGAGTTTCAGGTCTTTCTCCGGAAATAACCCGTCGATCCCAGGCGATGTGAACATCGTGTTCTGAACCGTTTGGCTAAACTAAACAGGATCGTTTCGTTTCTTGCAGTAATATTCTTTCAGAGACGTTACAGATACATTTTCGACGCTGTGTATATGTTGACTGGAATTATTATTATTATCATTGAAGATCGTTACATTAGGGTAATTGACCATCTTTAACCAAATAACGTGTCTCTGTAAGATATCTTCTTAGGTGAATGTGCCTTTCTTTAAATGGAACGTTTTATCTTTCTGAAATATGTTATGTTTTGCAGTTGTCTCTGGTTATGGGAGGTTTAAAGAGCAAGAGCCAGTACGCAAGAAGTTTTACGCAAAGTGTAAGTGCATATTGGTGGTTAAAAACTAAATGATTTTTTCTAAAAGGTTAGTCACTACTTTTTTCTGCTCATTTCCCATTTTGTGGGGTAGGGTTGGGTCTCTGCACCCCAAATCTGAAGGTCACTGGCTCAGATCCTATACGTGACAGTGATGTCACTGCTGGGCCATTGAGCAAGACGTTTACCCTACTGCTCCAGGGACTGGCTCACCCTGCATACTGTTTAGTACAGCCATTATTGACCTTGAATTACATGACTCTTCATTTTTTATTGTTGCAGAATAAACCCATCAAAATAATTTGTGCAAACTGTTAATATAGATTCAGGATGGGCACTTAATGTTTAAAATTAGCAGTGTGACACTTTCATAAATTTGGCACTTGACTTGGTGTGCTGTTTCTTTAAAGGTGCAGACTGTCACGTTAATCCCTGGTGATGGAATCGGCCCAGAGATTTCCACCGCAGTTATGAAAATCTTTGAGGCGGCTAAGGTCAGCCTCTCAGAAAATATCTCCCTGTCTGCATATGTTCTGTGAAGATGCCGTCGTCTCCTCTTTTGCCTGCAAGCTGGGACGAGCCGCGTCTGCTGACAGTCCCTCGTAGTTGCGTTTCATAATGCTCTTGTCTTTGATCATGTACGTTAGCTGTGTTCTGGAGGAGCCCAGTATGGTTCTGTCATGTTCTCCCAGGCTCCCATTCAGTGGGAAGAGCGGAACGTGACGGCGATCAAAGGGCCCGGAGGGAGGTGGATGATTCCCCCTGAGGCCAAAGATTCCATGGACAAGAACAAAATCGGCCTAAAAGGTGCTTCACACAACAGACGTTCTTATCAGTGTGTACCGCCATGGGAGGGTGCCGTGCCGTTCACGCATGCCACTCGTGTTATCCTGCAGGACCTCTGAAGACTCCCATCGCTGCCGGCCACCCTTCCATGAACCTGCTGCTGAGGAAGACCTTTGACCTGTACGCCAATGTGCGTCCCTGTGTGTCCATCGAGGGCTACAAGACGCCTTACACCGACGTGAACCTGGTTACCATCCGAGAAAACACAGAGGGGGAGTACAGCGGAATCGAGCACGTGGTAAGAGGCTCCTGCACCGCTGAGATAATCACGGATAGATCTGTGGCATCTCTGTGCTTGTGTGTATCTTGGAAAAGTCTAGGAATGAAACCCTGTGGCGTTAATCTAAGAGGGATGCTCATATTTAAAGGACGCCACCTAAACTGGTTTCATGAGCAAGTATGAAAAGACCCATAAAACTTCATGGCCCAGTGGGAGCCCCTCAAGGTGTCTGCATCTCCATCCATCTCCTGGCTGAGGAGCCCTTAGATCCCTGAAGGGGAACCTTGACCATACCCCGCCCTGGACAGAGAGCCCCCTCTCTGCATGCCACCTGCCACACGTCAGTCACGCAGATCTGTGCTGAGCACGCTGCTTGGCATGTTTGGCACTGTCTGTCACCCCCAAAGTCAATCTGCTTTTCCAGCACTAGTGGTGATACATGCAACATTCAGGTTTTTAAACAGCAATGAATGGAGGAGTTTATATTTCGAAAGATATCAAGCTCTGGTATTTTCTTACGTGCATTTTTGTCTTTTTGTATCAAATTTAAATTTATTCATGTTATTTTTACATTTCCTGCAAAATTTTTGAGCCTCTTGAATGTCCACTGTTAAAGAAGTTTGTTTCTCAAATTGTAATTTCTTATAAATATGCATGTTCATACAGTAATATGTAAAAGTCTTGGGTAGTCGAACACAATGCTCAAGGTTATTTTTTTTTATTTATCTGGGTAGTAGGAAAAAAAGTTTAACAATAGAACATATTCAAATTAAGGGTAACACAATACAACCAACAAGAATTTCTTCTAAGCCTCTGATACCTTACTGGATGACCAGTAGAACACCGCTTCAGATCCCAAATCTCTCATCAGAGGCACCTCAGCCATTCCATGTATTCATTACGTTTCACCAAGAGCTCCCTTAATTAAATTAGTATTAAAACGTCAGTGTGATATATGCAGTGTGCTAGTGGTCAACTTGTGTGTGGTGGATGAGTTTTTTTTAAGTGGTTAAGCCAACACACCTTCGTCGTACTTTTTTACACCAACATGAAGATCGTTTAGACATTTTCTTTGACTGCTTGAGGGTTTTCCGCAGTGCTGCATGTTTGAATGTGAACTCTTTGCCGTACCTCTGATCGCTTTCAGATTGTTGATGGAGTTGTACAGAGTATTAAACTCATCACTGAGGATGCCAGTAAGCGTATAGCCGAGTACGCTTTCGAGTACGCCAGGAATAACCAAAGGACGAGCGTCACAGCGGTCCACAAAGCCAACATCATGTAAGGAGACTCTGTGTTGTGTATACAAGCTTCAGAGGTAATGGTGATGGTGTAACCATGAAGCCTTAAAGCTGACTCTAACACCAGGGGCCAGTTCCACAAAGCAGGGTTTCTTGCTTAGCTGGATAAGTTGTTGGATTTAAAGTAGTCTGGGGTAAATATAAGTGAACAAAGAAAGTCCATTTAGCCCAGACTACCTTAAATCTGACAACTTATCCGGCTAAGCAAGAAATCCTGCTTCCTGAAACGGGCCCCAGGTAGTGGGCATGCTGTCGTTGTTCTGTTGCAGTGTGTTCCTTCACTATAAACTCAACTGTTGAATGCTGGTTAGTCTGGTTACAGGAGAGAGTGTCTTGGTAGAGGCCGTAATGCTGACCGTTTGTTGTTTGTGCTCGTTCTTTCTTAACGAAAGGCGGATGTCTGACGGCCTCTTTCTGAGGAAGTGCAGAGAAGTGGCGGAGAACTTCAAGGACATTAAATTCACGGAGATGTATCTGGACACCGTCTGCCTTAACGTACGTCACGTCCTCCGACGATTCCTCTGCAGATACGTGCTCGTTCCCGCTGCTTGGTGAATTTAGTAACGTTTTCTTTCAGATGGTGCAAGATCCCACACACTTCGACGTGCTTGTGATGCCAAATCTGTATGGTGATATCTTGAGGTACACTGAAGAACGATTGCTGCTACTACAATAGACTCGTTTCAGCAGCTGTATAGTAATGGTACACAAGCCTTACAGAGATGTTTATGCATGTTTCAGTGATCTGTGCGCTGGTCTCATCGGAGGGCTGGGAGTGACCCCTAGTGGTAACATCGGGGCTAACGGCGTCGCCATATTTGAATCGGTAGGTTAAGGGTTTGGTCGATTTTTGAAAATGCTGTCTTCAGTAAGATTGTTTTTTCTAGTACGTTGTGAATTTGCATTCCGAATGCAAAGAGTACTCGAATTACAATTGAGCTGATATGCTGAGACACTGCAGTGCAAACACTCCCCCCCTCTTAGGTCCATGGAACAGCACCGGACATCGCAGGGAAGGATCTGGCCAATCCCACGGCTCTGCTGCTCAGCGCCGTCATGATGCTGCGTCACATGGGGCTGCATGGCCACGCCCAGAAGATCGAGAGTGCCTGTTTCGACACTATCAGAGAGAAGAAGGTGGGCTTTCCTCCCTCCGGCCTTTGCGGTGCGATTAAAACCCCCCCGAGTGTGGTTTGCATGAGATGCTCACATTTCTCCGCCCGCTCTCCTCAGGTTCTGACCAAAGACCTCGGTGGAAACTCCAAGTGCTCAGAGTTCACGGGTGAGATCTGTTCCAGAGTGCAGGACATGGACTGAGAAGACGCTGCTACCTTGTGATGTCACTGTCTGTATGGGGGATGCTTCCAGAAGCTGGAAAGATGAGACCTGGGCCTTCAACCCCTGCACTGTTTGGCTTGCCTACATCAAGTATTCAAAGGAAAACACCTGAAGCTCTAATTTCACGAATGTGGCTTTTCTTCTTTCTGCTTCAAAAAAAGAGAACTCTTCCAGCCTGTGACCATTTTGAACTGTGTATTTTTTTTAAAGTCATTACGTAATGTAAGTTATTGGCTGCTTTTGGTGTTTCTTTTCTGATAAATGTCACACTTTGCAGAGTTGCCGTTGTTAATGGTGGGTATGGCCTTATCTTGTTTCCCTGTGGTTTGCAATGGGGGTATTTTTTTTAAAGGTTTCGTGACTTTGCTTTATTTTTTTAAGGATCTGGACCACTGCATCTTCAAGCACAGAAACTTAAAATAAAAATATTTCTGGCATCCAAATTTGTCCCTTCTGTGTGAGTGAGCTCTGTTTGTGTTGGCTATATCACTGGGCAGTCATTTGGGGGCGCTATAGCCTCACATCTCTAGGGTTGGGGTTTCCAGTTCCAACCCTGCTCTGTGTGGAGTTTGCATGATGTCATAATGCTGTGCTAGTGTCCTGCAGTTCAAAGACATAGAGCTGGTGTTTATAAATTGCATATTGTGTGTGTGTGCTTATGTGCCCTGTGGTGGACAAACCTCCTGTCCAGGCTGTACTCCGCCTTGTGATGTAATATGCCTGGGATTGGTTCCAGGTTCCCCATCAGCCCTGACCAGGGTAAGTGGTTGGAGGATGGCTGGACCCCTTAGTAGTATTTGCAAACATGCCCAGAATCAGTGGAACCAAATTTAAGTGTAATCCTGCCTGAATAGGTCAGTCAGTGATTTCTGAAAATGGTGTAACTTGATAACGAAAGTGAAAATCATGTTCAAATGAGCAATTCGAAGATGGAACTGACATTAAAAAGGTGGGAACTGTGTGTCATGAGGAGTTTGGAGCAGAGGAGGGAGGCCCCCCGCATTAATGGAACAGCAGTGGCATGGAGTATGTTATGGTTCAGAGGCGCCCCATTGGGTAGCAGGCTTAGCTTCACGTTCATTCTGTGTAGAATGCCTCGATTTCCTGCCGATATAACTCCAGGACGACGGGTCTGCGCAGTTTCATCGTGGGACCTACAACGAGACGGATCCTTTGAAAATATCTGTGCCTTCACCTGATGTGGCCCCATTTTGGTAGGTTGAGCACATCTGAAACTCTGAGCAACAGCTTTGGTTATGTGGGTTCATACAGGCCTTCGTACCGAGTTCCCCTCCGGAGACTGAGAAGTCTCCTGGCAGCACAGCCCACTTCTGTATGCGCTGGGCGTTGGACGTCGCTCGGGAGTTGACCCTGTCCATTCCCTCTTGGATGAACCGGTGCACCGCCTTGTCCTTCCCCCCGATGATGTCCGACACTCTCATAGCCTGGCTTCCAAGTTGCTGGCAGCATTCTACAGCCTCTGCGCTCAGCTCGTCAATGGGCTCCATCGTCTCTGCATTGCAGGCGCACTGAAAGGCAGCCGGGACACCAAAAGAATGCAGTCAAGGAGTGTGTCTTAGGAACCGTTTGCCGGATGTACCCGTACAGCTGTGAGGCTACCTTCAGGGTCAACAGCATCGAAAGGAACTTCCTCCTGTCCCCAATCAGCATGGCGTTGCTGATGATGGGAATTTCCTTTTTCACTGCGTCTTCTATGGGGACTGGTGGGATATTTTCCCCACCTGCCGTGATTATCAGCTCTGTGTGAACAAGGATATATTTCATTACAGACTTACAGCACAAAATCTAAATACACTGCGAGGGACGACACTGGATGCATGTTAATAGAGTGGCAGTCAGAGCTTCCTAGTCCGGTCCTCTCGGACCCATAGACAGTCCATGTTTTTGCTCCAGGGAGCAGAGAGGGAGCAAAAATGTGGACCATCTCTGGATCCCCGGGGACCGGCTTTGGAAATACCGCACTATGGGATCGTTCTGCTTAATCAATGCAGCGTGGCAGGGCTGACCTTTCATCCGACCGGTGATGTAAAGGAAGCCGTCCTCATCTGCCTTTCCAAGATCCCCGGAATGCAGCCAGCCTTCCTCGTCCAAGGCTTCCCGCGTCTTGTCCTCCATATTTAGGTAGCCCATGAAGATATTGCGTCCCCAGAGGCACACCTCCCCATTCCCATCTGCGTCTTCTTTGTCCAGCTTGAACTTGCAGCCAGGAATCACTTTGCCACAGCTATACAGAATTAAAGTCAGCATATAATCGAAATCCAAACAGGATTGCTAGGAACTGCTGAGCCTGATGGCCCCCATGTCCCTGAACAGGATAAGCAGCTACATGGATGGATGGATGGATGGATGGATATATGGGTAGATGGATGAGTGGAAGGATGGATGGATGATTGATGAGTACACAGATAGGAGGATGGATTTATGGGTAGATAGATGAGTGGTAGGATTGATGGAAGGGTGGATGGATGGATGGGTAGTTTGATTGGCAAATGAAGCCCAAATGCATGATCAGATATTGCTGCTCGCTATCACCAGCACTGGAGAAAACATTCTGCAGGGCAGTGATTCTTAGCCCATGGATTGTGAACCAAATTCCCAAAGGGTTACAAGGCAAAGTTGGGAATGTAAGGATTTTAAAACCAGCAAGCTCCTATTCTGATCCACGATCAAATTTCCCAGCCCCAATCCTATAATCCTATACAAAGGGACTGAAAATGCTTTGAGCAAAACTAGTGACCACTCAACCAATCCACGAAGCCAAACCACAGATGCTGAATTTAAAATTCAATGGCACATCCAATCAGATTTGTGAGATAGGCATTGATTGGTGAAAACTGCAGAGTGCACTGTGTGCTTGATCGTAGCGTTAATTTAAACCTGAACTTGATACAGGGTCACGACTGAGCTTAATGAAGCATAAATGCCCTAATGTGTGCTATAGAACATCTATGTGCTGCACCTGCAGGAGAAATCAAACCTTGAGAGCCTGTAGGCATTTGGGCCGGACATGAAGTGAGGCCCAGAGCTTTCGCTCATGCCATAGGCCTCATACAGCCTGATGTCCAGGCCCAGGAAGAAGGCCAGCGTCTCACTGGCCAAGGGGGCCGCCCCCGAGAAGAACTTCTGGCAGCCAGAGAAGCCGAGCTCGGCGCGGAGCTTCTCCAGCACCAGGCTGTCCACCACGTTCAGGAGAAATGGCCTTTCCTCACTCCTAAAAAAAAAAAAGGGGATGTTCCAGGATTCACGAAGACGTCATGGGAAAGGCCATGCGGGTTAATCGCCATACTTGCTGATGCCCCTTTGGTGAGCCTGCAGGATAACAGACATAGCCCACATCACCAGTTTCTTCTTCACGTAGCCCAACTGGGTGATGCCTTCTTTGATCTTCTCCATCATTTTTTCCCAAACGCGAGGAACACCCATATGAGAGGTGGGACGGACCTCCTTCAGAGTGCTCACTAAGCTTCCCTGGAGGAAAAGAAAATAAAGTCCGACGTAGGAAACAAACGCGTGGAACAATCTCTCTCAGCTGCGTAGCTACCTTTAGAGCGTCAGGCTGCGCAAAGTAAACAAGCTCCCCCCATTGAATGCCAGTCCAGAGGTCGTAGATCTGAGCGGCGATGTGGCTGAGGGGCAGGTAGCTGACCAGGACCTCCTGGTGGATATCGCCGGGCTGCATGTCCCCCACCCTGCTTGCATGGAAGGCGGTCCATGTGATCTGGGAGGTGGCAGAGGGAGGAGCTACAGCCTGAAGTTCATGCCATGACTTCAAACCATGAAGTCACAATATCCGTCTTGCAAAAACACAAGACAATGTAAAAATGATGTCTCACTGTGCTCTCTTAATGTTCTTACTGCTGCACTTCTTGTCAGTGAATTATTAAGTTCCTGCTTCATTGGAAGGTGTTGTGTAGCTCCTGCTCCAATACAGCTTACATTCACTAGAAGCTCGGTCTACCTTCACTTTCAGTTAACTACTTGAGAGGATATATGTCTGTAATGCGCTATTTGCCTCATTTGTATATAATTTCGTACAATGGCATCTGGTAAATAAAAGTAAATGTAAAAATAAAGTAATATATAATAATGATAAAAATACACACACACTAAGGGATTTAATAAAATAATGAACATTGTGGAAGATGCATCAACACCAAAATTCTAGAGTTGAGGTACATTATCGTGGCTGAGCATCACTCCCTTGGGCTTCCCCGTCGTTCCAGATGTATAAATGAGAACACAGCACTGATTCGCTTTCTGACTGTTGATGACATCATCCAGATCTTTCTCAGGGATGTCCTCTCCGAGGGCCATAAACTCCTCCCACTGTTGAAACAGAGTTCCTGTCACCTACGGCCCAAGGCAACGAGGTGCCAATGATGCACAAATAACAGCAGGCTCACCGAGTACAAATTGGGCAGCAGCATCTCAGTTGGTTCGGAATATTGTATGATAGCTTTCAAGTGAGGCAGCCTACCCTTAACCTGGAGGGTCGGGGAAAGAGACAAGATGAAATCTAACCTAGTAAAGTACAATGTGTCTCAAAGCGGAGGAGATGTGCAGGAAACCTTTTACCTGCAGAATCTTGTCCAGCTGCTTTCGATTTTCCACCACAATGACGTTAGCTTCGCAGTCATTAGCAATGTAGTGGCATGCTTCTGGAGAGTTTGTGGCATAGATTCCAGTCATTATCCCTCTGGTGTCCACAGAGAGCAAATCAGGATCTGTCCGTTTGTTAACTTTTCACTCAATGTATACTTAAATCATTTATAATTACTATAATACAAATTACTGCACATTGCTTAAACATCAATAGTACACCAAGCTACACAATCACTATTAACGTAGCAGCTAAATCTATCAGTGTAAAGGACTGATTTTAAAAGGGTATGGAAGTCAGTACAGTATTGCAGAGACAGTGCTGTCATAACTCGATCACGGCAGCTCACCCTGCAAATATGGCGCCAACCGCTGAAAAGAACCATTCTGCGGAATTAAACCCAAGAATGGCCACACTATGAAACCGCTCCAAGCCAAGCTGCGTGCAGGAAGACAGGACATACATTACTATCTGCATATCATAGACAGTACTGTACAAAAGTCCTAGGCAGTCACAGAAAATGTTGTTCAAATGATCTTCATGTTGATGCAAAACTATGACATTATGTCTGTCAAAGTGTGTCAGCTTAGCCATTTCAAAACATTTCCTAAAATTAACACGGTATTTTCAGCAGCCGTGCAATACACTAGTATATTTTCTGACTCTACCCCTACCTCACCTTGTTTGACTAAAAGATCCCACATTGAGTTATTCAGTAAATCTAATTCATTCATTCATTGAGCTGGTGAAGAAACATAACACAGAGAATGCCTTAGGTTTGGGAACGAAAGCAGTATTCATCTAGCCATCCAAAAAGATATCAGTAACCTTTTGCATAACAGATTAAATTTTTGCTCATTTTTATTATATTACCGTTATTTTTTTTTCTGAGCAAATATACACGTACGACGAAGATGAACAGCCATAAACCTTTTCCTTGACTGCCTAAGATTTTCACACAGTACTGTCATTTTAACATATTTTGTATTATAATACATGCTATGCCAAGAGAATTAAAGGTTTGAGGAGCCATGTGGAAAAATACACTGAAAAAACAAGTTTGATTCTTCAAATATCAAAGGCAATTCAGACATAATGTGTATCAACTTGTTGAACAGGTTTCACTGATTTTACAGACTACACTGAAAGAATTTCCGCC
This sequence comes from Cyphomyrus plagiostoma, assembly GCA_019775915.2. Lineage (NCBI taxonomy): Eukaryota > Metazoa > Chordata > Actinopteri > Osteoglossiformes > Mormyridae > Cyphomyrus > Cyphomyrus plagiostoma. The sequence goes on along the minus strand of JABFEA020000010.1, from coordinate 21,604,373 downwards.
ATTCAGCAGTATATGAAGTTGCGTTAGTGAATCATGCAACCGATACCTTCAGGAAGCTCCGGGCGGTCGCTCGACAGCAGCGGTAGTACTCAGAGAATGTGATCTTCTCCCATCCACCGTGCTTCCTGGTCGCCAGAGCCCACAGGTCGCCATACCTCTCCACTGAGGCTTTAAACATCTGGTGGAGAGTGACAGGTTCCTGCAGGCATGTTTCATCTATCCTAAGTTTAACGGAACCACTGGCCTCCGTTGTCCAAAGACAGTCGGCTGGGGCGAGCGACGCATGGTCTGCGATCCCTTGAATGCTTTTAACGTCTAGTGCAAAAAGGGGGTGCGATATGAAAGGGCTGTCAAACTCAAATACAGCTGATGAACATGATGATCTTGTACATCAAACAACAGAGTCAGAAACAATTTCAAGGAGAATTAACTATTGATTATCGCCATCATTTCGCATTATTGCATCCAGTTAAAATATGCACCGGTAACCGTAAAACTGCCTAGTTATGTGGACGGTGGACGCTCACTTGACTCGATGGCCTGCTTGTCTCTGTCCTTCATCAAGCTCTGCATGAACCCCTGTGCTGACAGTCCCAGGCTGTAACAGGCAGGGCGGCGACGGTGAGGAGGGGACGGACACGCAACTGCAGCGGCACCCTAGTACTTCGGTAAATCACATGCTACGCATTGTTCGCTCCGCACAATGTCCGGCTTAGGGGACTCACCGGCAAAGCCCCGCGGCTTTGTTCAGGGGGAGTGTCCAGTTAAATCAGAAGAGCTACTCAGTCCCCGTGGTAGAGGAAACTATTTTTTAATGAATCTGACAATATACAGTCTCCTGGCGCAGCAGGAAATGGTGACGTTTTGTTTTAAAGCTTAAGTCAAATCCAAACTAAAGAAAGCACCATTCACTGTTCTTGAGAGAGGGCCAAAATGTCTGCTCTGTTCCAGCTAAGTAACCAGTTTGCGGTTGAGAGTTTTAGAAAGAGCCAACCCCCCAGGCCTTGGACAGGATAGTTCTGGACTCGCTTTATACCCACTCGGCTGGTCTGTAGCATTTTAAGTGACAAGTCAAGCCGTTAAATTAAATGATTTTCAATAAAGTATAAAAGGAATTTACTTAGATTTAGTTATATAGACACATGCACACTGGGCAGCTTTTAGAAAACTCCTTCTTCTTATTATTATTCACATTATGATCATTATTATTATTGATGATTGTGTTAATAATAATAATAATAATAATAATAATAATAATAATAATAATCACCACAATAATAATATCACTTTATTGATCCCATTTGAGAAATCCTCTTCCCCATCGTTCGCTCCATAACACAGTCACGGTCAATCTGATTTACTGTTGACACAAACTTTTGGAAGTAGTCTGCAACACTCTGTAGTCAAATGACATACATGAACATCTACGTCTATATAATATACCTATAGTAGTACATGACAAAAACATACCTGGGCTAAATATACCGATTAAATATACATTTTTATATATTTCTCACCTGTCTGCAGTTTCGTCGATGCATTCCTGGTGGTTTTGACTGTATTCTGTAGATCCGATTGTACCGTCTGTAGTGAACATGCTGACTAGCGACTTACAGTGTTACACCTTCCAAAACTTGACATTATGAAAGAACACATGAACAGAGCCAAAGTTTGCTCGAGGTACCGCTGAGTGCTGTTCTCATTCTAATGAGGGGGACGGCAGGGTGTGTAATACGTACTCCGATCAGCGCTGCAATGAAATTAAAACAGCCACCTCAATGTTTCTCCGCGCACACACAACTTAAAACGTTAACAATGCATCGTGTCGCATGTTTTGCGTCTTGTCTGTTATTAAAATGATTAAATCCCGTCAAATAGCGCATTTTCTTAATTTCATTGCGTGAACATGCAATGCATCCTAACCAGCTCAAGCCCATTTAAATGCAAATATTTTAATCTTGGAGCGAATCCAGCGGGATACCACGAATAAACCCAAAAAAGCCTGCATATCAAAAAAACTTTTAATGAAAGAAAAATAAAACAATTCACTTACATTCTACAATCTCGGTACATGCTGTAGGTAAACGAAAATCCATTGAAACCAGTCGGCCTATTATCATGGCTTTGTGTCAGAGTCTGACTACCTCCCCTGCAATGCAAATTTGCTTCCTACATTTTAAAGCACATTTTGGTCATTTTCAAAATATGGTGCCTGTGGTGACCTTAGTGTAGGGATTAAAAATTCATGCAGATATTATGAAACACTGCTTTTTCTCCTGTTTTATTCCGAATGAGTAAATGGTTATGAATGTATCAGTTTAATGACATTTGTTTTAAAAATGCATTTCATACATGTAGTAAAATTTCGATTTGATAGATACATTTAAATGCAAAGCAATATATAATTACGATGAATATGGATACACTCAGACTAAGGGATTTACTCAATGCCAAATTAGATTAGTTAATTAACAATAGATCGTTTATGATTATGTCATAATTCTTCAAGGCTTGTTGTCGCCCACGCTGCAGAGATGCGAAAAAATACTCAGTAATGAGCATGGACCAGGTATTCCAGCCCTATTGAGTTTCTGTTGAAATCTGGTATTATTTGAGATTTATGGGTTATCTAAAAGACTAGATAAAGGAAGATCACCATCAATCCCTATGTGTGTCGATACATTTTGACCAACAAAATGGCGGGGACATCTTCGTGTCCCTGGGCATTAGCAAGACAAGTGGCCAAATTGTGACGGCTAGACGACTGGGTCAGAGTATCTCCAAAATGGCAGGTCCTGTGGGGTGTTCCCGGGATGCATTGGTCAGTATCCACCAAAATGGGCCAAGGGAGGGCAACTGGTGAACCGGCGATGGGTTCATAGGTGCCCAAGGCTCAGTGGTGCGCGTGGGGAACAACGGTTAGCCTGTCGGGTCCGATCCCACAGGAGAGCTACTGTAGCACAAACAGCTGAAAGTGTCCATTCTGACTATGATAGAAAGATGTCAGAACACACAACGCATCTGAGATGGCTGCATATGGGTCTGAGTTGCTGCCGACCAGTCAGAGTGCCCATGCTGACCGCTGTCCGCCGCTGAGAGCGAGCGCCATCAATGGGCACATGAGCATTACAACTGGGTCACAGAGTAATGGAAAAAGGTGGCCTGGTCTGATTAGTCACTTTTCTGTTGCATCGTGTGAACATGTGTTGCGTTTACCTGGGGAAAAGATGGCACCAGGATCCACTATGGGAAGAAGGTAAGCTGGCATTGGCAGTGTGATGCTGTGGGCAGTGTTTTGCTGGGTAATCTTGGGTCCCTGTATTCATGTGGATTTTACTTTGACGGACACCACCTACCTAAGCATTGCTGGAGACCAGTGATGCGCGGGTTGATCCAAAATGAGCGGGTGCCCGCGGTCACCCACGGTTACGAGTCATCCAAAAATATTT
>JABFEA020000010.1:21559144-21589957 GCA_019775915.2 Cyphomyrus plagiostoma | reverse complement strand
CCCCCCCCGCGCGCCCGCCCGCGCCGCCCCCCCGCCCCCCCGCGCCCCCGCCCCCCCGGGCCCGCGGCGAGCCTGAACGCCTTGCTCTGTTTTTTGAAATGGGCTGGAGATCGTTAACTGCACTGATCAAAGCCTACAGCGTCGACTGCTTCTGAAGCATAATTTACCTGCATTTCTTCACCAGGTATTCAGCTGTAGTTTGTCATGCATTGACATTTTCATTTGCAGGTTGACTCTTAGCTGTGCCCTCTGCTGTTTTAATGGAGATCACCAGGATTTGTTGTTTTACCCTTTAAATGTCAGTAAAGATGGCGGTGAACTGGAGGAGGCTCTGCCGGTTTCAGATTACTCAGAGATTTCCTGAGTGCTGGGGCATCTGCCTCAGCCCCAGCGAGGCCGGACCCCCATGTGGTGCTGAGATAGAGGTGTCCTGCTTGGCCTCGGCCTTGGCTGTCACTCCTCGGTCCACCATGTGACCTCAAAGGTGTGGCTGCTACAGCCGTTTTTTTTTTTTTATCCCCCCCAAAAAAAAGGAGCGACATGGGAGAGCATGACGCCGCTGCTGGGCTCAGCGTCAGCCACCTCCGTCGTGTTCCGGAAAGGCCCATGAGGCCGACCCGAGCCCCTGCTCTGTGCAGCTCACCACTTCCTCTCCGCGCTGCTGTTTTCCGCACGATATCTGCTCTTATTTTCAGCATTCTACTCATAGATTGCTTCAAAGGGCACCTTGCTGAAATCAAAGGAAGTTGTTTTGCTAGTAATTTAGTATCTGATGGAGGGTTTATTTCCTTTCATTGTTATCTGCATGATGCTTATTTGTTTAATATTAAAATATTATTTATTATTGAGGTTCATTGAGAAGTTGCCTGTTATTTTGTTTTTCTGTGAATAAATATTAACACTAAAGATGTAAATCCCACCCGCCAGCTGTTTTTTGTGCTTTGTTAGGGCTGTGTTACCGCGATACTCCGTGGTGTTGCTTTTGGGGCTCAGGCTACCCCTAAGCAGTTTGCTTTCCTATCTGATGGTATCATCCTAGTGCTCATACGTCACTCATTTTGCAGGCCCGGCTAAGATTAGTGGGCCGCTTTAGCTTTATTTAGCCTGTCGCCCTCATGCCCCAGGGAGGTGCAGGGCTGCTGGGCGTGGTTGGCTTTGGGCTGGAACACCTAATTCCCACAGGGGGGCGCCCTGCACAGTCGGGAACTGGCTGCTGAAAATGACCGATGTGCTAGTTTGCTGGGTCAGAAGGTACATTTCACCAGTAATGACAAACATATTCACAAAATATTAACTGAAGCCTGTTTGATCTTTCTAGAGCTATTATGTTACTCTGGGCCTTCATTATAGCAACATTTGAAAAATGTTTAGGTGACAGTACTATGCAATAGTAACTTTATATTTTTTTGCACAGGAATATTATGTAGCTATCATAAGTGTCCTTAGACTGGAACTAGTTAACAAGGGGTAACACCCGACTCCTTATTTATTCTATGTATATATTTTTTTTATCCTGTTCAATGGTTTAACAAAGTCTTTGTAGTTATGTGTGTAAGGCCTGCCATCATCGCTGTGCATTATTACGTGCCTTTTAATTGCTGTCATTATGATTACAATGGGAAATTATCATTACCTGTTTTCCCCTGTAATTTGAATCAGAATTCTGATGTTTACTTGCCACTATAATGTCCAAGCCAGAGAAAATATGTTCAGAGTATCCCTGAGTGCCACTCTTCCCTCTGCAGATGTTTAAATGCTGTTCGTCTCTACTGTCAAGTTAAAGCAGCGGGGGGCTTTAATCACTTTCTCTCAGGCAGGGGGAGCGGCTGGTGTTGGCTAGGTGAAGCTGAGGCTACTGCTCAATATCTGCTTTTACTTCCGTAGCTAGTTATAAGGCAGATTTTGCAGTGTAGCTGCGGGGGCCGTCTGATTAAATCCAGAGTTCATAGAGCCTGGGGTGCAAAAAAGGAGAATCTCATCTGACCTACACTTTTGTTTAACGTGTGGATAGCGGACAGCAGCCGGCTTCCGTGCCGAGTCAGTCCCGCTTGTGGCTGGCTTGGCTCATCCCAGACCGCTAATATGATCCCTTCCTGTAGAGAAGCTGGCCGTTCTCTGTGCCTGTGCCGGTGAGCAAAGCCAAGAACATTGGCATTAAGTCCAGAACACGAGGATCCAGCCTGGCTTCTCCCGTTGTGCATGAGAAATTAACTGAAGTTTTTAAAGGCTTCAAGTGGCATTATGGGGTAACACTATGTGTACCCCGTCAGAGGTATTTTGCTTTTAACTTGTCACGCAATGCTGTGAAATCTCACCTTTGACCTTTTTATATAATGTCAGGACTTTTTGTTGTCACTCTGACTTTGTCATGTGCTTGTGGTTTTATTACTCTTCAAACGTTTTTTTTTTTGTCTATTTAATGAAATAAAATTATTTACAAGGGTGCAAATAACTTTTGAAAGTTCAGTGGAAGGAATAGAATTAAGCTTTAAACAAATGATGTGTGAAAGTCAGCTGTGATGGTCTTCCTAGTCTTCTCAAAGAGTGGCCGACGACATAATTAATGTCAATATTTTTGTGACCCCATGTTTGCAACCATTTGTGATACTAGTGCTTTTCTGTCATTTTAGGGATCGATTTCAAGATCAGAACCATCGAACTGGATGGGAAGAAAATCAAGCTTCAGATATGGTAAGTAATCAGTGTGACAGGATTGTATCCTTCTTTGGAGCCTTAGATGACATAAAATGCTTGGTGTGTGGGTCATCCGTGTTGCTCTGTGTGTGTGTGTGTGTGTGTGTGTATATGTGTGTGTGTGTGTGTATATACATATACGCACACTACCATCATTTTGTATTTTTGTCACGCTTAGAATTGGAGATATGCAAACCATCTCTTCCATCCTGTTCAGTGAGCGAGACTCTGTACTGCTCTAAGGCAGAATTAAACTCATAACCCACATGTATAAGTGAGAAACAGGTCAGGGGAGTGTAAATAGTGCTCTGCAGTGTCTCGTGGCCCACAGCTGAGAGAGAGACAGCAAGAGAGTCTTAGCTTCTGCTGGCTGCAGGAAGCATGCAGAGGGACGTGGCTGTTTCTCTGTATCCTCGCGGATGCTTTCTTCGTCTCGCTGCCAACCTTAAGGTCTGATTATGTTCAGTCACACTGGGTAAAATTAGTAAACAGCCGTAAGTGCCAGATCGTTCGGGAACTTTCCTGACATATTCTTCCTTTAAGGTCAAGATTTTTCTCCACTACGTCAACAAAGCTGCTTTGTAAGGTTGGGGGGAGGGGGGGCACAATGGGGAAGATTCCCCAGCCATTCGGTGCAACATACACACGGGAAATGAAGATGGCCGTTGGGAGGTGGTTACTCGCTGCTGTTCAAGGTCTGGGGATGTCAGTGGGGCCTCAGTGCGGCTGGGTTCCTGCTCGCCGGCACCCCGTCAGTGCTGGGAGAAACTCCAATGCCTGTTTGTGCCTCTCCTGCAGGGACACGGCGGGACAGGAGCGCTTCCGCACCATCACGACGGCCTACTACAGAGGAGCCATGGTGAGCGGCAGCCGCGCCTCCTGCTGGGTTAGCGGGGCGATGCTGCGACGTCGAGTCCAGCTCAGAGGAGCTTTAGCTTTGTGCGCCAGTCGGTCATGCTGACACAGGACTGTGTCACGGTGCCCTGGCAGTCAGACGGGACTGCAGCCACCACACCCTGGTTACTGCCCTTGAACCTCATTAGGGTTTTCTCCCCTCTGATTCATTCCCAAAGTGATTTTTCTTTTTGTTTCGTTTGCTGCTGTAAGGGTAGCGGTCACTATGAACACCCCGTCTAGGCTGAGGCCTGTGCTCAGTTTCCTGTCTCACTGCTGTACTCCTTAAATACCTGATTATTCCTAGGTTAGTATAGGTATTATACTGAGCCTGAACTATCTTTAAAGTGCTGTTTATACCTGCAGTAACCTTACATAAGGTATCACCATGGCTGTGCTGTTCCTTCTCCACTGATATTTGTAAAGATGTATTGTGGGGTTTTCACTTCCAGCCATCCTGCAAAGTGCACTGTGTCCCTATGAGTGTTTGGCTGGTGCTGACTACTTTGCTGATTAGCCCAACTGAGAAACGGCACCTGCCCTGTAAATACGTTAAGCAGGCGTGGTAACGAGCTGCTCTGGGTGTGTTTGGCAGGTGCCGCGTTCAGGCACAGCGATCAGAGACACCGCTTCATGTTCGTTCCTCTTTCTCTGTCTCTCTCAGGGCATCATGCTGGTGTATGACATCACTAACGAGAAGTCCTTCGAGAACATCAAGAACTGGATACGGAATATCGAGGAGGTGAGTCAGCGTAGTGTCGTGGCCCCGGGCCTCGGGCCCCGGGCCTCTCTCTGCGTCTGCACACCAAGCCGCTCAGACGAGTTCTGTCACTGTGCCGTCTCAGTCCCGATTGATGAAGAGGCAGGAAGTATCATTTATGGCTGTTTTATATTCTACAAGCAAGATAATGCCACGCAGCGGCCCGGCTTCCATTGTCAGTCGATGGGATCTTTACTTTGCTATGTCCAATACAACTAACGCAGGAATATATGTTCAAGCAGAACAGTTTTTTTTTCATTTGCATTCTGTCACTGCTCATTCCCATTCCAACCCTCAAACACCCAACACTCGCTGTTTACAGGTTTGTTTCCACCCCACACACCGTCACAGGCTTCTTCCCCGTATTTCAGCTTCTGTATCAGGGCGTGTTTTCCCCTGAACCTGGAGGTAGATGTTTTCAGGTGAACGGCGGCACTAGCGTGGAGCGGGGGTGAGCACGCTGACTTCCCCGCTAATCGGTTCCTCTGATGCCTGTTCCCAGCACGCCTCGTCGGATGTGGAACGCATGATCCTGGGCAACAAGTGCGACATGAATGACAAGAGACAAGTGTCCAAAGAGCGAGGCGAGAAGGTGCGACCGGTGCCCCCTTGCTGGGTGTCTGGGGTGGGGGGGGGGGGGGAGTATGTGCAGCTTACCCAGCACTGACATCTCTCTCACTCTGTTCAGCTGGCCATAGACTATGGGATCAAGTTCCTGGAAACCAGTGCGAAGTCTAGCTTAAACGTGGAAGAGGTGAGACGGGGAAACACAGGACACAGCTTATTCATAAGGGTCTCTGTAACATGGAAGCATGGATGGATGGATGGGTAGAAGTAACTTTCTGCACTATTGAGCTGCGGCGGGACGATCAGCTCACTGTACGAAGTGGTGTGCATGTCACTCATAAGTGATCATGCAGGAGGTGAAGGCCGCCCTTGTTTGTAATCCACAGGCCTTCTTCACACTTGCCAGAGACATCATGACAAGACTAAACAGGAAAATGGTGAGCATTAACGACGACCCGGAATCCCCCAGGGTCCGAGCCCGCCAGCTGCTCCTGCCTTTGCATGGGGCTCCGCAGCCGTGGCCATTCAGAAACATAATCGCGGGCCGACATCGATTTAACGTCACGTTCTGCTTTTCTGCTTTCTCCGCTAGAATGACAACAGCGCCTCTGGTGGCGGGGGGCCTGTGAAAATCACGGAGAACCGGTCAAAGAAGAGCAGCATCTTCCGCTGTTCCCTGCTCTAATGGACTCTGCCCACTCTTGTCCTGGACACCCGCACTGCTTTCCTAAAGGCAGAGTGTTGAGCAGCCTGTGTTGGAAAAGCTCATGGGCTGCTGCTCACAGCTGTGTCTTCTGCTGACCACGGCGACAGCCGCCCCCAAGGGCCGGTTTCACAAACTAAAAATGAGTCAAAAACGTCAAATCTCAATAGTCACCCACTGGTTCAGATAGATTCCCGGTTCCCCGCAGTCCGGATCCCCACCCGCCATTACAGCATCTTTGTCTGTTTACGTCTTTTATCCGTGGAAGCCCACGTTAACGTGCTTTGTGCCCTGAAGCTCCTTCTCCTCTAACCTTCACTCCTGCGATGATCCTGGCGCCGGTTGTTTTTAGCAAAGGGGTCAGACGCTGGTTCTGTTTCCCTGGCGTTCCTCGCCGGCTGAGTGTTTGCTGTGTGAGAATGTGAAATCTCCCAGGCCATGGTATCGTTTCCGGCATTTACCCCTCAAGGAGCACAAGTCACTGTAGGAGCAGCGCGGTGTGGTGTACGTGCCATAGATCCTGAAATGTCTCTCACACCAGCACATGGAAGGGTTATTTTTATTCTCAGTCAGAGTTGACCAATTTCGTTCCCGTTGCTGAATATATACTTTTTAATTGCTTTCCAATAAATTAAGACAAATATTATTTAAATGTTATGATAAAGAGTAGCTGAAATACAAAAAAAAGATAGGGAACTTGTTGAAGGTAGTTTTTCCTTTTTACCGAAATTGTTGCCAAGACCTTCAGCTAAAGTTCTGGCCTATTCTGTTCAGACACGGAAGCTGTTTTATGTTTATGAAAAGAGTGGAAGATATTAAAAGTATGATATGAAATGTTATTAGTGGAAAGGAACCTCAAATGAAGGACTGGCTGTTTAATTGTACAACATTCTGTCACTGATGACAAATATTTTGCAGAAAAATTTTAGTAAACAACATTGTGCAATACTGTAATAGACCTTCAAAGTCTCCTGTTTTTTGGCAGCACATAGATGTTTTCCCGACGAATAAGGATGTGCTATGCCAGGTGCCACGGGGGGACAGACCAAACAAACCGTAATTACAGTGTCAAGGCACTCGCGTCTTTTTAAAAAGTGTCAGTAGTAAGTAATCTCTCTGTTTTTAGCAGTCTTAAAGTCACGTGGCTGCGTTATTTTCTCACTGCCCTCTGAGCTTTGCTGTCCTTCAGACATTGTCCGGAAAATGAACTTTGAGCTGGTCCTGAGACCAGATAAAAAGCGAGAGCTTCATACAAATCCTCGTTGAGGTGGTCGTGAACTAAACCTCAGCTCTTCTGGATGTTTGAATGCAGACGCCTTCTGGTTCATAACTGTGTTTGTTTCTCTACGTACCCTGCAGGACATTGGGCCCACTATCTCAGCGTTACCTGTGAAGCTGTTGGAAAACCACTAAATGCATGCATAGATCTCCGTGTAAATGAGACGACTAAAATATAACACACAGAGTAATCCAATCGTATTAACATTAACCACGTGTTCATATTTTACTGGCAAAAAAACGAGCTTCCTTATTCCATGAGGTTGTGACATGTTAAACGTGTGTCCTGTTTACAGAAACGAATGCAGGGCTGATTCTCTGCCTGCTTTTGTATATATGTGTGTGTGTTTTTATGTCACCCGTGCCAGAGGCTGTAAGTTCATGCCATCGTCATTATAGATCATCATAAAAAGTGACAGGAGGAAGCATGTGATGTTTAAACGGGATTAACTTGGAAGGGTCAGTAATTCAGTCAGATAAGTTAAAGTGATGTGCAACATTTCTCTGACCCGTCATTAACAGAAAGGTTCCAGTTGTGGCCTTGTTAAAATAGAAAGGCATTGTGGTTTGAGGGAAGCCCCTCCCACTTCCTCCCCCAAAAAGACTTGGTAAGCCCCCCCCCAGGCCCAGAGTGCAGGAAACACACGTACTGCATTCATATTTTATAAGCAGCATCTCTGTTCCCTAAACGGGTTTTACAAACCGCATACAGAGCACAGCATTTGACTCCACGTGTTGCAGTTTCTTCCTAGTGGTGGGCAAACCCCAGCTCAGTCCACGTTTCTTACACTGACAATATGGCTGTCGTCTGTAAAATTATATCTCTTTACGGTGAAAGGATCTCTGCTGTATCCTGTTGTACCAAAATGTATTTGCTTTCTTGGGTAGCCATATCTGCACCTACGATGCCGAATCATTGCTCCAAGGTGGATGGGTGTTCACTGACCACAAACCGTCTGATCTGCTGGGATCGTGGGCACCTGGCACACTGTCGGCAGTCTTCCATTGTGCCGTGAATCATCACAGGCAGATAGTATATTTTCTTAGATTAAATGGATGATTGCTTGAGTTACATTAAATCAATGCACTGCATAGACCATTTGTTAAGAATGTAACTGTGCTTTTATTGTTGTGCAATAACTGTTGAAAATAACATTTTACATATTTCTGGGACCATGGATTTGCAAATATGTTTGTATACAAACATAAATATGCATACATTGATAAAGCTCTATTCTAATAATGTAACAGTGAAAGCATCCCATTTAACTCATGTTAGTATCTTACCATGTTCACCAAACCATAGAGAATTGTCAGATACACCTTCTTATTTTAAAACACTGTTAGCAGCCTATTGTTTGTCCGAGAGCAACGTCAAGCCTATTTCTGTAACATTTAAATCTCGTTGTGGACTGATAATTGTGTAAAGATGAAAAGAACTGTTGGTTTTGTTAATTGTGAACTTTTTTCTACAATATGGCGACTTCAGTAAAGATTACGTAAAGAATCCCGGTTTGGTCTCTGTTTCGCTCCACCTGCATCACAGAGACGGCTGCCCTCCCCCCCCCCCCGGGGGGCTATCGCTATCTTTAGGAGCTCAAGCAGCTTTAGTTAAGGGGCCCCTATTGTTCTTTCCTTCCTCTTCCCAATGGCATCTGAATTGTGCATTGGACTTTAACCCAAGCTTCATCTTAAAGGTGTGGTAGATAGATTTCTGCTTTTTTTTTTTTGTTCCATCTTGAAGCATTTTTTTGCTTCCGTGGTTTCTGATTAGCGTGAAAGTAAGTTTGTGTGTCTGTGATCGTGTGTATGAGTTTGTCCCAGTCCTGTTAGCGCCCAGCGTGTTTGCCACGGTAACGTCCACCTACTTATTGAAATCTCTTAAGAATAAACCGCCTAAAATATATACTATGTAATGTAGGGTACTTACATTTTTTTTTACCAGCTCAACTAATACATTGAAACATAACTTCACAACAATATTCATCCATCCCTGATGCTTTCTAAGCAGAACAAAAGATTATTGATTGATTTTAAACTAATATACTGGGGATACCAGATGGTCGAGGCTGAGCTGTGCCTGCAGGTGGCGCTGTGCTTCTGTTGTGGTGCCATGTGGGTGAGTTCACTGTCAGCAGTCTGTTTCAGCGTTCATGGCGTCTTTTGGGCCTAATTTCACATGACGTGTCACTCCCTCACCCACTGAGCCATCACACCCCCCCCAAATGTCCTTCACACTGGAGGCAGCTCTAGGCTTCTCCATGCTGTCCCCCAAAGATCTCACCTTCTGGGGCTTGGTGTTCAAGCTCTTCGACCTGAGAGGTGGGTACATCCTGTCCTCGGCCGCCAGCAGGTGGTCCCTGTCGTTGACGCTTCGCTGTCTGTGCGTCTCTGTTCTGCTCTTGTCTTCCTTTGGGGCCCTGGCCACCCGCTCCTCACTGTCGGCGGGCGACTTGGCGGGATGCGGCAGGACGGACACTTTGGGAATGTGGCCGAAGAGGCTAGGATGCACTTTGTATTCGAAGCAGGGGGCCCACCGGCCTGACGTCGGCAGCCTGATCGCCTGCTCCATGAAGGTGCTGAAGTCCTTGGCCCAGCAGCTCTTGTCTTCCTCCCCTGCCGGGTTTAGGATGATGGTGCTTTGGCACTTTCTGATTGAAGAGAGGACCGCACTCGAGGCATCGGAAGGATAGTAGCGCGCGGCCACACGCTTCTCCAGCGGGTAGGAGACCGCCGCCTCCAGTTTAGCCTTCCTCGTCGTCACTCCCGCCTTCGCAAGCATGGCATCAATCGCAGACTCGCCGAGCTCCGTCGGTTTGGACGGCTCAGCGTCACATTTGTCAGAATCGCCGCTCGTCTGATCACAAGGAGAGATCAGAATATCCACGGAGGCGCCGTGCTGTCTCTTTTCCACCGGGGCGGTGACATCTAACATCTGGCCGTATTCCTTGGCTGACATAGTCGGGGTGGCGCACAGGAGGCTGCTCTGTCTCTCGGGCACCAGGAAGCTCCGCCTCTCGCCGCCGTCCCTCTCCTCCTGGGCGCGATCTTCAGCCTCCAGGTGGTAGCGGTACAGACTGTACCCGTCGGCACTGTTGATGCTGCTGTGCCGCAGTAGCCCGGAAGGCTCTCTGGTGGAAGGGTAGCCCGGGGGCGCGTAGGCCGGCTCCGCCTTCTCCAGCCCAGCCAGCCTCTCCAGCGCGTTCATCATGCGGCCAGAGAACTCCTCCAGCTGAGCCAGGCGCAGGTCCACGGTCTGCAGGGCCGCCTTCATGGAGTGCTCCCGCTCGTTCACCTCCTCCAGTCGCATGGACATGTTCTCCACCCTGAGGTGGCAACCGGAGAACTCGGCTTAGGAGCAGAACAAGTGGGGCGGCTGTTGGCAAGAACTTAATGGGGGGATGCCGGCTAATAGGCTAATATTTACTTGATTTCTTTGCTGATTATTTTTGGGGGTGCCCCCTACCCCCCCTTGACTCCTACACTGGTTATGAATACAGTTACTGTTAAAAGATTTTTTAAAAATCAGGTGAGAGATGCGTGTGTGTTAGCTGGCTCACATTTACTATGTGTATGGAAGCGTCATGAGTAGCATGAACAGCCTGCATTGGCGTGTTGGCGTGCTCACCTTTCGCACGTCACCCGGATGCGCTCGTCATTGGACGACTGCTCCTTGTCCTCCATCTCCCGGAAGTACTCCTCCACGCACTGCTCCTCAAACTCGTAAAGGTTCTTCAGCTCTTCGGCGTTCAGCGAAAGCTCTGTCAAAAGGCAAAATGAGCAGATGGATGGTTTATCTCTGCTGGACGTGGGCACGGACGGATGTTGCCATGATTAAGCCTGACGTGTCATCGGGGAGGGGTGGTTATACTGGGGGGAGGGGGCAGTGCTAAGCTTTTTGGTGAGCATCTGATTTACAATTTCTCGTAAATTATTTAAAATGCTATTGAATGTCACACAGACAGCAGTTTCATTTGTTTGTTTTTTGTATGTTTTATGCCTGTGTATTATATGATTATATATGACCCTAAAATTTCCTTTGGGATTCATAAAGTATCCATCCATCCATCCATCCACCCATCTATCCGTCTATCTATCCATCCATCCATCCCTCCCTCAACTACTTGCACTTCACATGCTTGTCAGCATGCCAGTCTATCCCATCACAAAAGGTATTATTGATGATGGTTGTTATTATTACTGAGAGCGTTCCTGCCTCCCCAGTATGCATTTAAACATCAGCAGGTGCCATTGGTGACCCACTTAGCCCCTTATCACGCTCGTCCAATTCCCCTTCCATCTTCTTCCTGCATCGACAGCAGAGATGTTTCAGCAGGATGTAGATGTGGCTAAAGATGATGAGGGGAGGAGGAAGGACTGGCCGGTCGTTGAAGGTCATGATCAGCTGGTATCTCTGGAACTTCCAGATTTGGTTGGATATGGATTTGACCTCGAAGAAGGTATTGCTGTAGTGGAAAGACCAGGAACCGAGTGTTAATGACCAGTACGGGTAGATCGACTGGTGAGGCTGCAGAAAAAATGAAGAGACAACAGCACAATTTTTTGTTTCACTCATTTCTCAATTTATGGGTGTGTGTCTGTGAATAACATTTTTTTTTTTTTTCCGCAAACTGCAGTCTGGTTCGTCCCTGTTTCTCATTAATGAAGGGCTCCTTGCTTGCTTTATGGTACTTCAGTCCTGCTTCTAGGAGCTTGATACAAACTGTCCTAGCAGTGCACTTCACACCTGCACTTAATGTTTCCCATTGCTTTTGAAGGTCATTTGATGTCATCCTCTAATTCATGAGAAACTGTCGGGTAAGTTAATGGTCGTCTCTGGCATTAGCAAGTCGCTTCTGCCCTCTGCCTGGCTGTTTTTTGGTTATTGCCAGTGACTCCTGCTTCACCTCATTTTTGTGTGCTGCTGTCTTAGATATTTTGAACCTGAAAGCATCCCTTTGTTTCAGTTTTAGTGATTAAATGTCAACACACATATATAGACAGTAAAAAAGACATCCAGACATTAATTAACAGCACAATGAATGTTGGGGAAGGTGATGCGTAGTAACGCGACTGCAGGCTGCCTTTGCGCTGCCCGTTGATGGAGCTCGTACTTGAACACAGCGATGAGAAGGTTCACTAGGAGGATGTTGGCGACCAGTAAGTAGCAGGCCATGATGGCGGGCGTGAGCCAGGCCCCAGGGATGCAGGGGGGCAGCTTCTTCCCATCCTCATCATACATGTTCTCGCCACATGGAGCTGTAGCAGAACGTAAGGAGGCATAAGTCTGCGGGACCAGTGGCACTTGAATGTGAACGAAGACATAACCTGTTATAAGACCTAGATGAAGATCCATTAGCTGAATTACTTGTCTTTAATGCTTTTATGCAAAACACTGAAAATATTGAATTTACAGTATTTATCTTTAGATAAAATGTAAGACAATGGTGTATACAGTATGTATACAGCTACTCTCAATTGCTTTGGCACATTTAATGAAACATAATTAACATTCTCACCATTATAAGAGCATTTCTCAAAACAGTTCCTGCATATAGCACAACACTATGGTTTAGCTGCAAGAGCCTGTAATTCACCCAATACAATTAATTAATTTCTCAAAGGCAAACATTTCCACCAATAGATTAATCAGTGCCACCAAAATGAAAAGTACAATCAGCATCGTTTTAACCATGAGGGTCAAAATACTTAGATATATTGTCAGTGTAAGTATGTCCCCGAGCTCCACAGCCCAGAATGACTTTCTCAGTGTCACTGACTGATCATTTTTCTTTAGCAAACTCATACTTATTCATGTCAGAGAAACCAGTTTTAACATTGCAAGGCCCCACATTACAGAATGTAAAGTTCACTGGCGAGAGACTCTTTAGGTCTCAGGACAGAGTACAAAGTCACACAGCACCGTATAACACAAAAACAGTGAATCAGCAATACAAGGACAACAAAATCAAAACAAAAGTAAATTGTGGAAATGAAAAACACAACAATGCTGTATGACTCCAGTTTATAGAATCTATTTTAAAGTCATTTTGAAAGTTTGGTTAATGGTTTTGCCTATGATAACTAACACGATGTGCATGTACATATATAGCTTTGGGTGTGAAATTATTACAATTGGAAATTAAATAATCTATTTTAACCAACAAGACTAAAGCAACTGAACTGAAAATTGTGCCAAACGATGACAGTTGTACAAATCCACTTTGATATGTGTACTAAAACATTTGGAAACATTTCGCCATGCAGAGGTGACATCATGGTGTGGGGATTACACTCGTTGCTTTGCAAATGTTGACTGTCATTCGAGAAATGCTCCAAAGCAATGGAGAAAAATTGCAGCAGCGTATAAATAGGATCCTGTATCATGAAGGTTACTTACGGTTGATTTCCATGGCGTAGACTACAGGCAAGCGGCATTATCAGAAGCAAAGACAGAGCAGAACCATTATAACACAATAATAGAGGTAGCAGTTCGTGAGGACATATGCAGGCAGATGATCCTCAGCTCATGGGAAAGCCAGGGACTCAGGGACCAAAATTGTATTTTACTCAACAGCAGTGATCTAGATGCTTCGTATTTTTAACTGTTTAGATATTAAGCAGTATTTCAGTGTAGCGATTATCCTTTTGATTTATAAAGACAATCACAGGTCTGAAGGGCAATAGTCATTTCATTGTGCTTAAAAAGTGCACGTTTGTGCCATTGAGCCAGCAGGGGGAGCTATATGAATTACGGACAGAGCCGCAACCTTTTCAGAGTGAATGGCTGAAGCTGAGGGGCTAACTGAGCTGCTAGCAGTAATGGACCCGAATCCGGTCAATAGATATGGACAAGAGTCAGAACTTGATCATCCGCCCTTGAAACAGGAAACAGAATCTTACTATGAATTCTAGTCTTACGATCTATGGAGTCCGCAAACACCTCTCCGTAGATCATCCAGTAGGGCATGTAGAAGATGTTGCGTGCCAGGCGCCATGTGGGCTCCTCGTCCGGGTGTAGGATGGCCTGCCGCGCCACGCCGAAGCTCATGAGCACCACCAGCATAATGACCACGAAGTACAGCATGTCGATCATCTGGGAGACACAGGGAGGCGTTGTCTGACACCCACTTACCGAGACTCACTCCCCCAGCAACAGTGCCATATTAATGCATAAGCTGTCCTAGGCTATAGTCATGGGCCCCAGCAAACATCAGGGCCCATCCTCACCTCAGGAGAAATGGAACGGTTAGTTAACTCAGTAACTACGCAGTCAGAACAAAGAGTACCAGTTTGTTCTCTTGCTGTCATTGGAGCGGTACCCCGCCAATTGTACCCTTAGCTGCAGGTAATTGTACATTTTAAGGTACAGAAATGGACTCCGGGGAACATATCTGTACCATTGATGGTATATTAATGCTGTTTGTACCTTGGGGATGTTCCTCAGAGTCCATTTCTGTACCTTAAAAGATACAATTACCAACCACTGTAATTGGCAGACCCTTGAGGGTACAGCCCCAGCCACAAGCAAAGGTACAAACTGGTGCTCAAGAGTGTGAGTGCCCATGCTGGTGTCAGCCTAGGAGCCTTGGATTAGTTAACTGGCTGAGGACTGACCACAGGAAATCCAATCTTTCATTATCATTGAAAGCTGTTCCTCAGGAACGACTTTTCTCCACGGCCATGTAAATCTTACCATCTTGCCAATCATCATGACATAGGGTCCCAGGTATTTGTTGACCCCAAAGATGTCCAGGACACGGATGTACCAAAAGATGATGTCCACACAGTAGATAACACGGCCGTAGCCCATATAGGGCTCTGTCTGCAGCCTGAGCAGCAACCCCAGCAGAAAGGTGGAGATGGCCACCAGGTCTGTGATGTTCCAGTACTCCTCCAACCACACGTTGATCTTCAGTCTTAGTTTGCCAGGTTCGGACATCAGGATCTTAAAGGGATATGATGAATGTAGACTGCAAGACATTCGATATCTACTACGTTTGTGAGGACATTTCTCAGGTTGCTGATTTCTTCAGGTGATAAAACACATGAAAATTGCATTTGTGTTTTTCATGCTTTCTGGACATTTTGGTAAGACTAAATTCACAGAAGTAGAACAGAAGAGTCATTTCCTCACCTGGCGAACTTTCTCCAGCCCCAGGGTGATGATGTAAGAGATTACGATCCACTCCTGCAACGAGGGCCAACGCTCCATCTTGACCAGGATGATGTAATTATACAGCATCAGATACATCAGGTATGAAATCTGGGCAAGGGAGAGGTGATGGATTTTGGCACGAGTCTGGTAGATCAGAAAACCATTCTTTCAGGTGTTCAAACCTGTATGCGTCTGTGTGTGTGTGTGTGCTTGCTGTAGTGTTTGAAAAAACAGTTTATTCTACTACAAGAATGATCTGTAGACGTCATCAGTGAAATGTGCTTTATACTGTGTATATAGTACATGTAACACTCTTACAGTGTTAAACCAAAACTTGGTGAATGGAGCATTGTAGAATTCATAAATCTTCAGTCCAATGGGAATTCTCCTCTGTTTGTTGTCACCTTCCTCCTCATCGTCCTTTTTGGATATCAGATCAGCATTGACATCCTGAAAGTAGCATAGAACCAGGGTTAAAACTGCTTGAGCGGTAATACCAAATGCAGCCACCAGGGGCTCATCCCGGGAAATTATGGGCACCTTGCTGGATTTGGTGTCATCCTCCCTCTCTTTTCCATCCTCATTGTTTCCAGAGGCTTCTTTTAACTCTTCTCCAATACGAAAATCCAAGAACAAAATCAAGGGTGGGAAAATGATGCCAAGAATCACCTGGATTTTAAAGGAA
Source organism: Cyphomyrus plagiostoma (assembly GCA_019775915.2). NCBI lineage: Eukaryota > Metazoa > Chordata > Actinopteri > Osteoglossiformes > Mormyridae > Cyphomyrus > Cyphomyrus plagiostoma. Next base: position 21,574,218 of record JABFEA020000010.1, on the reverse strand, counting down.
TTCATCAGTAAGGCTGGGAAACACAGGAGCAACACTCAGCCCTTGGCTCACTTTAATGGGATTTAGCTGTTTATTGATAAACCCATCATAAATGGATATTTATTAAAGGTGCAAGTAAATTGTTATCAATTTTAATTACAGTTGTGTTAATAAAAATGTGAATTCATAACTGGATTTAAAACATTTATACCAGTTTAATTATACATATTTCATTATTACTTAGCTACTTATTTATTCATCTGTGGTATAAAGGAATTCCATTTCAAAATTCCCCAATATAATTCTCTACATTTTATTCTGTCATAAATCAGTATTAACAGGTAAAAATAATTGCTTTTGTCCTCATATGATGATCAGGAATGTTCTTTCTGGTTTACTGCTTTCTCAATCATCCACAGATATTAGTAATTAGGCAGGAACAGGACAGAGAAAGGGTGGTATTACAGTGCTGATTGAAAGTGCTCAGTAATCCCCGCCGCCGTGAGCTCAGCGGCTTCATTCCAGCGCTCGGTACCTGCAGTAATCTGCTCAGGGCTCCCAAAGGTGCTTGCAGCAGTTACTGCTTGTTCCCTCACACAAGTGTGGACTCCATTCATTGCACTGATGATAAACCCCATCACTTACATGTTCCTCCTGGATTAACGCCTTTATCAAAATTATGTGTGACAGTCTTTGTCATGATTCCACAGACACCTGGAATTAGGGTCTTTCTTTAAGAATTAAGGACTTCTTTTCCAGAATAAGCAATAAGCCGCCCCTCTGGATAATGGCCTTCCTTTCTGAAGTAACACCTTGGAATTAGGGCACATATTGCTGAGCTGAGGTTGGTATGAAAACGTACCTTCAGACCCGGATTTTTCCCAAATCTCAGGCAGCCCATCCACATGTCGGTGAGCAGCATCTGGCTACACGTGTGAGCTATAAAGTCCCGGTGCTTGGCCGCCACCGCCAGCTTCAGGCATGTGGAGTTGCTCCAGTTCTTCAGCTCATAGGTGAGGAGCTTCATGGCCACCTGCTCATCATGCTTGTAGGACTGCTCCAGCAAGTCGTAGGCCAGCTGTCCGAACTCCCTGCAGCGCACAGAAGAGCAAGAGCTGGCCATATGTTCTCTCCGGGGGAATGAAAGCACACAGACAGGTCGATGGTGCTGTAGCGGCGACGTGAACCTGGAGGAACTCACTTTGAATGGTTTTCGAGGTCCTGGGAGATGTCATCCACCAGCTCACTGCGAGACGACTCGTGGGACATGGCCTTGTAGAGCTTGCATGCCACGAGAGCCTTAGCCATCGCCTCCTCCCCCCTCTGCCAAAGAAAGATCGCCATCTTCTGGCGCTTCATAAGCACTGCCCACACCATGAGCTCATGGAAGGGGTACTGAAATCGGCTGACCTCCGGGTCGTCAATGTCGATATCGATCTCCTCCTCCTTCTTCTTTATTTTTTTCTTGCCTTTTGGGCGCGGCTCGTCATCCTGGTGAAATTTAGCGAGATTTGTCTTATCAAGTGGAGGCCACTGACGTGGAAAAGTAGAGCAATTAAACTGAGCAGCCCTTAAAATACATCACTCACACGGAATGGGCACGAAATAGTTTTTTGTAGTAATCAAAGTAACCATTTACTTTATTGCCTCATTACTCATAACCAAAGAGAAAACTGAAGACAAGAATGCAATGATGTAGAATTGCAGTGTACGGGGCAATAATCCACAGGAAGAGGTTGCAGCTCGGGCCTTACCTCCATTCCCAGGAGCTTCAGAGCTTTGGGCTTCGGGATTGCATGAGGGGGGGCAGTGTTCGATTATTTACATGCATCACGTTATTTCAAACTGTTCCCAGATCTCCAGTGGTGGCACTCACCCTCTTCAGCCCGTACAGATTGTTGTACAGCGTCCGGAAGGTCTTCCTCGTGTAATTACAGCGATAAGCCCCGCCCATGAGAAACTCCAGCACCAGGCCAATGTCGATCAGCGTTATCTGGTAATCCGGCGGCAGGTTCCCCTGTAAGACATCAGGCCCAGGATCGTCAGGCCGTAGTACCTGGATTGTTTTTAGAACTTGTCTGTATTTCGAAGGAGTATCTGACAGACATCTTCATATCTTACCTTTTTAACATCTCTTACTACAAAATGTAACGTATTCGTTGGCCCCAGCCTCTGCAATAACCACAGCAGTGTTAGTATGTAATGAGCATGTTTCCTTGCACAAAGTATGGCGCCTGCTCCCATGGTCGTGGTACTGCTATAGTCATGTGACCCGCATCATGTGACGCCTGCTCTTCTAACATTAGCTGTGGTGTTAAGGGATCTCACCGTGTTGTACAGCTCCTCCAGGCGTGGAATGGTGAGGAAATGGTGGATGTTGACCCCATTCTCGATCAGCAGTTTGACAAAGTCGACGCGGTCCAGCACCAGGGCATCCATCATGGCCTGCTCCAGGGAGTTTACCTACAGGGGCCACAAGGGGGCAGCTTCTGTGCGGTAGGAGGACCTTCTCCTGGATGGTCTTTGTAAAGTCTATGTGTGTCTGTCCTGAGCCACCAAAGGGGTGCAGTGCTCAGGCCACCCCAGGCAGCAGGGGCCCAATCTTACCCAGTTGAGTAGCTCAAGCTTCCGAGGATCCGTCTCCTCCGGCGGCTCTGGCTTGGCCTTCCTGCCCCGGCCCCTCTTGCCCCTGCCCTTGCCCTTGCTGGAGCGCAGGCCGACAGAGGAGGTCCTCCTGGTCTCCTGGACAGGTGGGGCACTGGTGGCTGACAGGGCGCTCGCAGGCTAGCGGGGAGAGGCAGAGCCGCCCAGCACAGGGTCATCAGGCTGCTGCTTCTGGGGTTTGCAGTGTTTCTGCCTAACCGAGTCGATTAAAGATGTCTACTGAACATTTTCGGGGAAATGATTCTGTCTTGTAGCATCTCTGGTAGAAATCAGTTTGAGACCTTTAGGATATATACTGACATGGGCGTAAATTACGGAGGGAACTGGGGGTTGTAACCCTTCACTAATCAAAACCAGCCAACATACAGTATGTCCCAGGACCCCGTTAAATGGGTGGAGACCTCAACCCTCCCAAAGCTCAACCCAAAGTTGTGTTTTACTAAAGTTGTATACTAATTTTGGGATAAACGGACATTTTAAGGCTGTACTTATGTAGCTTATGACAGCCTCTGCATTGCCTTGCATCTAATCGCTCCCAGCAGCGAGGAGACTCACTGGCAGGTGGTGTCCATAGACAAAGATCTGGCTGCGTGCGATGTCCACCCTGTTCCAGGCCAGCGCTAAGCTCAGCTGGTCTGCAGCCGACGCGTTGGTGCCTGAACAGACGCACACACACACACACACACACACACACACACACACACACACGCACGGCTCACACACATGCAGTGTGCTGAGTATAAAGGGGAGTCGCAATGTTGCCTCACACAACACGGTACATCAGATTACCACGTGCTTCCATGGCAACCAACCACGTGAGCGTGTTAAAGTAATCCGTCACTGGTTATGCACACTAATCATTTCCGACACTAATAAACCGTAGACCAGCATATCACCAAAAATTCAATCCGCCACTGTAGTCATTAATCACACGTCATACTTTACATTAAAGAGATAGAAAACTGAACACTAGGCAAGTTATAATGCAGCTTTTTCATTAATTGCGACCGGCTTATATTTTATTACATTTTTACTGCAAATAAAACTCCCCATGAATGACTACTTATTCTAACCTGCCCCACATTCTGAGTGATTCTCAGACACTTTGTTTCGTTAATCTCCTGCACGGAGGCGGTACCTTTCAGCAGGGCTGTGAGGATGGCCATCTCGATGTCCTGCTGGCCCTCTGACCCCATGCGGAACACCGTTATCTGCATCACGGGTGAGACGTCAGCGCGTTTACTCTACATGGCTCTGCTGGTTCATTTTTAATTGCTATCACTTCTGCGTGCATTCTACTGCCTGAATCAGTAGGTCACATGTCCACTGCATCGCATGAAATCTGCTGTGATGGTGTGATGGTCACATGATGATACAAAGAGGCAGGGATTCCAGTCTGGAAGGTACCACGGTACCATTCATGATCAAGCAGGACAACAACCTCTGCTGGAGTCTACAGCCAACAGATTCAGCTCCAAAGATCTCAAAACACCTTGGTGCCTGATGCAAGGCGTGATGTATCCCTATGACCTACAGACACACAGAGATTCATTATTGCTGCTCCAGGACAGGGACTTTAGCTCAATGACAGTAGAAAGTGGTTCATTTTTGACATGCACATGTCAGCCATGTATGACCCTGAGATCTGGGATACTGCACTGGAAAGCAGGGTCATGAAAATGGGCTGTGACAGATATTTTACTGCAAGGCTAAGAGAGGAACAGAGGAGAAACAGCAAGAATAAAAATGTCACTGTGTGAGGTGTATTTACGTATCACCTCATCAATACTGGCTGCGCTTAGAGGTCGTGTCTATTATTTAATCCGTGACATTATGTTTAAATATTTTCACTGCACCAGTTCCCCATCTCTCTTCCTTGGTACATCATGCCTCAGGCCTCCAGACTGGCTCGTCCAATCAACAGGACCCCAATAAGCAACTAGTCACTAGTGGATGGATGGTTGGATGGATGGGTGGGTGAATGGACAGACAGAGGGATGGAATCTTCAGTGGGACATTCTCTGTCAGTAAGAATCATGGTTGATATCTGCCAGTTATCAGCTGCTCTAAATATCTTTTCATCCTGTCCAATATTAACATTAACATTCTTACAAAGCAGTAAATTTGTGAGTGGCATTTATGTAAATGAAACAGAGAAGACAGACAATGTTTCTGTCTTGGCTTATTAGACACATGAATTGTAATGTTTGTCACCAAATGAGTGGATAAGGACACAAATGAAGAATGACAAAATATAGCAGATGATCAATTCTTTATTAATCGATTTATCACAAATAAATCACTTCTTATAGTTCACATTTGCCACATAATATTTCCTATAAATATGATTATAATTTATATGTGCTTCAGTTCATAAATATATAACAGTATCTATAGGCACGCTTTACATATCATGGTCCTGTGTAAGATGGCTACTGCTCACACTGCTTCTAACGTTACTTACGAGTTCTCGCTTTTTCATGCACTCTGCGATCATTAGGAAGACCTGCTGAGCTTGGCTGCGGTTGTAGTTGAACGTCTTCTGAACAGTCACTAGGAGCTGGTCCTTCGCGTTCTCGCTGATGGCCCTGTGGAGCGACAAGGTGGTTGTGGATTCCGTCTGAAGGGGGCGCCGTGGTTTCTGACACCTGACATGGCTCTCGATCTCACCCTCCGTCCTCTGAGTACTTGTGAGCGAAGGAGATGATGTCAGAGGCTCGTCCGCTGCCGTCACATACCACCACGGGCACGGGGGGGTCCTCTCGCAGGCTCTCCAGCACGATGGAGATGACATTGGGCCCCCCCTCTACAATCAAACAGACCAGTGGTACGCCCTGGCCCAGTCCTGTCAACGAGAAACAAAAGAATTTGCCGATTTTAAAATTGAGAAGAATAATAATTTTACAACTTAAAAATTTGACAGCAACGCTACAGAATGTTAACCAGCGGGTTTTGTCACAAACAATAGACCACTATTGCTCTGCATAGAGAGCTACGCAAATACGTGGCACGTGTGTCTGTGTGATCGTGTGCCACAAATAATTGCTTGCTATCGCTAATCACTGAAATTTTCTCAAACGATGGATGTTAGAAAGAGACCATGCGGGGCTGAAAAAGTCAGACCACTTGAACAATATGCTGTTTATTATTGATTTTCTCCAGTAATACATCAGTAACACATTTATCACCTTGAATTGTGGCATCATTTATCAAAGTTCCCCCAGAACAAAGATAAAGTGGGCTGGTCTTGGCCATAAAACTCCAGGACTGGAAATTAGGCCATCAGACTCGATCCTGAGCCGTAAAACACTGGCTATGACATTGACCATCCCCGTGTGACCCTAGGTGCAGTGACTGGTGACAGCTGGGCACCCCTTTGCTGTCCCTGCCTTATCAGTAGCCGCAGGCATAGGATGACAAAGGGAAACCCAAAGGTCACATGAGAGAGCCGAAATGCCGACCAGAAGACCGCCCCCTAGCCTCTTTGGCCACTACAGCTCACACTACCAGTCAAGATAAATCTAAAAATACATTGTAAACAGATAAGTACTGTGCAAACAATGTAGCACTGCAGTAAAGATAGTTGTTCAGTGTTATGTGTTAAGTGCTGGACAAACAGGGTTTGGTAACATTAAGCACTGAGTGGCAGTAACAGGATCGATTTAATCACGTGTTCCCTTCCCGGTGCTGCATGTTCTCTTCCTGTGCCACATGTTCCCGTTCCGGGCCGCGTGTTCCCCTCCCATGGTGAGTGAGGGCAGGCCCTGCTTACGCGTGTTGATCTTCTGCAGGGAGATGTGCTTCTCCAGCTGCCTGCGCAGCTTCACCTCGGCGCCGTATTTGCCGTGGGTGCCGTTGTCAGCCAGGATAAAGTGGGAGTGGCTGTTGTTGAGCAGCGACAGCTTGCTTAGGGGGTTTGACATGGTCTGGTAGGGCCGTGTCACCTGGGGGCCACGAGCATCACACTTGACTTTGGGGACGGTGACAAACAGTAAATTTCATTGACATTCAGCTTAACTTATACTAAATATTCCATCAATCATTTTAGGACATTTTCTTTACCAACTAGTCCTATGCAGGTTTGCATGGGTCTCCGAAGCTACATGAGCATGGGAGGGAATAATCCAGGATGGGGCACCAACCCATCACAGTGTATTGTATATTACAACTAGATGCTGTTTTAAGTCCATTCTTCAACATAAAATAGTTTAAAGTTATTTATTTATAGGGTTCCTGTATACGGCTCAGTGCCTATGGTGCTGTACCTATGATCAGAAGGTCACTGGCCCAAATCTGACTTCTCTATTGGGCCCCTCTGACATACATAATATGTAAATAGTTCCCAATGAGGGAAGCAATACAACCATATTGTCTAACTGTGAGAATGACCAAAATTCCTGAAGGAGTCTTCTTTTCAGTTCTGCTTTGTGGATGGTCTGTTGTACTTCGCTACAAACTCACATCTCGCCCAATGAGATCCTCCTTATTCTCCACGATGCCCCAGGGGGCGATGCCCACCGCGTAGACCTTCCCTCGCGATTTCGAGGAGTGGTCTTTCAATGCGTCTCCAACGTGCCGGACCACCCCTGCAGCGCACGGTGAACACACGCAGCCAGGAGTGTTTATTCCATCAATTCATTCATATGTACGTGGTTCCAGGCCACTTAAGAAACTTTACTGAATAACACTGACGCCAGAGTTGTAATTTGTTTCACAGGAAGTTTTAGCTACAGAGTGCTTAAGTCCTCCAGAATGTTTATGTTTTTGATAATCGTTAATTTTTACGAAACTCATATGATACTTAGATCTGCTGCCGCAGAGGTCACCTGCTACGGCAGGGGTGCCCAACTACATTCCTGGAGGGCCAGATCCCTGTGTAGCTTAGTTCTTTCCCTGATCCACCATAAATTATTCAGCTGAAGAGCTGTGTGCTAATTAGCACAAGGAGTTGAATCAGGTGTGTTAAACGAGGGGAAACCCAAAAATGTGCAGGGCTCTGGCCCTCCAGGACTGGAGTTGGGCACCCCTGTGCTAGGGCATTGTTTTCCATCCCGGTCCTCTTGGATCGGGGGGAAGCAAAAATGTGGCCAGTCCGGGGGTCCCTGAGGAAACACTACAGTAGAGTAGATACCAACCAGTGCTGACGCCCCCAGTGAAGATCCACGCCCCTGTGGTCACAGCAGCCTTGATCAGGCCCTTTCCAAAGACCTGCTTCAGTTTGGGCTGAAGGTCAAAGTTCTGCAGACCTCCGTGAACAGAGATGAGCAGTGTGGGCAGCTCCAGCTGCCAGTCCTTAATCATCAGCTGCAGCAAGCTGTCAGGTTTGGTGTCATAGGAAACCCGGACATACTGATAGAGAAGCGGAGAGTCGTTAGTGAGCAATCTGAGCAGGCAGCAATGACGCATGCTGAGTAAGATGTAAGGCCCATACACTGCTCACAGAAACGCCTGAGATTATTGCTTAATTCAATAAAAATATTGCAAATGTATTGCTCTAATTTTTTAAAATCATTACATTGTTCATATGTTGACAAAGAATCAATATTACACTAGAAACAAACTGTAATTTAAAGTAAAATAGTAATAAATTGAAACCTAAATTATAGTTCTAAAAAGGCTGATTTGAGCTTAAAAGTTTATCGACAGGCAGACTCTTTGGTTGCTTTTTAACTAGTAGCACCTTTGCAATAACATAAACACTAATATTTGCGTTTAGTATCCCTTTGGAAGGCAATGACTACGATCGCAATTAATAAAATTGCAAGATCAGAACTGAATGTATCAGTCAAAACAGTTATAACACTTGGCAAAAACACTGTCTGTGTGGAAGATGTGTAGATATGCTAAAACATTATCTGTCAATGGACTTTCGTTATAAAACAAAGAATTTTTTTACAGAATTAAGCAAGCGGCCCAAGACTTTCTGTGAGCACTGCAGTTTGTAGGACTCAGGCGTGGTCTGTAGCTGTGGCTCAGTGCCTGTTGCATTGCAGTAATAGGGCCGTGACTGTCGTACCATAGTCTTGTTCACGTGGCCTGCGCTCTGGAACTCCAGGGTGCCGTAGGCGTCTGTGGGGAAGGCTTGGGTGTGTTTGGCCACGCTCCACTTCTCCTGTAGGATGTCCACCTGGACATTCTCCTCCGCGCTGGTCTTGCCAGGAAGGATGGCCACATGCTTGTTGACCAGCTGGCCACAGCTGCACCTGCATGACGATGGACATAGTTCACAAGAAGTGGCCATAAGCAGTAAATATGAAGGGCTTGTGTGGGTCCCATTCGCGGCCGGAATATAAGACGCCTGGAGAATAACAGAGACCCAAGTGGAAATGGATGAGGGCCTTATTGCTGGTACAGATCCACTCCTGCCCTTAATGCCCTGTCAGCGGAAGCTCTGTGGTTTATGACGCCACCATCCCGAAGCAGATACGAGCTGCACCTCACAGAAGGTCACGGTCCCTGTCGGTGGCTGGAGGGGTGACTGCAGAGGGCTTCTCTCAGGCTGGCCCATCACTCCCACCTTTATGCTGCTCTATGTGGGAGGCTTGTATGGTACACAAGGCAGTGATCCTTCGAGGATGTCACCAACACGTTATTTAGTATATGCACAGAAACATTTAGCATGTTTGTAGACACGTTTAGCACGTGCATGGTCACATTTAGCATGTGCATGTACACTTTTAGCATGTTAGCAGACTCATTTAGCATGTTCGTGTTTATATTTTGCATATGCATGGTCACATTTAGCGTGTGCAAGGGCATTTCAGTATGTGTGAGGAAATTTTGCAGCTTTAGAACACAACATTATGCTAGTGCAACTGTCAAAATTTCTCTGTAATTTTATATATATATTTTTCATTTTTCCGTTTTAATATTTAAAGAAATACAGTCAGGACTATAAAATTACCAGAGACTCCATCCATAGGTTCCACCTACCTGTTTGGTTCTTTGCTGGGAAATATCTGGACGCATTCTCTCTTATAAAAGATTTTCTCTATCCAAGCTTTCTGAGCCTGCAAAAAATAATGTGGAATGTGAAGTTAGATTATCGATGTGGGGAAAAACTGGACACTGCTGACCTGAACTGGGGACAAAGTCGTGAGCTCAGGACGCCAAGAAGGCACATAAAAACATTCTGCTGAAGGGACACAGCACTCTCAGAGAGCTGTTAGACACTCGCGGGCTTTGTCTGGCTTTTCCTGAGACTCCCTCGCTATTCATTGCTTTGCATGCTTAACATTTGTTCATTATGGCATCCGGGGTGTTGCTCCACCTTGTGCCTGGACGAGCTCCGCGCAACCCCGACGAATAGTTATAGGATGGATTGTATGATGACTGGCCTCAGCACATCACTAGGAAGTCAATGTGTTATTTACACTGTATTTAGTCTCCGTGTTTCTTTTCCGTATTTTTGAATGTGCTCCTAAACAGCACGTTCTGTGTGGAAACAAGGCTCTCTGCTGAATCACAAGTAGGGCAAAGCATAAATAACTGAAATGATGATAACAATAACTTAACAAAAAGCTCAAGATACGAAGGAAAAACTTGTACGTGTGGCGCTTATTTAAGGAAAATGGTTTTCGGACACCATAGAAATTGGTTACATTGGTAATGGTGTGGAAGACGCAACACATTGATAATGACCACATTTAGCTCTGCCTGAAGTTATCAGTGTTTAGTAGAAGTTAATGAAGCCGCAAAGGCGGCGAATCCCCGCTTTGCAGACGTGAAACGAGCCCATAAAATCAAGCAGACAGGCGAGTCCTAAAACGATTCCATAAAAACCTGATTCCGTACAGTAATCAACTACCGTTTTGATCGTTATCCAGTGTTGGATCAAAGTAACCGTAATAAAAATAAACATTCCATGTACTTTTGTGATTCGTTCAGTATTACAATACTGAAAGCTTTGAAACAAATCTTTTCCAAACAACAATGTTAAAATAAGATGTAGTATTCAAAAATAAAAACCGTTATTCACTTTAAACAACACTGATATGAAGAATGTTATGTGTTTTTACACCAATATAAATTATTTGCACAAACATGTTTATAACATTTATTTATACTTAACATTAGATTTTTTATTATGACATCCATGTTATATATATTTACAACTAACGTTCCTGATTTATGGAATTATGATTATTTGGAACAATGTTATATCTCATATCCAAAATTAATTGTTTTTAGACCGGAAATACCTTTTTCGCGATCTTAACTCTTGGCAGAAACTCCCACTGATTTTTTTTTTTTAGTCTACTACAAGGTCGACTCATACAAGACAAACAGCTTTAACTGTGAACTTGTGTTAGACGATCTCTGCGATACTTAAGGCCTATGGGGCTCAAAACGGCAATTAAATTATTGCAGCATATGCGGAATGACGCTTACAGGGAATGCGTCTCTTACCGTGTGCGCGTCCGCTCGGCGGCCCGACCGGGATCCGCGGTAAGGCCGTCTGTCCCACCCTCGCGTGCTTCACAGACGAGCGCTCCCAGCTCATTGCTCCTAGACCCCCAAACCAGCGAGTCCCACAAGACGTAAACCTCCATCACTTTATGAGGAGTGGTTCATATGATGAGCATGTGAGCTGGCTCTTTGTTCGAGCCAGTCTCATGACTCGAGTTCAATGTAATCCTTTTGGGAGTCGCATGACCCATCTCCTTGCCCACAGGGTATTTTCATCCCAAATTGGGACAAAGCACAACAAATTTGCTTTGATAGTCAACCCTAATGCCAAATTTTCGCCGTTTTTCTTTACATTTTCCTCCAAGGACAGTGGGGTTGTGTGCGGGGATGCTGAGAAGGCGCATCAAACGATTCCGTCCAGCCGAACCAGGGAAGATAGAATTCAGAAGAAAGGCTTAACTTTGGCGTCTTTATTATTCTGGGGGTGTCGAATTCTGCTCTTATTTCAACCACATTTACATAATTGAAACAATTGGTCTTTTCTGAAAGCATGCTTTTAATTTAATGCGATGCAGTCTATATCATATAGGCCCATATAGCCTAAGTAGGCCTATTCCAGAAAAGCCAGTCCTTTTTTATTTTAAAATTTTTGCTTTATTGCTTTATTTTTTCCCCAGAAAAAAAATTAACAAACCAAGTGAGAACTAAATGAAACACATCTGGGGTTTATGAGAAGCTGTCCGTCACCCTACATTGCGAAGGATTATATGAAGTTCGGGCACCGAATACACGTGGAGTGTTACTCCGCACAGATATAAAGGACAAAAGCCGTTCCTACAGGTGCTTATCAAAGCCGTTATGCATAGCAGTTATAACAGAAATCTAGGAAGCAAGAAGTACGTCTGTTTAGAGCTGCACAGCATCGCCAGAATGTCCTGGAATCAGATTTAGATTTAATCAAATTAACATGATTTATGGCCAAGACAAACATTGTATATTTCGAAACTGTTTTCTATCCAGATTAGAATAATCATCTGGATATTTAGAACCATGCAGGAGCAGTAGTGAGTGCTCAGTAAATATCCATTGTTTTAGCCTATTCAAACATAACCCAGATTTTTGCCGGAAACCAAATATATAACGAATAATAATGACTATTTAATGTATTATTTTTTAAAATAGTCCTTCGATGCTTCTGTCACATCACCATAATAAATCCCTTCCTATAGGCATATAATCTAATAATGTCCTGCCCTAATGTATCTCCTCCTTCCCTAAAAAATCACATAAAAATAGTGTTTTGCATTTATATTCCTAGATCGCTCCAGGGAAGTCACGTGGCCATTCTCAGGGGCCATTATTGTACCAAGAGTAAAATATGATTGTAGACAAGTCATTAATACTATTTTAAACTACTATTATGAACCTGCAGTTCACACTAATGGAAGGATATTATTTTCCATATGGATTCAACAACAATAGGCTTATTATTACACTAATTTGGATACTGGTCACTTGAATAAATAGGTGTTTATTTTTCTTAATTTTAAAACAATTTCTTATAAAATAAATACGAATAAAAATGCGTCTATAAATCAATCCGAGGTGGTTAATTGACCTGGAAAGGGTATCTTTATAGTTTATAGTATCTTCATTATAGTCCGAAAATATAACATGATTCTCATTGTGTATTTTTTTCTCACAGTAGTATTTTCCTGAGCTTACTGATGAATGAATAATGAAATTAGCTGAATAAAGGATAAACGAAACGTGTCACTGGGAGACATCAAGCATTCACCTTGAGAAAGTTCGCTTACTTATATTCCTCATGCACCAAGTAAAGTTTTGGATTTTGGCCTGTTACCGAACAGAAAGTACTACTGACTGGCTTTTACGATGACTCAGTGGCAGCCTGTGGTCAAAAATTCCAAACTGTATTACTGCCAACAGGGATGCTACGCTATTACCATAAATCTCATCCGGAGTCAGCGTGAATGCATTTGATGAGGAACACCGCTGAGGAAGCATGCGGCATGTGATGTGATTAGGGACCAAGATGAAAGGTATTACTAATCGAATCGGCTCAGCAACGTGGCCAAACTGAGTGTGTCGCGTTAGCGCATAATGTAAGCAGAAAGATTTCGTCTATGAACACCTTGCCCTGGATTAGTGCTTGACAGGAAAATACTGCATTGAACACGAGTTTTCGTCTTGCGCTAGTGTTTTTTTTCGACGTTCAACACATTAACAGCGGAATTTATATAGTTCTGATGGGGGTGACGCTCTGATTTGCTCGTATTTTACATTATGTTTTTTGAATGGCTGTGTTATGTTATTCCTGTATCTGAAAGGACTTGTTGTACTACCCCAGTCCCAAATCCACTTATATATCACGAGTACTATGTCTAATGGATTAGCCCTTAGACTTTAAATAAGTCATAAGATGTGTTCTAAAAGAAGTACGAGTATAAACAGATTAAGCAAAATATTTTCAGACCATTATATAACTGAACGTTTTAACAAAAAATAATATCTCTGACTTTCCTGTCCAACTGTTGTTTGATGTACGTCATCCAGAGTAGATTTTTCGCCTCCGGTGGAAACGGCGATCTTTGAGTTAATTATTTAATAAATTTAAATTAATTTAATAGCCTACTAGAATCTGTCGCAATCAACTATTATATACAAGGGTGTAACTTTGGTTAGAATGGAGGGGATTGAGATCCCGATCCATTTTGGGGGAAATACGATTATTGTTATGGGGTGTATTATCGGGTTTTAATTTATTGGGGGATCACACCCCCCTACCCCTAGGAATTTAAGACCATGATTTAATAGCATATTTACAGTAGGCCTACGTTTTGTGGCAGAACTCTGATTCTGGTTTTAATTAAAATAGCAACGACTGGAAGGTTATGTAATTTATACGTTATGTAATTCACAAGTTATAAATGTTTCGTATATTAATTTTTTAGGCACCCAGAGTAATTATTCCATGTGACAACATAATAGGAACATCGGGGGCACCCGAAACCTCACTACTGGCTCAGCAGCCGTTAACCTGTTCATACTACTTAAAAAAAACAACATGGCAAACGTATGCGTACTGTCAGGGCATTAAGGTTCTGCTGGGAGAAGGCGGGGCAGCAGCGGGGAACACAAGGCGTGAATCGCAGCCGGGATTCCTCGGAAGAGACACGTAAATTCCTGGACTGACCTGGCTTGGTGCCTGCGGTGATCGCGCTGTGTTAAATAACCAGATTAAACTCTCGTTTTCAGGTCATTCCCGATTGTACTGCTTGAACTCACAGGCAATTATCCACCGCAATCTGAAAGAAAAATATTTCTCAAAGAAAGTAGTATTAATTTACTATGGTTTATAGAAGCATGATGACTTTACCTTTGCAGGCGGGGTGTGTGTACAGAGAGTAGGTATACCGTCATCTTAATTACGGAAAGACGTGAGAAGACGTCTTTCCCAGCCATTAAAAGGTTGCCAGTATATTAGGGATGCAGTGGTTTTAGTGGAGTCTGGAACTTATCGTAGTACACTTGCGTTTAATAAATGGTAATGGATGTTTCTTTTATGAATTGTGTGATGTGCAGTATAACACAATTTCCTTTAGAATAATAAAAGTCTTATGATTCCTAATTGTACTAATGAATGCGGTTTAGACAATAGGAATCCAGTTAGTACAACGGATTGCTTGTTTATAGTTAACTTGTTTAATGTAAAATTGACAGCATACACAGTGTCTGCTCATTTCATGAAATGCTTGGTACATGCGAATGTGTTCGCATAACATGCTCTCCTTTGAGACACACATACGTGGAAGTGAAGCTTAGGATCTGAGCAGCCATTTTTCTAGTACCCCTGAAGCATTTTTTTCCTTTTTTTTTTTGGGGGGGGGGGGGGGGGGGTTGGGGTTAAAAGCGCAAAGGCAAACCGATGATGCAAAACGTGGGCGATAACAGTATTTTTGACAACCAAAAACAGGCACAGGATTAAGTGCAGGTTAATT
>JABFEA020000010.1:21535596-21553716 GCA_019775915.2 Cyphomyrus plagiostoma | reverse complement strand
ATCTATCTATCTATCTATCTATCTATCTATCTATCTATCTATCTATCTATCTATCTATCTGTCTGTCTGTCTGTCTAATCTCATGAGAGTGGGGGTTGTCTCCCATGTGGGAGTCAGCATAGATATTTTGATAAACACTTTCAGAGAGGTCTGCTAATATCTATTCGCTTTCCAGTATATTTTTGCCTTGCTGGTCTGAACTGCTTGGTTAGTCCATGATGCTTCTTCTACTGGGTTCATAATGCACAGGTGGCCTCTACTGGTTTCTCTATCTCAGTCATAGTTTAGCTTCCAACCATTGCTCAACTCATGTCAAGATTTGGAGGCTGGATTTCTGTCAGCGGAGAAATGTGTCGATGATGAGAAGGTTATACATTATAAAAAATAAAAGTTAAAAACTCAATACTGTTACTTAACTGCCACCTTAAATCATTGCCAGTTGCACTGCTGCTCACACTTGTCACTTTGTTTCATGTGCAATAATGTTGTCCCCCCCCCACCTCAGCACATGCCAGCAGTTACTTTTTTTTTTTTACAATTTTAACTTTATATTGTTATTTCTTTTTACTACATTGCTGAGGGACTTGTTTATTCTCATCAATCACATTTCATTATAATGTTGACCCTGTGCTAACTTGCGTATGACAAATAGAACTGAACTGAACTGAGAAACTTTTCTTTACGCCATGGCTGAACTGGGCTTTTATTTTTGCCCTTGTGACCTTCTTCTTAGCTTTAAACAACAAGATGCGCCCCAGTGTCCTCTTTTATTGGCAGACATTATGAGCTTAACAAAGTTACATTGTTGTGAATAGAGACATACTGGCCATTAAACCAGCATTGGCAAAGGTGCAATGCTGGCTAAATGATTCCCAGCATGCCTTTGTGTTATGGACAAGTAACTGCAATTTCGCTTGTGCCAGAGAACTATTCTCCTCCATGTTTGCTCATTAACAGGCTGTTTCCAATAATAACATTGCCAGTGACAATGATTTTGTTTGTTGCAGTATCCTTTGTAAACTCTAGATACTGTGGTTTGTGAAAATCCCAGGCAGGTGGCTGTTTCTGAGATGCTGGTACCAACGTGTATTAAACAAACACCCACAGCACATTTAAAATGGCTTAGATCAGGCATCTTAGTCATTTTAATGCTCAGCCAAAGAGTAAGTAAATCCAGTGACTCTGATGTATCCTGTATATATTAAATTGCAGCCCCATGATTGGCTGGTTTGTAGGAATAGGCTGTTTGTGTCAGAAAACTGACGAACCTGATAATGAGGCCATTGTGTGTAGCTGTAAGTCAGTGGGTTATGGGACAGTGTCCCGAAGGTGTGGGGTTCGAATCCCCAGGCTGACAGGATAATCAAATGGCTGTTGGGCCAAAGGCTCTTAACCCCAGCTGCTATGGGTTATGGCACACTGGCCAGTCCTGCTCAAACTAAAAACCTTCTCATGAAGCGCAAGATGAGGTATGTGAAGTACATATACCTTGAACAAATGGAAAATAAAATGTATCTCATATGGGGATTTGGTCTTTGGAGAGATCTGGAGATCTTGCCATGTCTTGACAGAACCACCAGAGGGAGCTTGGGGGCAACAGACACACCGATTCACCAGCCTATCAGTTTTTTATTGGATAGTACCTGCATCTGTCTGCTTTAGTGCCTTAGTATCACCTTGCATAGCTCTTGTTGCTCATTCTTGGGAGCTATTTGTTTGTCAGTTTTGTAGTGTGTGATTTTTAATAGCATGTTTAGGATTCCTGAGATTCTCTGGAATGCAGTTTGGTTTTTTAAAAAAGAATAATGTTTTGGGTGTTACTGTTACTGTGAATTATCTTTATAGGTTTAATACCAAAAATGACTTCTGCTTTTGGTTGTGGGATGCTGCTCTGTTCACAGCTAATGTGTTTCAAGGAAGAGCCGTGTCTCTGTTATTGAATAAGCTGTTACACGAAAAAACACACTGAACTAGAAAGACGACACGGGACGGGTCCTTCTTCTGAATTTGTCTCACTCGCAGCGTGAGATGATAAACCTGTGAGACATCCTGGCTGAGGATGAAAGCAAAGAAATATGAGAATTATCTAAAGTTGTTGTGAGCTTCATCAGATAAAGATACCTTCAGCACGTCTCTGACCCGCTCGTGATAGAAGGCGGGCTAGCAGCTGTACTCGGTTAAAAAAAAAATAAAATAAAACAAAAACAAGACTGTTTCAGGCTTCAGATGTGAAATAGCCTAAAACACATGCAGTAATAAATATTAAGAGTGTTTAGCCTTTGGAGACTGGTGGCAATTATAAAGGCTGACACTAATGAACAGACTTCTAAGTGCTATTTTTATGCTTTATAATAATTTATCTTTCTCTGCCAGCTAAGCCAAGCCTTGAATGTATTTCTTTGGATTATCACTAGAGGGAGCACTGAGACCACTTGTTAAGAAAAGCTTTTGCTATACGAGTTAATGTAGTTTGTGCAGTCATCTGCTGTTAACAGATGTTGAGGAAAACTGCATATTTAGATGCATAGTCACATATTTAAAGGGGTGGTGCTTTAATAATAAAGCACCTGAATGCTTATTTTGGACCAAATAGATCTAGAAACAGAAGATGAGGAATGATATGGGACCAGAGACCCCACTGTCGCCGTGGCAATGGGCCCCAAGCTTCTGAGGGGCCGACCGTCACAGGAAGCTCCGCCTCCCCCATGTTTGAGCCCCATAGAAGGATTAATAATATTAATATAATTTACAAGGTAACCCAGAATGACAGGATCTTGCTACGTGCTTCATAATTTATACTCTGCTAAAACAGAAATGAACACCTGGTTGGCCATTCAATGTCAAAAATACCTCCTTGTGTTAGTGTATGAATGCCCCACCAGCCAGCAGTGAATACACGGTACAAGGATGAATGGATGGATGAATCGAGTATATTAATAGGCCCTTAAAGACAAGAAAAATAATATTCACAGAGGTATTTTCAACATATTGTAGCTATTTAAATAATGTGATCAAAGTCTGAAAATGAACTGGAATAGTGTATCAAAGCCTGCTTAACCAAATGCTGCACAATTTATATTCCCGGAGGATAATGTGCAATTAAATTTTAATTGGAAACCCTCTGCCATGTTACGCTTTTGCCAAAGTCTCCAAGGACCTTTATGTACTGATTTGTTCCGCTAGTACTACTTGCGTTTTAATCGAGTCTGTCGTGAAAGAGTGCCGATGTAAAGGCGAGCCCCTTGCACGAAGCAGATTTCGGCCTAGAAGGTGCTGCAGTGAACATAAATAATGAAAAAGCCGACTGATCTGGCAGCCCTGATTGTTCTCATGTCGCCACAGAGACCGATTTAAGTTCCGGTGACTCTGTACCAGTTGAGACGTTCAGTAATGCCAGCCGCGTTTTCCACGCCCCGATTCTGAGCTTCTCCTGTGTGGTGGCGAGTTCCGGCGTGCGGCTCAGCGGCACCCTCACGCCGGGCCTGTAGGACGTGCCGGGGCAGGCAGACCTGCTGTTTCCCGGGGAGGAGAACGGGACCCCCGCCGGCTAGTGCTGTTCCAGGAAAACGGGGCGGCGCAGTGGAACGTGCGGAGTCGCTTTTTCACTCTGTCGTTCGCGTCCTCTGCCATCCACCCGGAGGTAAGGAGCCAAGTGTCGAGGAGGCACCAGAACACGCCGGCGCTGCGGCAGGTTACATCGGCACCACCTTTACCTCCAGCACTGTGGCAAAACCAAAAATGGGATAGTAGATAAAATGTCTTCAGAAAACAGGAACCTGTGGGTGGATCCTTGATGTCTACAGCAGCTCTCAGCATATCTATATTCAGCAAATAAAAAAGACGTTTTTGTTGGTGTTTTTAGGTGGAAAAAATTATCACATCGTAAAATTGGTGCAACACTACACCATGCCTGCCAATGCTGGCCAAATGTACACCCTACATCACATATACCCCTGTAATTCTTTCTTTATTAATTACGGGTTGTCAATGACAAAATATGACTAATTTCCAGGCATTTTTTTTCCCTGTATTTACATTTTAAAAATTAAAGCGTATTTTACTATGGAATGGTATAACTGTAGGTTTATAAATATTGATATATAATAACCATTTTAAATACAATTGTTTTTCTTTCTGAAAATGGGAAGAAGTGTAAAAGTGTAAGTCAGCACATACCTTTATATTTTTTGAAAATCTCTGTAAAACATTTTAACAACAAAATAACACACCAGAATACATTAGTTCAACTTTATCTATCCAGATCTGAGTAGCATAAGACCCTCATCAAAAGCAGTTGCAGTATATATGAAGTTTTATTACATTGATGATATCTATCATGCAATAGATCTCAGACCTTGTGTTTCTTCCTCTAACAGTCCAGGATTGCCCCGCAGAGTATTAGATTTGAGATTTATTATATGTCTGATTCCCTTGATTGAGGCATCTCTCACTACCAGTCTATGCTCTGGACACAAGTACTAGCTTCTGGAAACCTCTTGGTGACCTTCCTGCTCTCTGTCTCCCACGAAACCTGCTTAGCACTGCAGATGGTCCTGGACGATGCTGTACACACCTGTGGATGTCAGCCCTTGACTGTAGGGGGCATGATAACAGTGGCCTGAGCAGACAGGATCCAGACCTCCCAGGGAGACTGTTTTCTGTTACTCTGCTATATTCTGTCAAATATGGGATTATGCTTGTGCTCTCTTAGCTCACCAAGGCTGTGTGCAGCTTCGCACTGTGCATGTAAAATACACCTGAATTACCCCTTGTGAGGAAATTCAGGCAATTTGGCGATACAAATCTACAAGTGATTTAATAAATCATTTTTCAACATTTTTAATTTAATAAGCCAAAAGCTTTTTCTACTGGGTGTGTGCATGTGCCGTGTGATGGACTGGCACCCAACCCCCCTTAAGCCCCCCACCCATGGATAAGCCCCAGGCCCCCTGTGACCCCGAAGAGAATGAACAGTGAGAAGAATGATCGAGATTTGCAGAAACAGGACATATTGACTCATTTCTAATTAAATGTCAGATTAAATATTGTTTTTATTATTAAACGCAAAAGGACTGCCTGGAGACCCAGTAACCCACATATGTTCAGTTCTGCATATGTTTTTTTTCCTGTTTTATTTCCTGAAAATGATTATATTCCATTCTCTTGCTAAATGAAACATGAATCTATCACAGGAACTTTGAATGGGAAATGCACGCATGCATCTGCAGGCAGGTGTCCCTGCATGGAAAATGCGTGAATGCATCTGCAGGCAGGCACCCCTGCCGCAGCACCAGAAGGCAGCGACTTTTAACACTCTGCTGTCCCACATTAATGAGCCCACAGAGGCCGCTTGCCCTGTTCCTTCCCTAAGGGGGCAGTGTGACCTAGCAACACGCCGGCAGAGTTCTCACTTTGGAGAATCACTCCCTGTCTGCTGTGTCTTTCCTCAGTGGTGAACTACCTCTGTTCTCTTGCTCCATCATGTATCCTAAAGACATGGACAGATTGTGTGATTGAACGGTAGAAAAACCAGCTTTAAGTCACTCCGTCCCTAATTCACAGCAAAGAGAGGCTGCTGTCCGGATTGGTTTGACCATCTTATTTGTTTAGCTAAAGCCAAACAGCAAATGGGCAATGCCTGAGTATTCCTTTGTTCTTCGACGATGACACTGGAAGCCCACGTTCCCTGGAATTGGCAAAGCTGCTTTGTTCAGGAGTGTTTCAGCTGTACGCAGTAGCTGGGGAGGGTTTTAAGAAAGGGGGGGCATCATTCTGGCCCTCATGGCTGGTCCCAGGGCACCACAGGGCCTGCCTGCCAAACAGATGTCGACCACCGGGGACTGATTGTCTCGAACAAGGAGAGCAGCCGGTTCTTAGAAACCAGCACCCTGGGAGACGGTATTCCTCTCCTCTGCTGTGGGCTTGGGAGAAAAACAAGAGGTGAAGATCTTTTGGCTGCGTGCGAAAAGTTCTTGCTGCGCAGACCGCTATGCTAGCATGAACACAAACACGGTGAACGACGCGGGGGCAATCCCCGACTGCCGGAGGCTGCTGACTGGCCCGCTGGATGCTGCTCCTTATACGTCGCTTAGAAGTGGTCACTGCGGTTCAGCACAGTGATTTTCCTACTGCTCCCTCTCTTTAAATAATACTCACCACATACAATGGCAGAGGTAGAAAACTGAGAACCTCTTGAAACTGGGAAGCTGCTTAATCTGGCCTGGATTTACACTTTGTAGTAATTAAAATGTGCCTTGTTCAGAAATAAAAATCTGTTGACATGCCGCAAGCGTTTGTCATAGAGTATATTTCATGCAAGTAAAAATATTCACATTTTTCCTTCACAGACAAAAACAGTAAAAAAAAAAATAGGACTTTAGCATAAATGGACTCTTTGCAAAAAACTGTAGGCCGATTCATTTTTGTGTCAGCTGAAGTGGACTGTGTAAATGTGCAGATTTAAATTCCTGAACAGGAAAATACGAAGAAAACTGTTTTTTACTGTATAAATACACTAAAACTTTTCCATTTCTTTTTTTTAATATGTAACTCGCCATTGGTATTTAACCTGTATGTCTACTTCAAAAACGCTGGCCTGAAGTGGCTTTTCTGTTTATTGTTTGCATCTGTATATTCAATGATTTATACACTCAACAGCTACTTGATTCAGTGTCCCTGCATGTTACCAGGTAGGACCCCCCCCCCGAATCACTGTGGGGCTTGGTGAGTTGTGTGTTCAGTGAAGCCTTTCTGCACGCCACTGTTACACTTAGCTGTTTTTTTTTTTTTTGCACTCGTGACCTTCCTGTTAGCTTTAACCGGTCTGGCCATTCTCCTCTGACCTCATTAACAATGTGTTTTCAGCAACAGCAATGCTGCTGACTGAATATTTTTTTGTTCATTTAACCTGGACGCTGTAGTGTGGGAAAGTCCCAGGAGGGCGACTGTTTCTGAGATGCTGGGACCGACAATCACACCGCATTGAAAAGCAGGCGTCTTAGCCATCGTACTGCTCAGCCGGACAGTAAGAGACTGGACCCTGTCTGTGCGCTGTGAGCTGCGTGATTGGCTGTTTGGAGGAGCAGACTGCTTGTGTTAACAAGTAGGTGTACCTGTTATACTGGCCAAGGGGTGTATTTCATGCTTATGTCACTGATAATGACATAAGCATGTGCACCTTTTCCAGAGCCTTCAGATTCAGTCACACCTTCACAGATTTCTATTTTGCGCTGTGATTTTTCACACCCCTACACAGTAACTCACCCTAGTGGTTACGATTAGAACAGCGTCGTGCCAAAGCCAAATGAGAGGACTGGACACGCGGTCTTTGAGCATAAATTACTGCGAGTAAAGATACATCACAACGCCCACAATAACGCTCTCTTAACTGGAATAGCAGGGGTGTAGAACACATTTAAATCTGAATAAAGGTAAGGAATAAAACATTTCACACTGATACCCTGACTGTGGCGATTTCATATCTAGTCTTATTGACTGTCCCGCTGCTTCAGACATCATTACTGTACGCTAACAGTCAGTTGATATCATGGCTGAATTCTTGGAAATGTCTGAATAGGTTCCTGCCATAAAAACCACAGGCTGTATGATCAGCTCAAGGCCTCAGTGTGTCCGTCTTTGCCATTGATCAGCTCAGTTATGCTGTTACCTTACATTTCAATTTATTTATTCATCTGGCAGACGCTACAGTGACCTACATGTCAGTCAGATAGTACATCACAAGCAGAATATGAATTTTACATTAGTTACGCAGGACCCATATGAAAAAAAATGCATGGTTCATAGAAGACTATCAAGCTTTTTTTGTTTTTTTTAATTATTTTAATTATACATGACAATGCATGATGTTTTTTATATGTTCATTACAGGGCAGTTTTTTTTCTTGTAAGATTATGGCCACATTCACACCAAAAAACACACCTGACATATAAGACACGCAAAGGAAACGCCTGTAGGAAAAATATAAAACTTTTACATCAACTTTACATTTTACAATTCATGATAACATACGGCTCTAGTAGGATTTTTTTTTTTTGCTTGTTGTTTCTTAATAAAAATTTGAATTGCTTTTCTATTATTCTAATGAAAGACATGTATGATACCTCCACATTCAGTTGGTTTAATTAGACATGAGAAAATTCATGTTATGCTCTCAGAACACAAAATGAATGCATCAACCGATAAAGGATGTTTGCTTTTCAAAGTATTGACTCTAGTTTTGTGGAACTACTGTCCATGATTCAACTGAGTATGTTCAAAGAATTATGCATAAAACCAATAATGACAAAACATTCATTTAATATGCATGGTACATCAATGTCGACCCTATGTTTTACAAAACATTAATTTAATATGTATTTCACATTAATAAAGAACAAATGACATATATTTAATATGGATTACACAAGATATGCAAGACATATTTCTGATGGTACATTAATTTCATATGTATTTTACATGGATATTGGACATATATGCTTAATAACATATTAAGCTAAAATGGATTGGATATTTATTTTGACTGTCATATAAAGAGCTTATATGATTTGGGTGAAACACATTAGAGTCGTTTCATATTCTTTAAAAACTTTTCCATAAGGGGAGTGCAACTTACTACATAAATAATGGTAAATATATCAATCTATCCATCTGTCTGTCAAACTGCCAGCTCCATATCTAGTACAGGGTCATAGACTGGTAAAGATGCGTAGGTTTAAAATCATTATGGTTCCTTATTTCACAAGCATGGAGAGGCAGTATCACAGCTGTTATCGGGTGAGGGAATCAGAAAAGGCTGGTTGAGTCACACCCCTCACACCGAGCCACTGTGGCTGCTTGAGGAAGCCGCAGAGGCTATCGCTGTAAGCGTGACATTACACACAGGGCTCAGACAGACAGTCAGGCTGTAAAGATAAAAATGGAACAATGCAGAGACGTGCAGTACCCTCTGACACCATCATTCGTGCTAGAAGTCCAGTTCCTCAAGCAACTGACTGTCAGCCATTTTGAGAATCCATCAAAGTGCCCAGACCCAGGAACTGGATGCAGTGAATATTTCACATTCTATATTTACCAAAAGCTACATGACCAATTGGACTAACGCTAAAATAAACAAAAACGGACTGCATGGGAAAACGCAATGTGGGGGTGAAAAAACCAATACAAACTACAGACATTTATCATGCGGTTTTTAGTCACACTCAGGAAAGTAAGTAGAAACATCAAGCTTTATAACTTTAAATCACACGATTAAAAGGAAATACTTTTTGAACATATAGGAGTAGGGTTAGGTGCCTGATTCACAGATATGATAGGGCCAAACCCCTTTGCACCTGCATTGTGTCCCACTGGCACTTCACACACGTCCTTCACATGCGTCCTTCACACACATCCTTCACACGTGTCCTTCACACGTGTCTTTTACACATGTCCTTCACACACGCCCTTCACACGTGTCATGGCAAAATGTCCATAAGCGGGACAGTGCCTTCAAATGCTTGCTACTCACAGATCTCTTGAGAAATCTCAGCCGTCCAGGAATAGAGAAGCTGGAGCGGAACTACCTCTGAGCAACGATGCCGTTAAGCTCAATGGATGGAGCCGAGCAGTGCTGGATTTTTTTTTGTTTATGCCTAATAATGCAAAACTAAAAGTACCGTGAAAGAGGAGGAGGCCATCTCCACACGACTGGTTTGAGTGACAGGTGGTGCAGGTCGCCATTTGGACATATTAATTAGCTGATGTGATGGCTAATGTTAATCTCATGCCTGGGAGGAGTTTGATATTCCAGAAGGTCACTAGGTCACATGCAGGAGAGGGAAAGTTGGCACTGCCAAAATCACAGACGCAACCCTCCCTGGGTCCCCAAAGAATGCATCGGGTCACATTTTGATACTATTTACCGAAATGCAGTCTGATTGTGATTATCTTTTATTTTCACTCCTTACACTTTAAAGTCAAAGCGAAACAGCGATAAGAAAAAGCAAAGAATGTATTCAGATAAATCAAATCCAAGAATTATGCTTATTACAAAATGAACACAATTCCACTTTGAAAAGCATGGCACAGCATCTGATGAATTCCAGAAGCGATGCTAACACAGGGGCCAGATGCAAAGCAGGGCTGAACGCTCATTCGTGCAAATGTATATTATCCGAACTGAGTATTTGAGGGTATACCACTGAAAAATTAATTACCTCTTCCTGGCTCTAAGATAAGGGAAATAAGCAAATTGATTGGCATAGAAACAGCAAATTAATTGAATTCTGGGCCCTAAGGGCAAAGCTTCCTGCCCAGGGTGTCCCCTGCCTTGCGTCCTGTGCTGCCTGGGATGGCATCCAGGACCACTCTGACCACATACTGGGTAAGTGTTCATGAAAAATAAATGGAAGGATGGGTGGATGCATGAATAAATGCCTTATATTCTCCTTACAAATAAAGATAGAGTGTGTGTCAGACTGGTATGCCTCACACGGTGGCCCCTGCCATTTCCTGTGCTGCCTGGGATAGGCTGCAGGCCCACACAGCCCTGTAACGGATAAGCAGCTAAAATATGGATGGATGGATAGATAGATAGATAGATAGATAGATAGATAAACAGCTAGGCATAAGAAAAGCACATCAAACCATGTTTTCCATGTACCAATACACAGCCTTCAATCTGAATGCAAGAATATAGATTTTCTTTTTTGTGACTGAGGTTATATAATATTTATTGTAGTATTGAAAAATTGATTGGATAAAAGCTGTTGCATCCTTCATTTGGCTCTTACGTGTAGCTAATCTTATTCCACAGTGTCAGTATAACCACAGGCTCCACAATGGTTCTTCTAGAATCTTCCTAGTGACTCTTTTTTGTATTTCGACTTTTTGACACTGTGACAATTGGTATTTATTCCACGCCCAACTAACCTCTTTCTGTGCGGAACAAGCCCCATTCTCCCAGTTCACTTAAACTGCTCCTGAGGTCCTTAATGTCGGATGGCCATATGCTGCACGCAGCTGAAAGCCTGGACACTTCTTAAGCTCCGCTGCAGACCTAACAAAAGCCTTCTCAAGGGCTTTGTTTCTCACGCGTAATTATGGATGGGCGTGTCTGGGGCCGACTGTAATTTACACGCAGCCCACTGTCTGGAAACGACACCAGACTGGGCCTGCTAGGGCAGAGAGAAAAGGCTGTGGATTGGGGCGTCCAGAATCACTGTGTCTGATAGAAGAGTGGAGATGCGATCGAGGCGGCCATATCAGGCCTTGGACGTGAAGTCCATATGACAAGAGGCTGCTGGATGGCTCCCAAGTGCTCGAATAACCCATCTTCTCAGCGTCTTGACTCAGCTCATATTACTCTGTTATAGATTATTATTATCATTATTATCATTATTATTATTATTAGTAGTAGTTGTAGTAGTATTCAGGTCCCTCAAGTCGATACAGCTGCACATGCACAGCCAATCCTCCGGATCCTTCTAAGACTTCAATATTTTGGATAAAAGCTTGATTTCCGCTCACAGCTACCTGAAGTTCCCCTTATGAACGCCCCAAACTTCACAGAAATTCATCAGACTTTTTCAGAAAATCAGAAACCTTGGTCACCAGTTGGCATAGCGGTTAAGATTTAGGGCATTTTAGGCATGGAGAAGGCACTTTGATGCCAATAAGGGATCTCAATTAACATTTTCCGTTTCCCATAATTCTCTGTCGATGTTTTTGTTTGTCTTGCCATATGGGAGCTTTAACAGCCAATGACAAGTTTATATTAATTCTGGAACAGAAGTGAACAACGCATTTCATCAGAGGAAAGACCAACAAAGAACACATACTTCTACCTGTGCGATCGACCACTTTCTATTAAGATATATAAAGATATGTCAAGGAGACAGATGTACTTTTATAGCAGCTCCATTTGTAAAGTCAGTGTTTTCCAGGGGTATGGAGCTTTTTCTGGCCTGTGCCAGCTGAGGATCAGCGTAGCTCAGCCAAGACATTCTATGAGAGAAACCTCATATCCCCACCCAACAGCGCAGCCACCGAACCCAGGAACTGAGAAGGTTGCCCACCGCTTCACTCCCTCCCCCCTGGGATCCTGCCAAGCATTCATTGGGTCTCCAGCTCATTTATCATCAGCCCGTGGGCTTACAGCTGGGGAGATGGGAAGCCCAGTGGTGTGTACTAGGAACAAAATGACTTTGAATTCATAAACAACGCACCAAAAAAAAAACACAAAAAAAACACGCTGATCAGGGAATGTTTTTGGAACAGCGGGCATGGACCTTAATACTTACAAATGGAAAGAGCGAGATACAATCGAATCGGGAAGTATGTGGTGGATTTTCTTATTTGATATAATTTTAAACAAGTTATATAGACGCTGTGCTGGAAGATGACTATGGCATATTTACATGGATTATTAGTTGCCTTAAATCATGAAATATATCGCTTCGCATTAAAAATAATTCTAATGTGTTATCCACATAAGCGACGTTATTTTCTTTCTAGATCATTCGATGTAGGAACACACCACAGACGTATAGACGCACACATACGTCACCGACAGAAATTATTGTAGTAAACCCCTTTCAGCAAGTCACTGACTCCAGATATCAACAGCAAATAAGGTCTTCGTTCAGGGAGAAATGTAATGCGTCAATATTGTGTATTTCTGTTCCCTAAAATTGTGGGGCTGAATAATAATTTCAAAAACGGATAAACAATTCCTGTTTATGCCCTTTGTCCTTGTAGTGCAGGGCTCACCAGGGACATTTAGCAATGCTTTAAGTTTCGCAAGGTCAGCGCCTTACGGCCACTTGTCAGAGCTTGAAAACAAGTCGTTAGTATGCCGATTATAACACGGCACCTTTTGTTCGCTGGAAGCGAAACCGGGAAGCGACTCTGATTAGATCCAGTTTAGCGGCGCACCCGTGAGCGCGCGGGGCTCCCGCGTGCGCGCCGCCCCCTGCCCCCCGCGCGCCGGAGCTCCGTCGCGTGTCTACCAGCGCAGTCTAGCACAATCCGGTGACGCAAGCGGCGCTATTAATATCCCAGGACGGGATGTTCTCTGTTCAGCGGCGGGGTCACCCGAGGCGAGTCGCCCTATGCAGCCCCGCTACGCCGTGCCACCGCACCGGCCGCTCACGCCTCGTCGCTGTGCCCCGTTCGCTGTCGCCACGGAACTGTCGTGCGCGCTGGCGCCGCATTAAACACGGCCGGTGGAGCCGAGCCCGTATGCTGCTGCCCGCCCGCCTAACTCATGCTGCAGCCGACCGGCCTCCGCCCAACCATGAACTCGGTGACTTCGCGTGCTCTCCGACCAAAACAACCCCATAAGAATGTGCTCTGGCTGCAGGAGCAAGCTTCCAAAACACAGCCTTTGAAATAATTTTTACGACCGTATTGACATTATTTATTTATTTATTTCGGTTAGAAAGTTAATTTTCAGATGTCTCAACAGGTTGTGGGATTACACAAAGGGATAAAAATCAAAACGGATATTTCTTACACATGTAAAACTTCTTAAATACATTAACACTATTGTATGAATTACCAGTACTTCCTTTCATGTATTGTCCTAAATTTGTATATTTTCACCACAGTACCCTACTTATTTTCATGCTCACTCATTTATTGTCATTTTCACATCTATTCTTATTTATTTTTATATAGAAATTGCTGTACGCAGCATTGTGTATTGTCTATTCTTTCATTTTTTGTAGGTGTGTACTGTGTAGACTGTAATTACAAACAATTTCCTCCTGTATAATAAAAGTATTCTGATTCTGAAAGAGAAGAATATCAACTTGCAGTTTAGTAGGATCCATTTGTCTACCTACAGCAAAATATTTTGTTAGACAGCTGTGAAAACAAAGCTGTAGCGGGTGATATCTGGACAAAATGTTGCATAACTTATCCAATAAATAACCGGAATTCAACTGTAGTGGTGTGACAATGGTAATTAATACCCTACAATGCAACTTTATCCACAGCTGCCTCCTGCATTTTGAGGTCAGTTTCAGCACATGCATGTATTTAAAATGCACTAGAGAAGGAAATCTGGGTTTCATGTTACCATTACTCAAGAATAAACTGCCTGAATGTTAGAATTTCTGTTACTATTTTTAAGCTGTCATGTGGAAGATAGATTTGAGCTGCAAGGAAACGGGCGAGAAATGCAGCAACGTCTGGGCTGTTGTTTGTCATGCTTTTTTTGTTATGGATTTCACCAGTCTTGGCTGTTCTCCAGCTGTTGGCTGGACTCTGCTTTCTGTAGCCCCCCCCCCCCCAGCTCTCATCCAGGGGTAGGGAGCCAGCCAGAGCATAGTCCTGTGCTACGCTTTCAGCGTGCTTTTGCTTGTTTTGTAGGTCACATGACAACAGGTGTGGCTGCCGGTGGCAACCCCCCACACGCACACACCTAACAAGTCCCCAGGAGGCACTAAGGCAGGAGCCAGCTGAGGAACCTTGGCTAACTCACGTTCTCCCCTCCCTGGTGGAAAGGAACCCATTCTGCTCTGCTGCAATGGGACCCCAGTCACAGGCAAACAATGTTATAAACCAGATCTCAAATGTGGTCTGTGGAGACCAAACTTTTGGCAACAGTTCAATGCCACTACATGGGTCTCAGAAGTAAGACCTCCATTAAGACGAAAATGTCTCTCCATACCAGAGTTCTTTGGGAAAAAAAAAGCCACCTACATATCTGTGAAAGTGAACAACATGTCTTTGTCTGAATCACAAGCACACTTGTAGTTTTCATAGTCAAAGAAACAACACTGGCAAACACTGATACTAAATGTGACGCTTGCAGATATGGGTTAGTGAATGTAATGTAGTGTGAGCACTATAAATTAGGTCAGGCTTATATATTACCAAATTTGAACATTTTAATTAATAAACAAACAAAGCAGCACTTGAATTAAATATTTCATTCTCCGGGTTGGGATGATCTGCATTGTGTTGATTCATTACATGCAGAGATGCATGGGTTTGCATGCTATGTTTTTAGCTTTTATGTTTTTATTCTCAGTGGCACTTATTTAGACAGATCCATATAGAATCAACTGGATTAACTGGTGCAATGTGTTCTTCTGCGGACACACTGTATATATATATATATATATATATATATATATTATTTAGAGGTTTATTGGAAAAATCTGTGCTGAACAATAGTTGAGAATGTGACCCAACATTACAATAATGGGATTTTGGCAAACGTGAGAAGAATGTTTTGCAACACTGGAGACTGAGCTGATTCTTGGAAAACATAAGAAAAGAAGAATATACAGTCGTATCACTTGTAGCCTTCCAGTGCATAAAAATAAGCAAAAAAAACTAACATGATATTGCGCATAATGTCACTCTGTCCCCTTATTTTCATAGTGACGCAGAATTGCACGTCACAGATTGCTTCTTGACTTGCTGCCACCTCACATTTTAATTTAAGAGCATTCCACAAAACAAAGGGATATTCAGCATCACGTGACAGCCTACATGTGACTAACACTGGGGATATTAACATGCTATTAGGCTTATGGCATTCAGAAGAGAGGCCACGCCGCCCACATCACCTCCATCACAATGGCGTCTCCCAGACCTCTGTGACAACAGGAAGGGCTGCTAGGAGAGATTCATTAGTGACTATAGCTCAGCCCATGATTAACCGGAATACAGCAGCATATAGATCAGTGCTGGCTGCCATAGTACTGACCCTTTACCCAGAAAGAACAGGCTTGTGCAAAGACAAGCAGCTTTTAAAATAACATGGAGAGGTACATGCCTCAGTTCCCTATACCATTGTGAATGGGAAACGGGGTCCTGGGTTATACTGCAAACTGGAGGATCCCTGATCGAGCTGCATTGCTCAGCAGACCCCCGTGAGGCTGGTGCCACTGCCTGAATAGGGACAGAAGTCAGGGGTCATCGGCGTAAGCAGTGTGCAGTTTGTGTCACTGCTCTTTCGTACGGCGTAGACAAAACCGCCCCGCGGCGTTTAGTGGGCTCGGCCCAATGGAGGATTTGCTTGTCATGCAGGAGAAGTGAGAACAAACCATATGCAATCCTCCAAGCAAACCTTAATTTCCTACGCATACACACAGACATTTTCCCTAGCAAACAGAGTGGCTTCCCAGGCAAGGAAACTGGGGGGACATGTACCCATAGACATGTACCCACTGACAGCATATACTCTCCTGAAGAGAAATGCGGCCACACACCCTACAAGGAAAGCTGGAGCTGAGAGAGGAAGCAACACCTCTGCCATTGTGGCCGGCCAGCAATGCAAAGACATGTCACCATACAGAGCCCAGTCAAGCGGTGCAGTGACTTTGGGCCCAAGCCTCAGCTAAACACAAACAACTTCTGAGCACATGTTTAAGAAGGAACATGCAGGGTCAAGTGATTAGCTATTCAGCTATTTCCTAAATCTCTGTATTTCTTTCTGCAGAATTTATAATTAAGGGTTCCGCTCTCTGATTTAGCCATTTGTGATAAAGACTATCATTCAGGCTAGTGGAGGCCTGGTGGCTTTCACGTCTCACATTGTAGCAGTTCTGATTTGCACAGTGACGGTTTCACAACACGACACAGCAAAGACAAAACATCATCTAGGGAAGGACATTACAGAAGTCAGTTCAACTTTGCACAAGAGACCTTTGCAATATAGAGATACCGTGAAAGTGAGATTTCACCCCACCCACTTCGTCGGTGTGGCAGAGCACACATAAGCAGGCAGGGCTGTTCTTTGCCCCCGCGATGGGAAATGAAATGCTTCCTTATTTCAGGTTAAAGCTTCAAAGCCAAACCACAAGGATTGAAAATAGTGGGTGCTACATCTCTGTTTCTGAGAAATGAGGGCAGTGTTTTCCTATCAGCTCCTCAGAGACCCACCTACAGTTCACGTTTTTGCTCCCTCCCAGCAAAAATGTGGACTGTCTGGGAAGGTGCAAAAACGTGGACTGGGTTAGGAAACACTAAGCTAGAGGAGTTTTGAAAAAATTACTATTCTGAAAAGTTAACTCACCGGCACATAGGAATGACAGTGAATACCTAAACACCTTCTAATTAAGAAACCACTTCTTTAATTAGGCGGAAACTGATTCTTTTTATTTTTTATCCACTGTATGTGATTCTCATTCATCTAAATTGTCAATGCTTTTAATTTCTAAGTCATTTAATTGGATGATTCTTCGCTCTTATGAGAACTAGGCTGGGTGGAGTTCCTCCCCCTACAGACAAAGCGTTTGGTTGTAGTTCCACCACTGCAGAAAGAAAAATGACAAAGTTAGGCACACATCACAGGCACTCGGTCAGTATATGATCATACAAAAATGCGATTCTAAAGGTTGTGTGTAAGAATGGCCCCCTAAAAGGCATCACAATAGGCCAATTCTGTGGACAATAGAGACACGGCAGATATGATGCAGTAAATTAAATCACTTTTGCTTTGTGGTGTCAAAGCTCACCACAAAAGGATGACATGGCTTTGAAAAGATCATTTACAAATAATCACCCTAAAGAAGTTCAGTACAGCAACACAACATCGACATGTGTGCAAGAGGCCTTTAACAGTGTTAAGGCAGTTTTTCAAGGCCAGCAAACAATCCCCAAACTTACAGTGGACTTCAAGAACACACTCAGAACCGCCGGCTTGATATTTTATGCCCTCCCATAAAGGTGGGCAGACTTTGCTCTTAATAGTGGCGCAGAATGACGTGTTCGAGCAGGGGGGTGTCCTCTCTCTGAGCAGCTGTCTTGGTAATTCTGCGGCTAAAACGCAGGGCCCACATGCAGAATGAAAAGCGGGAGCCAGCGGTAATCATACATCAGCCTGTGAAAGGTAACAATCGGGTCTCTAAAACCTGCCAAATTACTCTCACCACCAGTCTGTTCCTCATGATTCTAATGTTAGAAAAGAGAAACAAAAGTTATTGTGGTGATAAGATAGAGATGGATAGATAGATAGATAGATAGATAGATAGATAGATAGATAGATAGATAGATAGATAGATAGATATTACTTTTTGATTTAATATAATGCAGGGCTATTCAATTGGCGGCCCGCGGGCCACATGCGGCCCAGAATCAACCTCCGAGTGGCCCAGCCCGTGG
>JABFEA020000010.1:21512252-21524542 GCA_019775915.2 Cyphomyrus plagiostoma | reverse complement strand
ATACGGGACTGGCTGCTGATTTTAAGGTCATTATGTGGCAGCCGGCTAATGGGGCAGCTTGTTTGTCTGTCTCCTCAGGAAAAGGCCTGAAAGGCGTAGCGCAGCACTTCTCTGAAGCCCCGTCAGCATTTAAAGGTGCCAGGAGCCCCAGTAGCTCTTCAGATGGTCATGCAGTTTGGGGGCCGTCCCCTAGCACCCCCCGCTGCCGTGGCCCTGTACTCCAAGTGAGGCTTATTTCGCCTTTTTCTGCTGAGTCGTCGGTATTTCTCGCAGAGTCACACTGCTGGCTCTCATTGAAAACACGTTTTACGTAGCAAACAGTTACAAAGGAGCAGCCTTTTAATCAATGGTGTTTTTATGGACCCTAAAACAAGCTCTGACTTCCCCTTTCGCTTCTAGTGTGATAAATAGCAGTTTACTTTGTGATTAAGCGTCTGGTTCCACCAACAGGCTGGAGCCACACTCGGCACACCTGCTAGTCAGTGGCTATGGTGACCGCCGGCGAGGGTGGCAGCACTGGGCACAACATGGGGGGCGTCCAAACTCAGCTGGCTTATAGCACTAGCAGTTTGCAGGGGGGGCGATTTCGGGTGACTCCTCTGGGTGAATTAGCGTTTCATGTTTTATGGTGCCCAAACAAAGACCTCCATTGTTCATCCATTTTGTGGGAGGCTGAGGCAGTGCTGCTGGTCCATTTCAGGGCTGTCTGATGCTGGAGACCCAGGTATGAAGGTGCTCACCGAGTGCCTATTTAATGCAGCCTTTGAGAGGCTGGCACAGCCCCCCAGATGTTTTAGCATCTTGTGTGTTTATTTAATATTTAGCGTAGTGAATGTCTGTGGCCAGCAGGGGGCCCGCATGGTATGAGTGGTGGTAAACGCCGGCGTCTGTTTTGCCGCCCTGCAGGAGAGCGGCCCTTCCCCTGCACCTGGCCGGACTGCAGTAAGAAGTTTGCACGCTCTGATGAGCTGGCACGGCACTACCGCACGCACACCGGCGAGAAGAAGTTCGGCTGCCCGCTGTGTGACAAGCGCTTCATGCGGAGTGACCACCTGATGAAGCACGCCCGGCGCCACTCTGGCTTCGAGCCCGGCATGCTGAAGCGGCCCTATGGGCCAGCCTTGGGCGTGGCCGCACGCACCGGTTCGCTCAGCGACTACAGCCGCTCGGACGCCTCCAGCCCCACCCTGAGCCCTGCCAGCTCACCTTAAGCCCCACCCCCTCATCCAGACCCCGCCCACCCACCTTAAGCCCCACCCGCCCTTTCCTTCCTGGCCAGACGGATGGCCGTGGGCCCCGTCACTCGCGTGTTGCACACTTGTCCGCTGCCTCCTAAGCGCTAATCCCCTGTTCGCTTGCTGCACTGTAAATAACGGCCTGTTGTAGTGCAATCTTTTGTGCAACTCAAAAGAAACAGAAAAAACCAAAAAAATAAAAAAAATTGAAAATATGCCTTCCCCAGAAGGCCATCTTTGCTTAGTATTCGATATTTATGTAATGTTTTTAGCTTATGGCACTCGCCGGGGTATCGATAGTGTTCTTATTTAAGTTTTTCTTTAATTTTAAACAACTCATTTCAGGTTAAAAAATAACAAAAATTAGCAACACGGAAAAAAAACAGACAGATGAATTGAGCGGTATATAAAGTATTCTTCACCTTTATTTAAATTGGGGAGGGGGGGAATCACATCTACACCTCAGGATTCAGGACAGTTGTTTTATTAACTACTTACTTGACTGCACAATACAAACATCACTTTACTCCGAAATTCAACTGGGTTGAATTTTGTTCCCCGCTCAGGGACGGCCTTCCTAGCTTGAAAGAGTGGATGCAATGAAGATAAACACCCAGAAAGCAGCCTTACACTCATCAGGATTTGCACTCTTTTTTTTTTTTTTTCTTTCTTCATCTGTTAGTTTTCACACTGGGGGAAACTAGCACTGGATTAATGTCACTCAGCCCGAGGTTTAAGTTTTGCTTTTGTTCCTATTCGCCCTTGAGACTTCATTCTCGTTTCTCCGTTTCTCAGTGTGTGGGAATAAAACCGGATCTCCATTAAAACACGACAACCTCAGTGACTCCATTTCTGTTCTCTTAAAGGGAAACATCTCGGACATGAGGCCCGGCTCTCGCACCCCAGGTTATTTGTCCTGCACTAAAACCTGAACCTGCCCAGCCAGAATAACGATCAACGGGATTTTAAATTTAGATAATTGAAGTTTCAAAGCAGCTGTTTACAAATTAAGACCTACACATCCAGCAATACAAGGTGTCAGTGTCTGTTTGTGGAAGAAAGGGACTTGCAACAGTTAATTTCTCACTCACCTCCTCCCTCAGAGCACAGCAGAGCACATGTCACACCCCCCCAAGCCAACCCGAGGGTCACATCTGCGTTACAGGACATCGTAAACCACTGAGAAGTGACTGTTTCCTCTTCCTGTCCCAAAAGACTGGCTTCTATCAGCTGCAGGAATGTGTCCATCTTGCCGGACTTGGGGGATCTGATCGCTAGCCAGTGGTGCTGTTTCCCTTTCCCGTCACTCTCAAGCTGCCGTTAAGGGGACATCCCACTTGGGGGGCGGGCCACTCTCGGGCCCCAAAGACTCCAGGCCCCTGACAAGCTGGGAGGATTTTAGCAGATTCCTGGCAGGGCACCAGCGTCGAGTTAGAGGCGGCTATCTGGGAGAGACAGTGGGGTAGAGCTGATCCTGAGGCCCTAGATAAGGGCCGGCATCACCAGGAGCTGACCAATCAGAAGAGCCCACACCCATCTACACCCCTGGGTCACAACGGAAACAGGATGCCAACTGCCAAGCCTGGGAAGAGCGCACTGCAGCCTCTGAGGGCTTAGCGATAGGGGGGTTAACTGGATCCTCACTGGGGAAATGCAGCAGCGGGGCGCTGTGAACTCTGCCCTGCATTGCATCGTGGGTAACTTCACCGAGGCACGTTGATAGGGGATCCACGATTTCTGGAAGGGTGGGGCACTTTTTACATGATTTCAGGAAGTCGACTTACCACGTTACCTGCCGCACTACTGTCTCATCATGGCGCATTTAGACAGCGAGGGGAGGGGGAGGGGCTGCTGGCTGGTACTGCAACCCCCCCCCCACCCAGAGTTGCATTAAGAGACTGCAGCAGAGTTAGGGTTGGGGGGGGGCTCCACATCCACTTCCACTTTGTTGCGGCTGCTTTAGCATGTGGTAGAGTACATTACCTCTTACCTCTGAAAGCTTTCCAACAGCTGCTTTTAAACTCTCCCTCCCATTACATGCTGCCTCTGTGCCCCCCCGCCCCCCCCATGCTGAACGCGTCGCCCTGAAACATATCAGTCAGCCGGCAGAAGGGAAGAGTGCGGCCGATTCACACTGATGTTTCCCGGGTATAGCAATGCAATAACTCTGCTATAATCACACGTCCCTCCCTAGTTCCGGGAAAAGGCTGCAGAGGCCCACAGGCACTCGGGACATAGCCAGAGGATAGAGGGCCATGTAGAGTCACATGTTAACCCACCGGCCCACTCCTTTCTGGTCAGTGCCCCCCCCCCCGTCGGTGTGCTCGTACCAGCGGCTTGGAAAGGCACCGCTCTGCTTGTGTGACAAGGGAAGCGGATCTAGGCCTTGTCTCCCCACCTCCACCCAGGCCACCTCTGCAGCCCCCCTCCCCAGCGTTTTCCTTAATAAAACACCCCCGCAGCTGCCGTGTGACGCCAAAACCAGCTCCAGCCGGACCACCCTTGCACATCTAGGGATTCCTCTGCGTGCCGAAACCGGAGAACGACTCCCTTCTCTTGTGTCCTAGGGATCGCCGTAAGACACAGATCTACCCACAATCCCCCTCTGCCTGTCACTTGATCAGCAGCGATCACTAGTCACATGATCAGCAGTGATCACTAGTCACATGATCAGCAGTGGCCAGGCTTTAATGGCCAGTCAAGAATAAACATAACGATATCTGCCGCTCATCAACAGGAAGTAAACAGGGAAGATTCATAAGAGGTAGTTTGATTTATAGGTTTATCATATATAGATGCCTAGATATATATAAACCTATATATGTTAATAATACTTGAAAGAGAAAAGGTTAATAGAGGACAGTCTCCGGTGTTCGGATGTCTTGTGCTGTTTGCTACATGAATAATGCCTTAGGGCTGCCGCTGTACAGTTACACCCCCCCCCCCCCCATTCAGCTGATCCTCTGTGGCCCCCATGCACCGCTCGACACTGCGGGCCAGTGTAGGAGCAGACGCTTGCAGAAAGCTCCCCGTGCCTCCCCAGCTGCACGGTAACCCCCGTGCCCTGACCACTCATAACGTCGCCGCTCTGCAGGTTCAGGGGGAATCAGCAGGTGACCCGCGCAGTGACTTTCAGAGCCTCACTGCGAGGCCTTACTGTATCACGCTTTACTTGTCAGGTTGTCAGCGGCCAGCTTTTTAAGCATACTGAGAGGAACTTCCAGAAAGAGGGGTAGAACATTCAGTGCTTCGGCTGTCCTGCTTTTGAATGCAGTTTCTTTCGTTTTCACTGTACCAAACTACTTGAGACACATGAGAAATGCCAATTTCTAACTGCCTGACGTGTAGCTCATCAGTATTTATTTAGTGCTTGGCTAACAAATTAGCATTTAACTTCATGGTATTGTGGGAATATTCATTTTAATCTGTATATGTTCTTTTAATGGGTTGTTTTTCCCCCAAATACTTTTACTGTTTTTATGTCATGTTTTGATTATTGTGATTATCTCTCTGTTCTGTATTCTGTCTGTATTTCCATTATTTGCGTTATT
The DNA here is from genome assembly GCA_019775915.2 of Cyphomyrus plagiostoma. Lineage (NCBI taxonomy): Eukaryota > Metazoa > Chordata > Actinopteri > Osteoglossiformes > Mormyridae > Cyphomyrus > Cyphomyrus plagiostoma. The sequence goes on along the minus strand of JABFEA020000010.1, from coordinate 21,519,756 downwards.
AATTCAGCTCATGGCATCGTCCTGTCATTCCCCTCCCCAGTCACAGAGTAATGAATACTGAAAATGAAAGCGCAAACTCTATTTTACGCAGAGACACTGAATTTTATTGTTGTTATAATTATTATTATTAACAATCATATGCTTTCCTGAATATAAAGGTTTCCTCTGTCTCTCAGCACATGGGGCACCTGAAGTAGCGTGATGTGACAGGGAGTAGCGTGACCTGAAATGAGGAGGGAAATTGCGAGACATTTTAGCTACTCGGTTGCATTTCCACATTATCCACCCGCATAACCATAGAGACCACAGCATTGTGATGTACTACATTATACATATAAATATATACGTTTTTACTTAGTTGCTTCTTTTTATATGTGCCGAACTATATGGGGAGCATATAACACATATACTGACATGGCGTTTCTCGCGTTTCTGTACCCAGTGGAGAGGGGAATTCCCGAGCAGTTTGGCATTCTTATCCATCTGAGCGTTCCCAAAATCACAACAGCATACCGAGGGCACTGACTTTAATCCGTTTCAAATGGCCCATGTCACACGGCTGCGTGACTGTATGTTAAATGTGATTCTCCCTTTTTAGCCGCTCACCCCGACACGCAGTCGTCACACATCTGTCGTCATATTTACCGCGAGTACTTGACGTTATCGGTGTACTGCTTGTGCTTCAGGATTATGTGAACAAGTCGTTTGAAATCAACTTTAAACTTTTGTGCCAAAGGCATGTAGAAGACCATTCCATTAATGTTATAAGACGAAATTGGAAAAATCTGTAGTGACGTTTCGAAGCATAACAAAACACAACTCTTTTTGTATGAATGACAGACTTGTGTGCAGGATTGAATGGGTTTTTTTGTGTATTAAATAAATCAGTTTTAGTTTTAAAACTGCAGCTGACTTGCTAGTAATGCGCTTTGATACATTTGATTCCAATAAGATGTTGAATTATCATGCTGTACAAGATAAATGTAATGCAGTTTGGTATAGCGGATCTCTGGTTAATTCTCCTGCTCTGTACAAGTCTCTGTCTGTCCATTCCGAACCTGCCAGCATCACCACATGCTGTCCAGAGCCACCCAGTGTACCACAGCTTCATTTTAATTGTATATATTTATTTTTTACATGTTCTGTACATCGACTGTGATTCATTAATTATGTCTTTGTGAGCAATAGAGTTGGTACTTTTTTTCTTCAAAAATGTAAACGTTGGCTTTTTTATTACTATTTTTTTTAGTTCTTTTGTTTAGTTTAGTCATGTTTAGTTTAGTCGTGTTTTTCTAAGAATGTGCTTCTTCTCTGTCCAGTAGGCTGGTTCCTCAGGCAAACCTTCTGCTGTTTTGTTTGAAATCTGAGCTCTGTGATAAAAGGGAATTTGGAAAAAATTCACTCACTGTCCATTGTGTCAGGCTGCGTCATCCTGCAGCCCGAGCCCATCCCAGTGATGGCGGAATGACGAGGACTTGGGGAGTTTTGTCTCCTCGGATGCTGCTGCTGGGGGCCGTGGAAGGCACCTTTGCGGTTGCTCTCCACTGCACGCTGGGTGTCCTCTGCGGTGGACCCGGTGTGTGAAGCAGCCGTCGGCAATGTGAACCAGAGCAGTAAACCCCTCTGGTTTAGGCTGCAACTGGGCAGGTGCTTGGGGAAGCTTACAACAGCATGAGATGAAATCGGAGACAACTGATTAACCAGCAATGCCTGTCGGCTGGTATGAAACAAGTGAGATGATATGCTAGTATATGTGTTGCAAAGAAGTAGACTTACTAACCATGTTGAGTTAGTTACCCATCCTTATTTCATGTAGACTACATTCAGGAATCGTAACCAAAGGAAAGATGAAAGATGTCCCTATGATGTTTGGTGACTGTATCCAGACGTCGACGTGAGAATCTGCACAGCCGTCGAACGGCTCCTGCATCCCCACGTCCGTGCCAACGTGCGGTCGGCTCCGCCACCTTCCTGCACGGCCCATGGCACGGCCCGTGTTTCCCCAGTGATCCCCTGGGGTCCGCGAGTGATGGCGTTTTCACTGGTGCGTCTTCACCGCGCCTCACGCGCGCTTCGTCACAGGCTCGTTTGGGCGAACCTTCTGCCGTGGCGTTTTCTTTAAAGATCTCCATGTTAGAATAGGACAATTCCAGAAGCCATGTAAACATGTCCTTGGTTTTGCTCAATATCTCTACGTATTGAGGCCTGATGAGTTTTTTTTTTTCCGATGCCTACTGCGAAGACATTTACGCCGTGAATACGTGCACATTCACTAATCCGTGAAGAATGTCAGTTATACCCAGTCATTGTTTTTCATGGATTATCTGAGCAGAGGCAGTAATACTGCATCAAGCAGTTTGGAAGCCTGAGCTGGTAGCCAGCGCGCTAGTGACCACACTTCGAGAATCCCGCTCCCCATATGCCTCTTTTAGCAGATTATATTTGGGCCTCAGGTCTGTGGTCGTCTCGAACACTGTGATCATACACAGATGTACAAATAATGATATGAGCCGGTGGAAATACAAGGTTAGCACTGGCAGAGACTAAAACAATCCAGCGCCACCTTCAGATGGTGAAGCCTGGACCTAGCGTAGGTCATGTCTCACCCTGAAAGCCTGCGGGACAGCGACTCCAATGGCAATACGTCTTAAAAGTGCGACATGTTGGATCAGTCTGTTCACTTACGCTCCCAGAGTCAATGCATGGTTTTAATTCTGTCTGGACTGTATCCTCCAGCATCGCATAGGATTTAATAATTGCGAAATCTTCAGTGTGGCTATAGACCTTTGAGCAGTACCTGCCCTCTAGATTTCCCCCGAACAAACTTGCCTTTCTGATGGATCTCTCTCTCTGTCTTTTGTACATCACCTGCGATGCCTGTTCTGAGCATTTAATGGTGCTTATTCGCTGCCCTGCACCAGTGTTCCCTGCTTTGTGAGATAACTTTGGCCAGTTCAGTTCCTCCTCTCCTGTTACCACAGTAAAGCCGTGTACCGTGTAACATACTTCTCAATCAACCAAATCACTACGTTGAAGTATTGCCGTTGTACAGTTCCATAAATGATATAGATCTTAATGTGCTGGTCTGTTGTTGCTCTGCTGTACCTTTCTATGAAATTATTTTTTACTTGTTAGACAATATATTGTGACTATGTCCTATGCAAAAAAAATTAACAAAATGTAAAATATTGTCTGTTGTCTTACCTTGTATGCATGAATTAGTGAAGTTTACATTTGGAAATAAATTCATAAATAAAGGATTTAGTGTTGTGTTGATTTTTTACAGCCCTTCATGTTCGAACACTGTAATAGTGTATATCTTGCTGGTGTTTGCACATATGAAACAAGAAAATGGCAGGAATTCACAATGAAAGGAGAGTATAATATTAAAATTTAGCAGAAGGAGCAGAGTAGGCAAGTCGGCCACAGAAGGACCCTCGTCAATGCAATTTGTGAATCGAGGAAGAGATGACTGGTCTAGGCCAAAGCCTGCTGTATTGAATTAAGCAGAATCTTCACAAATATATACTACAATGTTTACATTGAAGAGCGCTTTTTAAATATAACATAAAGTGAATAAATATCCAGTTATACAGAGACACTTATGTGATCCAGTCAGAAACCAAAATCTGAATGCCCTCACAGACAGAGCAGGCCTTGATTCAGACCATTACTCAGACCATGGGGCAGGCCATGATTCAGACCGTTATTCAGAAAATGAGGCAGACAATGATGCAAGCCACGATTTAGACCATGATTCAGACCACAAGGCAGGCCATTATTGAGACCATGATGCAGGCCTTGATTCAGACTATAAGGCAGGTCATGATTTAGACCATGAGGCAGGCCATGATTCAGACCATGGGGCAGGCCATGATTCAGACCACGAGGCAGGCCATGATTCAGACCATGGGGCAGGCCATGATTCAGACCACGAGGCAGGCCATGATTCAGACTATGAGGCAGGGAATGATTCAGACTATGAGGCAGGTCATGATTCAGACCATGAGGCAAACTATGATTCAGACCATGAGGCAGGCCATGATTCAGACCATTATTCAGAAAATGAGGCAGGCAATGATTCAAGCCAAGGGGCAGACCATGAGGCAAGCCACGATTTAGACCATGATTCAGACCACAAGGCAGGCCATTATTGAGACCATGAAGCAGGCCTTGATTCAGACTACGAGGCAGGCCATGATTCAGACCATGAGGCAGGCAATGATTCAGACTATAAGGCAGGTCATGATTTAGACCATGATTCAGACCACGAGGCAGGCCATGATTCAGACCATGAGGCAGGCCATAATTCAGACTATAGGGCAGGCCATGATTCAGACTATGAGGCAGGCAATGATTCAGACTATAAGGCAGGTCATGATTTAGACCATGATTCAGACCATGAGGCAGGCCATGATTCAGTCTATGAGGCAGGCCATGATTCAGACTATGTGGCAGGCAATGATTCAGACTATAAGGCAGGTCATGATTTAGACCATGATTCAGACCATGAGGCAGGCAATGATTCAGACCATGAGGCAAGCCATGATTCACACCATTAGGCAGACCATGATTCAGACCACGAGGCAGGGTTATGATTCAGACCACAGGGCAGGCAATGATTCAGACTATGAGGCAGGTCATGATTCAGACCATTATTCAGAAAATGTGGCAGACCATGAAGCAGGCAATCATTCAAACCATGAGGCAGGTCATGATTCAGACCATGAGGAAGACCATGGCTTCATCGCATTTGCTCCACTAAGTATATGATTACACACTACCACACTTGGCAGATGTGTTCTGGAGCTTAGTGCAAGAATTCAAGGGTGTCCAGTCCCTCAAGTGCAGCGTGCTTAATTTCCACTTTATCCACACTTTGGCAAATACTGCATGGAAGTGGTCTTTGGATAAGTATATAGACCACAATGCACTGCATCAGTGAAGACTGTTTACTTTGAACATGAGGAAGTCTATCAGCACATCAGATCGCAACGTGCTTCCTAAGAAGTGTTAATGCAAGTGTGCAAAGTTGTACAACAAATGATTCCCTACCCTATGCTACAGTGAAGGACATCCTCAAACACAATTAACACAAATGACATCACGGTTCACACTTCAGCTTTTTACATACACTTGTACACTTTGCTTCTTAAATCAATGTACATCACCAAAGTGTGTGTAGTATCTTAGTGCACTTGCACTCAAGTGGTTAAATGGGAGGAAGCACATGACTCAGATAAGGCAGACTGCGAGGAAGACCATGACTCAGATAAGGCAGACTGGAAGGAAGACCATGATTCACACCACAATGGGCAAATGACACAATTTACCTGAAAATTAGCATCGACTTTATTGACCAGTTTGCCTGCATTTTCTTTGAACTGGAAAGATCATGGAGTGAGCTGTCTTTTTATTTTCATTTTAAAAGTGGGATTTTCAGTAATATTTGACATCTCACATCACTTAACCTTAACCGCTGCTGTGAATAGACTCTGAAGGTGAATAAAACAATAAGAAGTCAATTACAAATTAAAAATGCATGTGAAGATATCGAATGCTGGGTGCAAAAGAGGGTTTTTAGACAGGAGCTGAAAGGGACATAATTGTTTGACGGTGGGTCTGGACAGATTCAGTCAGGGAATGTCCTGTCATTCAGTCAGATCGACAGTGGCTGATTAATTAACCAATTAGCGCAAGAAAGGTAGGTAGAGAGCGTGCAGCCGGAGGCTTTTGTGTTTAGTTAATTACTGGTGTCAATGAGGTGACACATTGTAATCCAGAACATTCTTTATGGCACTGTCCTGTGCCAGATGTGCTTCTCCATTCGATCCAGAGGGGAAAAGAACTGAGACACTTAAAGAGTGTAGTTAGAGCCATCGCTCTTCGAGGATTCGGCAGTCTGTAAGAATGGCTGCTGGGAGGCGGTCCAAAGATATCCAGCATGGCACCAGTACGTCGCAGGCTGCCAGTTCTCTCACACGCTTGAGGACCAGCAGCTAGAATAAAAACCGAATTAGGAATGAGGCCGGCTGCCATTCACCAGGCGATCATCTCCGCCCCCGGAAAGAGCGTGGGAGCACGCTAGTTTAGAGCCGAGTGACTGTCAGCAGCTGTGGAGGTGCCAGCAGGCTCCGTGGTAGTGGTCGGCCACGTGCTGCCATTCCTGTCAGGTCACATGATCATCCTGGGATAAGAGTGGCTCTCCCTGTCCTCCTCTGGCCCTCCATCTTCTTGCAGGTCCCACTCACAACTGTACTGGCCTCTTTCAGTGGCCATTTTAGTTTGGCTGTAACCAGACGCATGCGGCGGCTGCTGCAAGCGCTGCATATTCTGCCTGGCTGATGTCCCCTGACCCAGGACGACACCAGTTTTCAGGCTCATATATCTGCCATGCAGGGACAATGCAAGTTTCACTTCCTGTTGTCTGCACCCGAATCAGGAAGTGCCCATTGTTCCTTTGTGTGAAGCTCGGACAGCAATGAATGCTACGGCATTATGTCTGGAATCTTTATGTGTTTCATGTGGGTATCAGGGGTGAGTGGCTGCTTTGACTCTGCCACCCAACCCCGTTGGCATGTGTTTCAACGTTATGTGACCTCCCCCATCCCCCTGCCACAAATACACCACCGTGACCGACTTGGTGTGATTAGCTCATTACAGGTTTCCCATTATGGTGAGTTTGGAAAGAGGCTCAGTTCCTTTCACAGGCTGCTCCCTCCCCCTCCCCGGAAGCGCGTCCCCGTTCATCTCCCGGCATTCAGATCCCAAATGTGAATCACTAAATCCAAAGTGTAATAGGAAGGGCCACTAAAAATAGCTGGAACACGCTGGGTACTCCGCACTCAGGCTAGTTATCTGCCTGCTGCCTCTCTCTGTGCCAGTCCCAGCTTCCCACACGCTGACACCAATGTCAGACAGCGAGCTGGAGCACGCATTTCCAGTGCCGCCGCCGCGGCTGACGCACGCATAATGCCGCCCGACTTACTTTTTTTGTTTGTTTGTTTTTCAGTCTCCTAGAGGATTCAGAGGAGGGTGTCTCTGCGCACTTTAACGTCGATTGGCGTGCCGTCCAACAAGCCTGCACAAGAAGCGGGATTTTATTTTTTATCTTTGTGCAAAAGAAACACACTTCAGTCACGCCCATTTAGAGATCGTTAGGGTAAAATGTCAGAAGAGCTATTGTACTTCTGGATCCGTATGCATACTTTTAATAGTATGGTGCAAACCGCTTTTTAATTTCCAGGTGAGGCTGAATCTCCTTTGTTCTCAGTGAACGGGCATAATCTCAGACCGTTTGCACACAACGGAAACAGAGCCAAAACCATAACCTGTCAATTAGCAGCATAAGGACATAACATAAGGAGAAAAGTAATTTATTTGTAGAGTCACACTGATGACAAAAACGAAAGGAAGTAGCACTTAATGGAAGTATCGAGTGGGCAGACGCCCATAATACTGCAAATCGGCTAGGAATAGGCATGATGATGATGATGATGTGTGT
>JABFEA020000010.1:21486651-21512152 GCA_019775915.2 Cyphomyrus plagiostoma | reverse complement strand
AGAGAGAGAGAGAGAGACACACACACACAGACGGTATATATACATGCAGCATATGTGGGTGCTTTAAGCAGGAGGGGGGAACTGCGACAACATTTACATGTGGGAATCAGCGTGTCTGACACCAGAACTGACAACGTGCACGGATCGCAAAGCCTCCCCCGGCACGACTCAGGCTGGGGGCGGGGGTTTCTTTAGTCGTGCCGGTCTTTTTGTGATGCACGGAAGCTCCCGGAGCCCCCGGCCCGCCCCCAACCTGTCCCAGCGGCGCTGCTCCGCGATCCGTCTGCCCTGCGAGCCGGCGTGAGACTGAGGGGCCGCGAGTCGGGGTGTCTGACAATGCAGCGGCATTTCGGCGCTGAACAGCGTGCGATTCCTCCCGCGATGCGTGCGAGGGCAGGTGCTGGAGAGCCGTCCAACACCGCCCACTCTGCTGCGGGTGGCTTCGCAGGCCTGTGTGCCGGGGAACAGGATGTGCTGTGAGTGCTCGGGCTGGCAGGGGCCAGCGGGCTGCTCTCAGCACCGCCTCGCTCCGTGGAGAGACCGCGGCTTCACTCCGGGGGTCGATACCATCCGCGGCCCCAACACACCGGCGCCGCTGGAAACCTACCCAGATCACAACAGTGTTGCATAACCAGGATTCTTGATTTTCTGCTAGTATATTATATAAACGTAGATCTTAGGAAACCTGTTCGGAAAAGTGTACCTTGCAAAAATTTTACTCGTTAGTTTACCAAATATCGTGTGCATCGATGTATACAAAACTAATGTTTGTAATATATTAACATTTATTGCTGTAATAATATGTGTGTGGGGGTGGGTGCTGCAAAGGCTTTTGAAAAGCACATTATAAAGCCAAATGCAGTTTGCTGAAGTGCACGCTTTGTGAGCATAATATAATCTGGACCGTCCAATAATCTGATCACTTAACACTGATACTTTTCAAAGGCACGGCCATGTTTTTCGGCAGAGCATGGCTGATCACGTGACGGGCAGCGGCGACAGTTGCTTTCATTACGACATGAAAGGCAGGTTTTAATTAGGGTCTTTGATAATCAGTTGTTTGGAATCGGCACCCGGGCAATGGTGGGGTGGGGGCAGTGTCATGCAGGACCTGTTGCTGGTGGTGGGGGCTTCTGAGCTGTATCAAGATCGGACTAGAGCAGTTATTAACGTCGAGCCTCGGGATTATGTTGATCACAAAGTTCTGGTGGAACACCCACACCATTGTTGCCTACTTGTTAATCCTTTCTGAAAACTGTAGCCTACCCTCAGTATTATTGCTTCACCCCCCTCCCCCTCGCTGGCAGCGTGAGGGCACAGAAAGTGCCGGACGATGGCAATGTGGTGCCATATGCGAAGGAACAAGGCAGAACGCGAATGAGATCAACCCCCCCTCCCCCCCGGACCGTCTGACAGGGAGCTTTACTGTCTGTTCACAGATACACAGATAGCGGGGGGAGGGGGCGTCCGTGAAAATGTGACAGCCACTCGCTTGCTGTAATAACCTTGCTTCCTATGATGGTGATCCTCGTGCAAAGTGCTACAGACCTCGTAGGACGCAGTTTAAGGGGAGTCGCACCGAGCGGCAGCGGCATTGTGCTCAGGTACACCTTTACACTGCGACTGCCCGTCTGAGGACGCCTTCGTGAATGCGGGGGGTGTCATTTGCTATGTGTTGGAACTCACTGCGAGCAGGAGTCAGTCTTGTTTCTGGGGCTCCCTGTTCTAGATGTTTTACAAACTAAATAGCGAGTACAGTCAGAAGATAATAGCTGGCTGGTTAGCAGATTATCTCCTTCAGCATCTCCTAAATGAGAAACATGCTTATTCAATATTTGGTTGTTTGTGGTCAGCAGGAGTGACGGTAAATACCACTGCTGCCTATGGGTTATATCAAGGTGATGCTGGACTGAAATTGGGAATGTGTACAAAATATTAACAGTTAAACAGTTTATGACCTGGCCAACTTACCTATGACTGGCATTTTGCATGCTAATGTAGCACCATTGCATGTATGACTGACCATTATCCTTCTCACAATGTCCCCAGAACATTCCGGGCTTCTTACACAATACCAGCAGGCTTCCTCACATGAAGGTTAAACAGTACTGTAGTACTCGGCTTCACAAAAAATGTATTTTAAAACATATTTCTTGGAGTCTGATGCAAAATATTAGCAACCTTTGAAGAGGACAGGTGATCCAGTGATCCAGGTCATGGATGATCCAGTGGTCCAGTGATCTTGAGCTTTGCATTAAATCAAAGACGCACACTGCTGCATAATTCAACGACTGCTTCCATCAAGGCCCATTTTGAATATTAAATATTAAATCAAAACTCACTGCTCCACATATCATGTAACAGGACATATAATTTGCGTGCACCCATTAATTAAATGTAATTATATGTACTGTGACACCGTATTAATTGAAGACGCTCTCTCATTTGCACCCTGCACTTTCAGAAGGAGACACTCTGGCATCATGGGATCAACCAGCCATTTGAAGAACACAACGGCATAAAATGAAATGGCATAAACCTCCTTTCACGATGATCTTTGATGTATAAATTGCACAAATGTTAATGAGCTGTAAGCACCACAGTTATTCAGTAGCATTCAAATATCTAGTGACACTTCACATTCTGTAGAAATTTCTGCTTTTACGTTTTTATTTATTTGGCAGATGCTTTCATTCAAAGCAACATACAATTGGGAAAGCAGGGTCAGACCATCCCTGAAGCAGCTGGGGATTAAGGGCCTTGCCCAAGGCCTTAACGGTGACATCACTTCACTCTGTCGACCCTGGGATCTGAACCAGCAACCTTCTAATCGCATTGTGCTTTATACCCTGTAAAGATGCTGCTATGCGAATGATGTCAGCACTGCCTGAATGCTTTAATGTCGCCCTGATCCCCTCATGATGTTCCTACAGCTCAGGTAAAAAGCTCCACTACCCACTTAATGTCAAATGTGACCAAATATATGGCAGAACACCCATTCACTTAGAGCTGTTTTAAAAGCTGCCTATCCGTAGCACTGCTAATCAGTTAGCCTCCCAAATTAACAATGTAGCGATAATAAAAATGCAAGATATTTCTTTATGGCATTTTGTGACGATATAAAAATATTTTTTCTTCTAAAATTACAATTTAAACTTGGCTTGTAAATTCCCAGTGTAGTCACATTCTCTAGTCCAGAAACAACACACTATTTTTTTAAAGTATAAGCTATTTTTTCATATTTACATCAGTACCTAATGTGCAAATTAATAGAGTAATTTAGAGTAGTGTAAAACTTTCAAATAAACACAAGATCATATTTCCCATGTCTGATGGTGTACCTATTACATACAAAGGAAGAGGGCTGACAATTTGGGACAGGAACCCTGACAGCAGCTGAAATGGCGGCTCCGTAGCTTTGGCCAGGAGACTTTGAACCCACCACTATGTTATAGACTGTCTATTTCTGAAGAAGATGTGTGGATACGACAAGCACAGGAGCTACACGCACAGTCTGGGCCTGCAGGAGAAGCTCAGAAGGATGTTGTGCTGTGTTCTGGTGTTAGCTTTCAGCCCTGGCGATTCCCACTGTCTCTCAACGGCTGCATAGAGCGAACTTCACTGCTCATGTGACTTTTACTTAGACAAAAATGATCTGAGGGCAGAAGGGAAAAAGACTGGTTCAGAGAGGTAAACTGAACCAATCATGTTTACCTTCTGGCCTCAGAACATTTTTGTGTAAGTAAAACTCCCCACGAGCAACCTCACTGCAATCTTGCGTATCTAAGAACACTGGAAAATCTAATGGAAGCCTTTAACTGCCTAGATAGGTCATTTAACATCATAAATGAAAATACATTACACGTGCTCATGAACTGATTTTAATTGTATTCAACTAAAACCGCCCATACTTGGCTGTGGTATGACAAAATATGCTATCTGCTGAAAACATTAATGCATAGGGAAAAAAACATCTTCACACAAACTCGACATCAAGACACCAGATAACTTATTGCTTTTAAAAAACATGTTGCACTTATATTTGCTCTCTATGCAACTTACTTCCATAATTATATTAGTTTTACGAACAAAATCATTCAGCTGTGTCATATTGCATCTGAATAAACTGTTCTAAATGGAGGTTTCTGTGATGTTGCACATATGCTTCACAAACGATATGATGCTGTAATATGGCCCTGCGTCATCGAATAAAAGATTTTACTTTAAAAATATATAAAATTCGTAATCTGAGTCATAAATAAAACAACAAAAATCTCTGGCCAAAGCTGTAAACCGATTTCAGCCACGTTCGCTTTGTTATCGGGCATAAGAACGAAGAGGGGTTTCCCGGACAGGCAGGAAGCCGGATGCCAAGCTGCCGCTGTCCCCAGGGCCTCGCTGAGGGTGTCTGCACCAGCGGCCGCATCGGCAGGTCTATCCGGGCCGCTGTGCCTTGCCGTCGCGCCCCCTGCGTCGCAGCTCCTCCCGGTAGCAGTAGGAGCAGTAGTTCTCGGTTTCCGGCCTCCCGTAGAAGGAGCAGTTGCCCCGTTTGCAGCGTTTCTGCTGCAGGTAGTAAAAGGTGCAGCCGGCACCGCGGCCTCTGGGTTTGTCGCGGCCTGGCCAGGCCCGGGCGGGCGATCCCTCGTCCAGGGGCTCGCCGCTGCCGCCGGCCTGGAAGCCGTCGGTATACGTGTGGGACTTGTGCTCCCCAGGCATGCTGTAGGGGTCGCCGGTGCGGGCCCCCGGCACGTGGCTCCCGGGCGCCCGGTTCGGGCTGTGGCTCTGAGAGGAGAGCGTGCGGTTCTGCTGGGGGTAGGTGGCGCATGTCTTCAGGCTGCCCAGTGCCGGCTTGCGGGTCTCGCTGGGGAGGGCGGCCGGCTTGCGAGGTTCAATGGGGAGGGTGGCCGGCTTGCGGGGCTCACTGGGGAGAGAGCTTGGCTGTAGATGGATGACACTATGCCTCTGGATTGGGGGCGTGTGGCTGTAGTGGACGGACACGGGGATGGGCCCAGGTTTTTTAGCACCATTACAAGGAGGGGCCAGCGTGGGGCTGCTCCTCTCCTGCGTCTTTACCACTGGCTGCGAGTTATGGCTTTGGTGTGGGAGGGGGGAGCAGGCTGCATCCGGTGAGCCGTGAGGCTTGTCCTTCTGGAGCGAGCTCTCCTGCTCGGGCTTCCTTGCCACCATGCCGTTGGGCAGCGCTTTCCTCTCGGCCTCCTTCCTCTTCTGTTCCTGCTCGGCGGAGAAGCGCTCCTGGGCGTTGGCCAGGTAGAAGTTGATCATCTCCTGGTGGAACTGGTGCCGGCGGCTGGTGAGCAGCAGTCCGGCCAGGATGAACTTGCGCTCGCCCAGCATGGCCGCCCGCAGGATGCTGAGGCTCAGCTTGACGTCGGCACTATACTTCCATGGGTCCGCCGCCTTGTCACCCAGATGCCTGCCCAGCATACCGAGCTTCTCTGGGGGGGAGGAGCCCAGTGGCCCCTCAATGGGGGAGGGGCTGGTGGTCTTCTCTGAGGAGGACGTGGTGGTCGAATGGCCCGACTCCTCCTTGCTGCCTTTCTGTGATTTGAGGTCCTTCTTGCGGAGCTTCTCGCCGTTCTCGCTGTTACGCCCATTGGTGGAGCTCGACCTGCTGATCTTGCTGTGGACCAGCCCCCCCAACCCCCCCATGTTTTTCTTGAGTTTGATCCCCAGCGTCCTGCTCAGGCTTCCCAGCCTGTTGGCCACCGAGTCGACCCGCGTCTTCTCCCTTTCCTTGTCCTTGCGCTGCTTGTCCTTCTCTTTCTCCTTGCTGGATTTGCTGTTGTTGACGTTGGAGTTACTGCAGATGGAGTCCCGGTCCGAGTCGGCGGACTCTGCCAGCGACTGCACGTCCTCTCCGGCCGAGGCTGTGGGAGACTCTGGCTGGGCCAGGGGAGCCTGCAGATCAGAGCAGACCGGGACTTAAAGAGTGCCCTCCTGTGGTCACGCCAGAGATGCCGACGCATGGAGGAACGTTACCCTTGTTTCTGATGGAATTCGGATCCACGTTACATTCATGTAACTGTGCAGAAGGTTGAGTTTGGCTTCCAAAGACAGGATGAGACTGGAAAAAATTAAAACAGTTCAGTTAAAGTCACGCCGAATAAGAACCTGTAAGGAGTGTTAGTGTTCGTGTACCTTAACATCATAGGTGACACTGAATACTGGAGGCAGAACCCTTACTCCTTTGGTTTGTCAACAGATTTTGCACACTGTAGCACAGCTATGTGGATGTGGGGCTAAGGTACACCTGTTCCCCCTCCTGATCTTCCCCGCATGCTGGCCCTTTAAATCCGTCTCAGTGTTCCAGATTAACACTCGTGGGGAGTACTCCTCACTGCGGCTAACCACTCATCCTCCAACTGGCAGTTGCTGTGGGCCTGACCATGGCTAACTCCACCAGTCCGGCTGAGTACCCCCGCCCCCCCAGGGACATCCTGTCTCCCCCGATCCAGAGGCAGAGAGTGACACTGCTTACTTGGCAAGCTTGCTGCTGTCTCCATCGTCCTTCCCCCACACCCAGTCCTGCCCAGGGTCCACAGCGAAGTGGAGAGCCAGCAGCTTGTGCTCTGAGTCAGTCAGGGGGATAACAGCTGCAAGGGAGGGAAGGGTCAGGCGCGGAAGGACAGACAGACAAAGACAGACAGAGAGGCGGACAGACAGAAAGGAAGGCAGACAGACCAAGAGGCAGACAGACATGCAGAGATACAGACAGACTTAGAGACAGACAGAAAAACAGGCGGACCGACACATAGAGAGACAAATTGGACATAGGCAGAAAGACAGGCAGACAGACACATAGAGAGACAGACAGGCAGGTCAGGTCTGTCTCAGCTCAGACACAGACTCCTCCCCCATCCAGTTTGCTCTGGGTTAGGGGACGGTGCCAAACCACCCTCCACGTGCCTGTGCTCTGCACCAAGCCGCCTTCCACACATTCAGAGACACCGAGATGCCAAAGCCAACTCTACACAGAGGATGAGCTGCACGCCATCTCTAGGCAGCACTGCTGTGGATGCTCCCGTAACAATATCCATTTGCAGCTTTGCGGCACAGTTCGGCCTTGGTGCCCTGCACACTACAGTGGTAGGGGCTCTGCTTAGTTTACATGGCCCCTAACCAGAAGCGTGCCCCCCCCCGGATCACTCAGAAGCTGCACTGCTGCTGCTGCATGTCTGTGTGCTGATAATTCAGGGACACGTGACAGTGGGGGAGACACCTCCCTGCCTGCGCCGCCGTATCGCATTACTGACATCCAATTAGCATAAATCCTGACTCTTCATGCAAAGCGGCTAATAATCTGCATCCCCACCCCAATGGCATAATAATCTGCATCCCAATGGCATTCGCGGCCTGGACCTGCCAGAGCCAGGAGAGCAGCGGCGTTTCTGAAACAGACTGACATTTCAATCAAAGGCAACTTTTTAATGAGTGTCAGACAGTGTGTGAAATACAAGGCCGGCACAGTCTGTACCATTTGTTCTTACTTGTGTTCAAGTTTAGATTTAAATTTGAGAGATGGCTGGAGGTGTGGCGCTGTGCCCTCCCTGTGGGGGGCAATCTGTGACTCCCCTGTTTGAGCTATGCCTGCCCCGTGCTAACCACCATGTTAGCCCCATGCTAACCCCGTGTTGACCCCATGCTAGCCCTGTACTAACCCCATGGAACCAACGTTAGCCCTGTGCTATTACCGCACCAACCCCATGCTAACCTCTGATAACATTCCATTGACCCTGCACTAGCCCTATGCCAAACTCACTAACCTAAGGAAAACATATGCAAGCTGGCACCTTCAGTAAAAACAGAACCCAAAAGCTGCCCAGGTGAGCCAGTGTAAACAAAGACGGAGACACGGGAGGCTGCCGACGCTGTACGGAGATGCGCGTTCGAGGTGCCAGTGGTGTGCGGGTCGCGTGGAGGGGAGATTCGGGTCACCACCAGGCTCCTGTCATGGCTGCTCGCCAAGCCTCCAGCCCGAAGATGCCGTACAGGCCGTTCCTGCTTTCTTCCACTAGTCGTTCCAGGCTTGGCTCAGAGGAGCCTAGGCACTGTATTTACTACTGCAGTTGGCAGCAGCAGAGCCCTGTCCCGAGACGACCTTCTCGAACTCTGTTTGCACAGATGACATCACAGCCCTCCCAGAAATGTGAGTGGTGTGCCAGCTGCTATTTGGACGGCTTTTTGGAAACCGCCAAGGGTGGCGATGTGGAGGAAATGATAGGGCAGAGCTGGCCCAGCGAGGGAGGGAATAAAGAGTGTAAACAGACACCAGGGCCTGTGCCGTCTTGCTGAGACCTGCTGCTTCGAGTAATCGGCACCTCCTTTCACAGTCGAGGGTAAACGAGGAGCGCACAGATGTGTAAATCGATTATGGGCATCAGAGAACACACAGGATGAAGTGCCTGCCATGTACAAGGCAGGGAAGTCTGAGAAAATGGCTGCCCTACCCAGGGGTGTGAAAACTCCCAAGCAGCAACTGCTCAGGGGAGTTCAGTACATACGGTCTCCTCTAGTCTCTGGTGAAAAAATAACTACAGTAATATTATGAAGGAACCAAAACCCACAAATATCTCCTTCGAGCAAAAGAGTCAATTAGCAGCAGTTCTCAACATTTGCCTGATACTGGAACGAGATTCTGGCCTTATTTTTAAAAGTTTAGAACCAGCAGCATGTCATGATTTGAGACTAGCAGCTGAAAATTGTAAGTCACATTGAAACATAAGAAACCTGCAAACCCAACATTTATAACCTGCATGGATGCATGGAATGATTTTTTTTTACTGGAAATAAAACCAGACTATAAGCCAGACTGAATTAGTTGTTTGATTTAACACTGCTTAATCCTACTTTAGTCACCAGGCCTTTCTTGGCCTGTGCTTCCTGAAAGGTCATACTGGGGCGCCCTCTAGTGGATATTTTAATAAGTACTGGCAGCACAATCAAGTCGGCCTCTGCGTTCCATTTCATGTCTGTGAGGCTGGATCTACCGCAGGTTCCTTTAGTTCAATGTATCATGATATATATTTTTCATAAAAAAAAAAAACACTTTACATGTGAAATTACACACTGTCAAAAATATGTAAGCCCTGCAGTCTGGCAGCGTTTGGATGTCTGCCCTTCGAAGCAAAAACCACGGATGACAATGTCACCCTCAGTACCTGCTCTGTCTTGGCATCCCAGGCACGTGGATACCACATCTGCACGGCCACATGAAAGATTTCTGTAAACAAAAACTCTGTGTGCGGCAGACTGTGCCGCACACTGCCGAGGGCAGCAGGCAGGCAGCCCGCTGTCTGGCATAGTATTCAGGGCTATTCGCAGGATAAATACGGAGACCTTTTCCATATTTATGTGCGGATTAAAGCACAGCTCATGCCAAAGAAAACCTGCAGCTCTCTGGGATCCGAATCTAAAAATAACGGCAGAAGTTTACATGGACAGACTTCTGTCATACTTCTGTAACCGCAGAATCACAAGTGGGCATTTAGGGGGTGGGACAGCTGGCACGCCTTCACACACGGCGCCATTTTGGGGTTAGCGAAGGCTTATGGCAGCAAGGGCTGAGTGAGGCATGGGGGCACAGAGGGAGTGGGGCCTATCTGGGAGCCATGGGGGGGTATAGTGGGGGCGGAGCCTTCCTGGGAGTGACAGGGGGCACAAAGGGGTTGGGGCCTCTGTGAGTGATATGAGGGCAACGAGGAGGTGGGGCATCTGCAGGAGTCATGGTAGGCATCAAAGAGGCGGGGCCTCTGTGGGAGATAACTGAGCAAAACACTTCAGGGGGAGGGACTAGTCCAGGTCCGAAAGGCCACTGAGATGTGAACCCGTTCCGCTCTAATTGGCGTGGGTTGCACGTACAAGCCTGGGCAGTGCCCCCCTTAGTCAGGAGGGCATGCTGAAACACCGGCAATCTAACATACAGCACTCTTAAAAAGTCAAAATCTGCCTCGTACACTCATCTGTGGAGAACTGGGACTTTATCCTGGTCAGTCTCAATGGGGACCAGAGGCCTGGAAGGGATGCCAGTCCATGACCGGGCACACACCCACGCACATATAATACCGAATATGCAAATTAGAGATGCTAGGCAGCATAGTTGCATGTATTTGCACTATGGGAGGAAACAGAGGAGGCGGGATTTGAACCCCTTTCCCTGGAGTTACTGACAGCAGATTTTCCCAGCATTAGCTGCCCCTCACACCAGCTGGCACCTTGTGCCACTCGTAGGTACAGAGTGGAGACTCAACCCCGTCACCCTGTCTGGCCCTGGGCGTGTGGGAGCTGTACCTTGCTCTGGGGTGTGGGAGCTGTACCTTGCTCTGGTGTGTGGGAGCTGTACCTTGCTCTGGCGTGTGGGAGCTGTACCTTGCTCTCGCTGTTGCTCCTTCTGCTCCATGGACACCAGGGCAGAGAAGTGGGCCTGGTCGTATGCCAGCACGAGTGGGGAGCAGTGGCACCGGTTTGGAGGGACCTCCAGGGGGAGGTAGAGCCCCCCGAAGGGGATGGGAGCGAACGCTGCAATGACAGGTGGCGGGGGGGGGGGGTGGTCAGCATGCAGAGCAAAGCAGGCTGCTGGGGCTATGTGGCCTGCATTCAGCAAAACTGCACAATTAACTGGTATCTGTAAGTGGTGTATTAGTCACTGTTCACTGTTACTACAAGTAACAGGGTCAGAAACACTGTGTAAGAAAACTGGCCCCAACAAAGTGACACAGATATAACAAACAAATAGCAAAGTGACGGCATGTAGTGATTAAAGCAATGCAAAATAAAGTACAAGATGTCATCGAAAAGTTATTTTTAATTGATATGGGTATTGCACAAATCATGCGGTTAAACAATAACTTCAGTTTCTTTTTAACATAACATGTAGCCAAAATTTAAAAATGCATTAAAATGACTACAGTTACTACAAGTAATATTCTTACTTACTCATTCATAATGTCCACGTGAAAATAGATTAGAATGTCTAATTAATCGCGGATTGCTGCTTATACATTCTACCCTCTAGCACATTCTGGCTAGTAAGTTTTGGCAGCAATACGGTAAATGAAATAAGTCAGAATACAGAAACACGGGACAGAAATTAAGGCATCATTATGAATATCCCATCCACTCCAGAGATGCATGTCCGGTCATGTGAAATACACATTTAGCAGCTAGCGTATACTATCCTGTCTAGCGTAAAATATACTGCTTAATTATTTATTCATTTATTCATGTACAAGTGAGGCAAACAGCACATTACTATAGAATGACCCATACCTGGGTGACCCAGGGCGACACTAGGGGGGGTCACAGACAGATGCCACATTAGATGACAGTTGCCTATATGTTGTGTTGTGCAGGAATGTTCTATGGCACAGAGAGGGGGAACACTTAGACTCA
The DNA here is from genome assembly GCA_019775915.2 of Cyphomyrus plagiostoma. Lineage (NCBI taxonomy): Eukaryota > Metazoa > Chordata > Actinopteri > Osteoglossiformes > Mormyridae > Cyphomyrus > Cyphomyrus plagiostoma. The sequence continues at coordinate 21,500,743 of JABFEA020000010.1, read as the reverse complement.
AGGTCACTCTCTAATGCTGAGTGTGCAGTCCCTCCAGCTGTCACCGGGGGCATGTGCCACTGTCGGCCAGTCACATGACCAAATTCCTTTGAGAAAACTCTGATAACATCTGTTTCTGGAAAAGGTAATGATGAATTTAGGCGTGGACCAAGCAGACTAACGACAGATGAATTTCCCTATGGAATATGTGCGAGAAATGATGCAAATAGTGTGTGAATGTGCCTTTGTAATTTAACATATCCAATAAAACTATAAATACTGAGAAACAGTTTTTGTGTAATGTTTTTGCGTGCTGTTCTTTGGGGGAAAACGTATGTCGCATGGCTCGCTAGGAAGCTTGGGACGGCGTGCTTGAAGTTCAAGTTCCTGGTCCTGGATTTCAGAGCCACTAATGGAACAGAACCTATCAGCATCATTGAAAGCCACATCCCATCCCTGCCCAGCCAGCAAAGCAGTGCTGCTTGCATCTCCTTCCACCATGTGAGGAGTCTCACTTGAGACATGGCTAGTGTGCGGTTCCTCAACGGTGGAACATGCTACGGATCCACATCCGGTTATCCGAATCCCTCTCTACTTTCAACAAACACCTCAAGACCCATCTGATCTGGGACCAGCTGTACTAGCCCTCAAAGCCAGAGCTGTGTGCATAGCTCTTCCCATGATGCTGAAGTTTCTGGTCTCTCACTGGAAGCTCAGCCTAGCGGCACTTACTATATCTCTCATGCTTGTGATGCATTATGGGATTCCTTTGCAGTTGCTTCATACAGAAGTGCCTGGTAAGTCAATGTAATATAATCTAGGCTATGAATCTGGTCAAGGACACGGGAGTCGGGTCCCCAGCAGGGAGTCATACTGGTGACCCTCAGCCCACTGGACTCACCTTCTCCTCCAGAGTCTCTTAGCATGGTGTCGGCCACCACCACGATGGGCCGTCGCAACACGTGCGCCAGCACGAAGACGTGAAACTCCTCCAGGCTCTCATACACGGGCTCTTCTGAGTTATCTACCCTGCAGGGCATAGGCAGGGTTGGGGAAGTTACTCACAAACGTAATCCGTTATGGACAGACAGGAAAGTTCAGGTCGAGGAAGTATGAATCCAGACCAAGGTTTTGTTTTAACTACCCAGTAAAGTCATAGTCACACAGTACTTACCTGGTTGGTTGAAACAAAACCTTGGTCTGGATTTGTACTTCCTCGACCTGAACTTTCCTCCTCTGTCTGTAACAGAGTACATTTGTGAGCAACTTCCCCAACGCTGGACACAGGGCACCATATAACTCACTCCAACATTTGTACATGACTCAGTGCGCCCTCTACTGTTCTACTCTATCCGACTAGTAAACACTACTGTTCCCACAGACGCCCTCTCTGTGCTCCATAACTCTAACCAGCCCCCGTATGGAGACCCTGGAGGCCGCAGCTGCGCCCCGTAACTCCCCTGCACTCATTGGGGCACACAGAGGCCCTGTGTGTGGGACCCGGCGGTTAGCCAGGCTTCCCCTCTCCTGGGACCACAGAACAAACAGGTCCTCAGGTCAGAACAGCAGCAAGGCTATATTAACGCAGATTCAGCACTTTTTAACATGCAGATGCCTCATACAGCCGATCGACATGCCAGGGAGGAGACGTCTGTTTCCAGAGGACACGCCCGGCCTTCACAATTGATCTGCTTACAGCTTCCATTAAAAAGGCTGATCACCACCCAGTAGGTTCCACTGGCATCATTCTGAAACCAGCCATCCTGCCCAGTCTTCACATATTTATTTTAAACTTAAGCATAAATTTCTTCATTTTACGATCATGAAACTTAGTTGTAAATCTAGTTAATAAAAACTTGTATATATAGTTTAATAAGTGTTTTCATCTTAATAAATTTAGCAATAATTGCACTATATATAATAATGAATACACTCATAAAATATGACTAATCTGTAGCCCCCGATCTTAACGCTGAGTGTTTCACAGGATCTTGCCATCATTGCACTTCTGACAGAACACAGGACACAATGTCCAGTCCTGCAAAGTGGTGACCACAGTCTATACACCATGCACTCATCATTCAGTGAGTCTTCCAGTGAATCACTATTCTTCATAAAGACTGTTGATGGCCAATCCTGCCAGCAGATGGCTGTCTTGCACATCGCAGCGGAAATTACATTCATACACGAGTCATTTTGCTCAGTGACTTCCTGATTTCAACATACTACCTCACACACGTCCTTCCTATCTGAAAAGCATAATCAAATGTAAAAAGGGAAGCCGGCTTTCCATGACAGATTAGCAGGAAGCTCCGTGTCTCCTCTCAAAGTGCTCATCCTCTGTGAGGTTTGATAAAACCCCTTCATCGATACCGTTGCGTGCCACCTCCATGCTGGGGTCAGCGCCCTGGTTCATCGTGTCTCAGGGAGGCAGGCATAGAGCGGCCACAAATCAGTGTCCCGCTCCACATACTCTGGGTCGACATGTCCTGCTAGCTGCCTTTAGCAGCCTCCTGTGATTCCCTGCTTACACTTCCCCGCTGTTCGCTATTAACTTCTCCACATCCTGAGGGCCATGTGCCTTCCTTCCTCCATTGCTCACTCCTCCCTCCCTCCCTGCCTCCCTCACCGACTCCCTTGTTCCCTCGCCCACCCGCCCGCACTCACCCTCCAGCCGTGCCGTCGCTTTTGTTGACGTGCGCCCGCGGCTCACTGGACGCCAACTTCAGCAGCTCGCTCCACTCCCGCTCCCACTCCTCCTCGGTGTACACCAGCCCCGACTGCACACAGAGACACACGCTCGACAGTGTGCACACAGAGGGTGCATCCAAAGTCACATACTTGTTTTCTGTGTAGTAGGCGAAATACAGTATGCAAATTGAGCAGTGTGGCCGAATCCTCAGTATGGATGACATAAGAATAGTACCTGGATGATGGTTATGCAATGGACGTGAACTTCACTTTGCCTACATTAATACTGACTTTGTGATAATATTTAAATGCACATATAAGCTCATTTGTAGGAGCCATAATTAAGTTTATGACATATTCTGGAGCATTGTATTTTTTGGTTTGGGGTTTTTTGTGTTATATTTACTAAATATTTCATGGAACCCTCACTGAAATTTTAGCATACATTAACAACAGGCTTTGACACCAGTTCCGAAATTCCCACACAGCAGGCTTCATACCACTTTAGATCTGATTCTTCCAAACAGTTAGATAAGGACCAGAAGGGAACATGAAGACCAATGGTGGTTCTCAAACGTGCACTTGGTACATTCGCCCTGAAGATGGCGCTGAGGACCGACCTCCTTGTTCTGCTGAGTCTGCTGCCACCTCCACCTCCTCTTCAGGGCGTCCCTCTCGGCGCCGCTCTTCATCATGGCGTACAGGGACTTCCTGAGCACTAGGTCTCTGTCGTGGAAGCCCCACATTCCTGAGTAGCAGAGGTACGGACAAAGAGAAAATCACAGAGTGAGCAGAAACAGGCCATGGAGTTTCATCCTGATGTCAGGTCAGTACTCTTACTTGGGACCCTTTGGTTTCATCTCTGGCTACATTGTACCACCTAGATCAGACATGACTGACCGTCAATCATCGCTGCCTGGAAGAGGATATTCATCCAAGTCCATGTACACTTTATTGTCATTCGGCTTCCTTTGGATCGTTTTACAGGATAGTAATTTCATATTTTAAATGCATTTCAAATGATTTATTTAATTCACGTCCAGAATGACCTCCCGTCTGTGCAGAGCCTCAGATATACTTCTGTAACATGTCTAGCAATGAGACCCTTGCACTTTTCTAAAATTGAATCACGGGGCTCTCCGAACGTAAGACGGCACTATAATCTCTGGGCCGTAATGGTCAGACTATTAGATGTAGGCAGAGATCTGTCCTGTGGAACCATCCACGGCTGAACCAGCCTCTGGTTTCTAGCGGCACTCGTCAGAGCAAAGGGACTCTCTTCAGACTTCTCCAGATGAGGATTCTTCAGGAAGTGGGTCATTTTCGAAAAGGCCGAACCAGAGCGATGGAGAGCTAGAGACCCCCCCGCTCACCCAAGGAGGCGGCGTGCAGGAGACAGTTTCCGTCGCCCGTGGTGGTGAGTGGGAGCAGACGTTTGCAGTTGGTGCCCACGGCGGACCACCAGTTCAGGCGACCTGGGGAGCACGGTGGATGCGGGTCAGAAGGCATTCATAGCTCACCTCAAGCGAGTGAGGAAGCCTGATTTAAAATCCAGATTTGACATGAAAAATACCCAGCAGTAACAAATATTGGCGCATCTGCTGGACACGGAGAATGTAACAAAACTAGAGGGATTTCGTGGATATAGAATCCAGCTTTTGTCTTTTGTCACGTCCATCTGCTATGGATGCTTTTGCCGAGGTTCTTTACCATATGTAACCTATTTTTTCTGGATTTTGATGGCAAACGATACCAAATAAACCAACATAAAAAACATCAACCCAAAACACTCATCACACCAGCTATTAAAAATCTGAAAAAAACGAACAGTGGGACTCCTGGTGTGATGATTTTAACGCAAGACTTTTGACCAGAACAAAAGCCCAGAGTGCAGGCAGCGCCCTCACCAGCTTGCTCCAGGGCTACCATGGTGGAACGCTCGATGAGATCCCACTCGATGAAGCTCCGGAAGTCCTCGCTGTAGACGCTGAGGTCGGGCAGCTGGAACGTGTAAATGGGCATGTCCAGGGGCAGCAGCTCACTGCGGCCGCACTCGCCAGCCACGTGTGAGCGCGCCAAGGACACGATGGCTGAGCTGGCGTGGGAGATGCCCCGCGTGAGGCGTTTCTCTGCAGTGTGTGAACATTGGGGAACAAAGGTGACGATGAGACTTTTGTTAGTGAGCTTGTGGTTGACAACCAATCAGCAAATCAGATGGCAGTGGACTAAGTATCAGTGATAACTATTGGCATGAGCCTGAGCCTGAGCCTGAGCCGTGGCCTGCAATTAGCTGTGGTCCATAAAGGGGCAAGTTTGTTGCCCCTCCCAGTGTAGTGACTGTTTATGGCCAACAGGGGGCCTCACCTTGCATCCCATCCTCAGGCTTGGGCACACCCGGCCGCTCCGGCTTGCTCTGGTGCTGAGGCGTGTCCCGCTCTCCCGCCTTCTGGTAACGGCCCTCGTTAAACACATGGGGGAGGTTGCCCGTGTGCACCTGCCGCAGCTGCTCATAGTCACCGAGGGCGGCGCTCAGGTCCCAGTTTTTCCCTGTGTACACAAACAGCGAGTCTGACAGCTCAATTCATCCAATGCGGGGAAGTTGGTGGTGCAGAAGGCAGTGCTATCGTTCAGCAACCAGAGGGTTGCCGGTTCGAGCCCCGCTTTCTCCTGACCCCATCAAAGTGTCCTTGAGCAAGACGCGAAACCCCAAATTGCTCCCGGTGTGCAGGTTGGCACCTTGCATGGCAGCCTTCGCCACCGGTGTGTGAATGTGTGTGTGTGTGTGTGTGTGTGTGTGTATGGATGGGTGAATGTGAGGCATGTATTGTAAAGCGCTTTGAGTACTCAGAAGAGTAGACAAGCACTATATAAATGCAGCCCAAATGCAGTACATTGATCCATCCATATTCTAACCGCTCATCCTGCTAAGGGTCGCAGTGGGGCCCTGTCCAAAGCAGCATAAGACACAGTTGAGTTATATTCATACACAGAAATCATTTAATTTGCTGTGGAGAGCAACAAGGGCCGCATACCGAGGTAATATAGAGCTGAAACTAGCTGTATCCTTGATCTTCGTCAAAGTTTACACAGACTAGAACAGCTTACCATTCACTATTCACTGACAATTAGAGTGAAGCAGAATTTATCAACCTAGACAAATACTAGAGGGCAATGTGGCAACAGGAAGGAGGTCTAAAACCTGTAAAGACTGCCCAATAACAGGGAGGTAGGCCTGCATCCTGTCAAGACTGCCCTACAACAGGGAGGTAGGCCTGCATCCTGTCAAGACTGTCCTACAACAGGGAGGTAGGCCTGCATCCTGTCAAGACTGTCCTACAACAGGGAGGTAAGGCCTGCATCCTGTCAAGACTGTCCAACAACAGGGAGACCTGTATCCTATAAAGACTTCCCAACAACAGGGAGGCCTGCATCCTGTAAAACAGGGCTATTCAAGGGCCGATCCCTGCTGAGTTTCCAGGCTTCCTTCACCTGTCAGTCAGGTGTGAAGCCTCTGACCAATCAGAATCAGTAATTATTAAACTAACTACCTGGGAGAACTGAAAACATAGCCTGGATTGGGAATCGAGGGCCTGAGTTGAATAGCCCTGCTGTAAAGACTGCCCAACAACAGGGAGGCCTACATCCTGTAAAGACTAATCCAACTGATCCTGTAAAGGACACTATTTAAACAGGTTGTGAGCTGGGGTGGATGTCAACAGCTGTCTGGAGAAGACAAATTTTTACTACCTTTATTACCACAGCGAACAGAGATATGTGTTTGGGGTAGGTGTGAAGCTAATTTGCTGATGTTATGAGCACCTTAGAGTGTGCAGTGTTGTGGAAGTAAATGAGCAAACGTGAGCATAAGCTGTGGGAGAAAGACCTCCCCCCAGTGACTGATAGGAAGTACGATTACGGAGACAATGCAATGAGGATAACAGGGCTATATGGATGGGAGAGTGGCTGCGGCTCACTCTGACAGTGATAGGGTTCAAACCGCCGCTTACTACCGGCCCAGCACTGGCAGACACGCCAGGGAGATGGGTAGAGGCTGTGTGCTCACTCTTCCTGCCTCTGCGTATGTGTTATCTGTGACTGTCAGGACGGCTTTGCTGGAATTAGGTCTAGTGCATGTTACAAAGGGGCCCCGGCATTAATGGCGGCAGACGGGACCCCTGTGCTAAGCTGCGTAGGAGACAAGGGCGAAGGAAGAATAATGACACGTCTAACAATAGCAGCTCTCACCAAGGGTTTGGGCGACAGGGAAGAGGATGTCATTTATACAGCCACATCAACAGGCATACTAAACATCCATCCATCCATCCACCCACTGTGACTCCTTAGCTGCACAAGGTTATGGTGATTGCACAAAGATTAAATATTCACAGGGGTCACAGATGACTCCATTACTATTATCCTGTATGACTGTGATTACCTGTGACTGTGATTACGTGTGACTGTGATTACGTGTGACTGTGATTACGAGTGGCTGTGATTACGAGTGGCTGTGATTACGAGTGACTGTGATTACGAGTGACTGCGATTAGGCGTGGCTGCGATTAGGCGTGGCTGCGATTAGGCGTGGCTGCGATTAGGTGTGACTGCGATTACGAGTGGCTGCGATTACGAGTGACTGTGATTACGAGTGACTGCGATTACGTGTGGCTGCGATTAGGCGTGGCTGCGATTACGTGTGACTGCGATTACGTGTGACTGCGATTACGAGTGACTGCGATTACGTGTGACTGCGATTACGAGTGACTGCGATTACGTGTGACTGCGATTACGTGTGACAGTGATTACGAGTGACAGTGATTACGAGTGGCTGCGATTATGTGTGACTGCGATTACGTGTGACTGCGATTACGTGTGACTGCGATTACGTGTGACTGCGATTACGAGTGACTGTGATTACGTGTGACTGTTTGCGCGCACTTTGCCAGGACCCGCTGGCCACCTGCCCACTCAAAACCCAGAAACGGTTCCTTTCGTTTTCATAAAGGGAACTGTAGAGGGTGATGTTACTCCTCCTCCAGCTTCCTGTGCTGGGGGGGGGGAGGGGCAGGGTGCGGATAGATGAGAGCCTGAGAAGCTTAGGCCTGATTCTGGGTCACCACCCTGTGACCCTGTAACCTGATGCCATATGGCGCAAAATCCAGCTATGAACTGAACCGCAGCCTCTGGGCATAAAGAAAGAAAAAAAAATTCTCAGCCCCTTACGCACACATACGATGAGCAATCAGTAAACAGATAGCGACAAAAAAACATCATTATCCTCTATCCCCCCCCCCCAGGCAAGAGACACTCGGGGAGCAAACGGAGAGACAGAATGAGCACAGCACAACTAATTGTCTGTCCGGGAAGGGAGGGGCACAGGTATGGAGTTAATCCCAACGACGGGGTTCTCATCCAAAGCTCAGCGCGCCCTCAGTGACGCGGTAAGGTCGGCTCACCAGAAGAGACGGTTGGCTCCAGATCGTCCTACATTGTTCCGGCTGCCGTCTGCACACCCTTCTGCTTACGGGACACGAGCAGGCTGTTGGATGCATCACCCCCCCCACCCCCCGCCACCTAACCATGGCATCTGACCGCCAAGCCACCCGTTTTCACTGCAGCACTTTGCTAAAATGACACTCGATGCATTCAGTCCCCATTTTGGGGTGGGGGCTGGGCGCGCAGAGGTGGGGGGGGTCTCCCAACTAACATCCACGGGTATACGCAGAGACAGTTAAAAGCCCAAAACAAAGATTCCTTTGCAATATTCAGTGAGGGTGAAAGTACTTTCGTTTTGTGGGAATCCACCTCAATGTTTGGGTGTAACACACACACTCACAGCCCTAACCTTAACCATAAGTAACCAAACAAGATGCAAGACTTTTGTATTATTTCTTTTTTGATTGCAGTCAAAAAACAGGTTTTTATTACATTTTGGGGACATTTGGTCCCCACAATGTAACATAAACCTAATCCACAGACACACACACACACACACACACACACACACAGCCCCTCACAGCAGGACTGCAAGATGTTTTGCAGACTGCAGCTATAAGAGCCAAACAAGGCAAATCCGCATAGTAACCCAGACAAGATCAAGCAGCTGGGAGCCTGAACAGCACACAGGGGATCCTGCAGCGAGAGATGCGGCACCTTCATGCTACAGAGAGACATCGGGGTAGCTGCCTGCCTGCCTCATCACTTAGGGTGATTATCCGGCAAGGAAGGCAGTCTGAATCACGGAGAAGTACACTATTAAATAAAGCAATCCCTTGCCATAACATTAGTTCAAGCATCCGTGTACATCTGTGTGGCGATTATTTAATGATATTTATTCAACAACACGGTGGAATTTCGTAGGTTAAGAGGGAAATCAGAGATGGACTGCACATTACCACAACCAGGTGTAACTAGAGATATTTGCAGGCTGAGGAGTAGTGAACTACATGTAATTTAAATGGTAGCTTAACTACATTTTGCAGTAGATTGCTGGTAATTCAATTGCAAGTGATTCATGTAGTTAAATTACTTTTTTTTGCCATTTTTGTGCAGTTTACTGAAACTACAAACGGTTTTGGGTCATAAAAGGAAAGGAATTAATTTTTTTATTTTTACTTTTCCATAGCGACTCTCAGGTTAGTAATGAAAGGACATTTTCAGTGTCAATAGGAACCGTCTTTCAGAAAAGAACTTTGAGATGCTCATGTATCGTTTTGTTTAGACCAGTGTTCAAGCGTGTGTGTTTGTGAATGCTGGTGAATGCTCTGTGTGTGTGTGTGACTGACAGCTATAGATCTGTTCCTCTAATACCAACAGGTGCACAATTGCCTTCCTTTCCACCTGTTAAAAATTGTGTGATGTGTGTCTGTTTATGTATGGAGGTGCAATATTGGTTTTAGTTAAGGCACTTTTTGCAGTAAACTCAGTTTGAGTGGCATTTGAGTCTAAGCTACTTTTTCTCAGTAGCTTAACCAAATTTCTCACAGGTTTACTGTAGCTTAACTTCTTCCAGTGTGAAGTAGCCGGTAGCTTTCTGCCCCCCTCTGGTCAGTGCTGCCACCTATTGGTCAGTACAGGCATTATGGTGTGAGAGAATCAGTGAAGCATGCGATATGAAGAATTTCACTGGGGGGGTTGTGACTGGGCTGATTTTCTCCTGCAGTGCCAGTGTCTGGGTGGGACTGCAGCGGGTTGAATCATGTGACCGGCGGTTTCTTTAACTCAGGTCATTTTTTTTCCATTTGCCATTTTTTCCTCCTGTCTCTAGAAACCCAATTTCAGCCCCTCCCTGAACGAAATCCCCGCGAACATCCCCCCGCTTCTCGCAAACAGCATTCCCAGGCTGCGCCCGCTTTGCTTCAATAGAATCTCGGCTTAGAATAAAAACACCTTTCACTGTTTATTTCTGACTAAACAGCTGCGCCAGTCGTTTCTGCTCATAGTGGAATTGCCTCATTTTGCCTTTGCCTGGAGCGCACAGGTACTTCACCTCGACACACCCAACGTGACCTCAAGACACTTTTGGCTGAGGCACACCGGCGTAGCGCAGACCGCGTCGCGCAAACGCAGACGAGATTCAGCCTGCTCACGCGTTCACGGTGGAAATCACCAGCCGCCAGACTGCAGTGAAACAGCACGTCCGTCCTGCACCCTCCTTTGCTCAAGACGAAGGGAAAACATTTTACATGATCGTACAGAAACCCACAAAAGGACACTGTGACGCTTCGGAAACTCATCAAGCCATTAAACGAGAGGCTGTGAGTCGGGACCAGAGTGGGGGGCATAAGCTGCACCGGGGGCCCTGCGATGGGGGATTTCCTCCCCAGCGTCGTCACTGTTCCGCAGCCGTGCTGGAAAAAGGCGATAACAGCCGTGGGAGGCGAGTGGAGGAGTGGGGTGGGGGGAAGGTGTTTTTTTGGTGGCTTGTGTCAGCAGCCTCTGCTTCATGCCCCCTGTCCCTCTGTCAGCATGTTCCACGCAGCTTCAGCCATCCTGCCTGCTGCAGCTGACCCCTCCTGACTGTCTGACATTTTCCTTGTTTATTAGAGTTGAATTTACTAAGGTCAAGACATTCTGAGGCTCCGTAATGGCCTAGAAAATTGGAGAATCCCATGTATTTAGTCAGTTACATCTGAAAACAGATTAATACAATGGCTTCTGACGCGACGGCTTCTGCATTTCCCACAGTCGTGCAGTGGGTGGTCCAGCTTCTCAGTGCTGAATGATTCTTTTTTTCCATTGTATTTTGGGTTTTCCTAATCTCATGCTTTTCTCGAATTTAAACTGTGCGAATTACTAATCAACAGCATGTCCCTTCTGAATGACAAGGCCATCGCAGCACCTAGAGGTTCCGTCATCCTCTCTCCGAGTCTGGCTTTGACGGAATGTGTGGAATGTCATCTGTTAGAGGTTTTATGGACTAGAGCAGTGATTAGATTTTCTTAAAAGCAGACACGGGATATTTAACCTGAGGTCATGCGGCTGAACATAGTCCTCTGAGATGCCCACCACAACCATCCTCAGGCGGCTAGCTATCCAAAAGCGGATATGAAAAGTATTGGAGGTAAACAGATTCAGCTCCTTACAGGACCACAGAACGACACCAATCCCTCTCCAGTCCCCTAGAGGGCAGCCTTCCCCTTACATTCTCACTAAGATAACCGCAAGTGACCTTATCTGTGGAAAGAGAGGGAGCATGGGAAGGGCTGGCATTCCACATTGATGCCCCAGTGTCAGCCTGTGCGCTGAATAACAGGCCTACGTGTACAGCTACGGTTCACCCTCAAACACATTCAATAATGGAGGCTATAAATTAAAGAGGTATAGAATAAGGTTAAAAATCAATTTCCAAATAAATTACTTCTGCAATTTCACATTACGCAGTATGAACATAATAATACGGAGCTATGGTTAGTGTCACACGCTAAACCCCGTGGACGACCACAGGCACGTGCAGAACCATCACCCCGAGCAGAAGGCAAAAACAAACAGGAAGCACTGGCTATAGCCGCCGGCCCTTAAAACCAGAGAGCCATTTCAGAGAGGCTTACCAAGCTAGTGTGCCAGGCTGATGCATGCGTACGAGCTTCCCGCCCCACGGCTCCCAGGAATGTCTTACACGCGCTTAACGTCTGCCTTTCCAGAATTGTCTCACGATGCAGTATGAGAGTCACAGAGCCATGCGGCATTGGCAATATTAAAATAAAGCAGCGGGTGGCAGCCAGGCTCCTGAACGAGACACGCGCCTGCGATTTTGGCAAAGCGCTGCTTCATTATCAGCACCCTGCCTCTTTTCATACTATCGCACAATAACTCGCAGAGAAGAGCAAACGTACCTCAGCAAAACCGGAAACTGCTCACCCTCCATTACATTGACCGCATAATAACTATTAACTTCCACATGTATTACATCAGGGTTGCCGTGCATCTGTCATGACGTTCACGCATTCAGACTCTCATGCAAGAAATCTTACGGCAAATAGCATTGGGGTACCTTGCAATCCCTGCAGACCTTTTACAAGGTAATGGAACCGTCACATACATGTAGATGAGGGTGCAGACATGTGGCGAATTAAAAGTCTCAATCCAGCCATCTGACCAAAGTTGGCAACCCTGATTACCTGTAGGCGTCGTTTATGTGGCATAATGCAGAACAACAGGGCCACACGCGACTGCCTTTCCAAAGGTCCTCTTGCAAAAGACAATTATCATCCTACAGAATCGTTTACAGTAAAGATGTGATTTCAGCTACTTTCCCGCTTCATCCCATATGTGCTTGATTATAGCAATAAGCTGAGACCCAGCCTGATAAGCACCTCAAATCACAGTGTTCCTGGTTGCTTTTGTTTATAATGTAACAGTGACGGCTGGGGTGTTTATATATTTCTGATGGATTTTTGAAGGATTTGGAATGCATGATGTTCAGTCCAAAACAGGACTGCTATGTAAGACTGCTGACGGCATGAGACTGGCCTTGGGTGAGGGTGCAGGGTCTGGCCACAGCCCTCTCTGCGTGAGGTGTGAGCGGATGGCTGTTTTAGAAAGAGCCCTGAGGCCCGGCGTTTTCGGGTTCCCAGACTCACTGTCACTGTGCCGCTGTCCCGAATGAGCTGCAGTGAACGGACACAGAGCACTCACCGCGGCCAGCACTGGCAAAACTGTCATGGCGGACACTGAATCGGCAGCTGGACCATGAACACACACACACACACACACACACACACACACACACGTTTGTAGTCATATCTTTATCGAGACCGTCATTCATTTCTATGGGCAAAACCCTAATCCCAACTATGACAATTTCAACCCCTACCCATCCCTAACCTTAACCATAAGTAAACAAACAAAATACAAGACGTTTGATATTTTTAGTTTTCCGAGTGCAGTCTTTACAAATATTTATAAAATTGAGTTTCCCTTGTGGGGACTGAAAAACCATCACAATAAACATAAAAATAACAGATTTTTATCACATTGTGGGGACATTTGGCCCCCACAATGTAATATACACATAACTCTCTCTCTCACACACACACACACACACACATTACGGTGTCACACAGTGTCTCCCAGCAAGAAAAGCTGCTTTCCACCAAAGCTAAATGTGACAAATATTTTTAAACATCCTCCGGATGAAAAATGTCCCTGTTTAAATCAAATAACTGAACGCATACAGCAAGAGAAATGGCTCTGGGAATATTTTCACTTAGAGGTGTTGGTATCTGTTTGCCTGACAGAAGCTGTGCTTTGCTTTTATCCTAGGGAGAACTTGGTGAGGATAATTATTCTCTGTAGAGATGTGACTGCTCTGAATATACAGACACATGAGAGACACACGCATACAGGGACACGCACGCCCCCTACAGGAGGAAGAAGGAGCAGTGCCCAGCCCTTACCTTCCAGCAGGTCTCTTGCCAGACCAGGTTCTGCCCCAGTGGACCGAACAAAGTGTGACAGGACCGCGTCCATATCCAGGGTCATGTGATCATATGGACGGGGCGCCCAGGGCGCAGTGGAAGCCGATGTAGCCGCCAGGCTTCAGCCGCTCATCTGGAAACGGCTGTTAGCGTCAATGGGAAGCCGATTATCATCTCTGAGGACAGAGAGGAAAAAATGATGTTAAATAAGGAGCCACTTCCTGCTAAGCAGAGCTTTGGGCTCAAAGAAACGGTGACATCACTCTGACACGTGAGTCCATCGGGACGAAAGGCGGTGTTAGGGTGCTGTGCCAGAAGGTAAAAGGTTCAAATCCTGGGGCTGATAGAGTGATGTCACTGTTGGGCCCCGGAGTGTGGCCCCTAAACCCCAGTTACTCCCAGGACTGTCTGACTCTGCTTCCTCAAAAATGTGCGTCACTTTGGATCAAAGGATCTACTAAATAATGGAAAAATAATTTCGATCTGAATCTGCTACTTTAAACTGT
>JABFEA020000010.1:21445144-21473487 GCA_019775915.2 Cyphomyrus plagiostoma | reverse complement strand
CCCCCCCCCCCCCCCCCCCCCCCCCCCCCCCCCCCCCCCCCCCCCCCCCCCCCCCCCCCCCCCCCCCCCCGCCTGGGCCAGGTTTCTGGATTACCCTTTCACTGGCCTTTCAGGAAGTACAGCACAGCGCGCTTTTATTCCGGAAGCAAACCAAGGCATCCCTGCCATAGGGAGCCAGCCAGCGACTCCACAAACACGCCCTTTACTCTCTGTCTGCTTCACTTGTGCGTCGCCGTGCCACTTTACCCTTAGTGTAAATGGGCTGTGAAATCATGAGCTGGCATTACAGACTGAGTATCTGCGTGTAGCTAAATCACAAGAAAAAACACGAGGACTTAAATTGAAGCCTCGCAGCCAAAAGGTATCATTGGATATCAATACTAATATGTGTGTGTATTAGCTGATAGATACCCATCTCCTGAGCTCGTAAATAAATAAACCAGCAGTGAAATATAACTGGGATCTCTGAGAAGGCTTGTTTGGGAACAGCCCCTGTAAGAGTGACAGAGATTAAAGCCCCAATAAACTAGACGAGGGCCCTTTAAACGGAGATCGATGCTTCTGGATGATTCCATCATTCTTTCTTTATCCTCTGGTTTTGTCTCGCTGATGCATCACATTTCATCTGCTTCTGCACATTAATAGGATGTGTGTGTGTGTGTGTGGGGGGGGGTGTTCTGCCTACTGGGGGGGATTTCAGGGCCCAGGGGTTTCCCCTCACACGCTGGGGATAGGCCATACTCCTCCTGCCTGTGATTTTCAGAGGCTGGCCTCCCTCGGGAAGACAAGTCCAGGAGGATTAACCAGACACACGGAGGAAGGCTGAAGGGGGGGCGCAAAAAAAGCCTGTCTACACTCTGCGGGCAGCAAAGTGACAGGGATGAGCAAGGGTGTGACAAGGCCTGAGGAGAAGGTGCTGTGTGATGCCACATCCCTGAAAAAAATTCATTTAATACAAGATAATAAATTTCCAGAAAAAAGGGGCCAGGGGGACTTGTACACCTGCTGCTTTCTCCTGAACGCACGTGCCCTGCTTGTGACGTGTCCCCTTTCTAACAACCGAGTATCACACAAAATCTCCCAAATTCACCAAGGGGGACCATGCCGCCCCTGATTCTGACACCCGGCCCTCGAATGGTCTGGGCAGGAATACTTCAACGCAAATGAAAATCATTGAAAATGTTTCCGTTTAACAAAAATCCAACAAAAACAGAGCTGCGGAACCCCAACCACCAGGTGGACACAAATGCGGCGATATTACGGATGATGTCATCGACATGCTGCTTGTCAGTCAGGAGATCATATAGACCACCCCGCAGTAACGCTCTGTGTGTGACGCGGATCAGTCTGCGCGCGTTCCGCAGGTCAGTCGGAGTGTCCCAGAGTTCAATGCAGCGCTCAGCTCCGCCCACTTACTACGCTGACGTGTAAATGGTTTTTCACGTGCTCTCTTAATCAGGAAATGGAGTGTGCTGCCACTACTCAACACAGACAGAAGGTGCCCAAGGCACTGGAGACAAATACAAAATAAATATACATAAATGAAATATACAATATTCCTTTAAAATTGAAGCACAGCAGGTGACTAACCCTTTTAGTTACTATGTTCCTTACTACATACTTGAGTACATAGTGAAGATATTCTGGGCCTGAAATCATATCCGGCTCCTTACTCTTTTTGCTAGAAATTATGTTCCTTCTGATGTGCAAAAGGCTGGTTTGGTCACGTTTGGGGCTCAGCGCCCCCTCAACCTGATCTGAGCTTCTCCTGTGTAAACGGGAAGGGGGCGTGTCCATGTGTGGTGGGGGGCAAGCACCTCTACACACCTGCAACTCTCTGGCGGCATTGCTAATGCTAATGGTAACACTATTATGCAACAACAGCCAAAGGAACAGGGCTATATATGGGGGGCAGCCCCCCCCCCCCCCAATAAGGAGGCCCTTGACGTTTCAGCAGCGCTTGTGCCTCCGTGCGCCTGCAACCCGGCATGTCAACGGAGAAATGGCGGCTGAATGCGACTCGGACCGCCGCCCCCACGCCACTGCTCCTCTCGGGCCTGCAGGTACCGCATGGTCGCGTGAGTGATTTCACCAGGACGGCCTTTTTCAAGAGGACCTAGGGCAGCGATTTGTTTTGTGCAGACCTAAGGGCTCCTTCTGTGAAGGAGCTGACTAGCATCTCACGGCAAAATCCCTGCCGCAGCAGCTCTGAGGAACGGCGCCCCCTGTGGCCCACATTAGCATCTACGACACGAGGGCGGTTCTAAGCCCAGTACTGCTGCAAGATCAGATACGGTTAAAAGTTTGGCACGGCCGGAGGTGGGGGGGCGGTTGTGGGCCGTGACATCATTATGGCAGCGAGACGTGATGTTCCTTCGCGGCCTATCAGCTGGCTCTGGAACAGGACACACAGCTAACCCCCCACCCAGTGTGTCTCATGCTTTATTTAGAGATTATTCAGACTAACGTAAGTCACCAGCGCAGCTAATGTCAATTACTCAGACCATGTTCTCTGAGAGAAAACTCAGTGCTAAAAAAAAACACGTATCAGGTTCTCTGGGGAGGAAAAGGTCAAACCGAGAGCCCAGTAAGGAGAGATGAGTGAGAACATTTTAGCAAACCAGCAGAGGCCCAGTAACTGCTTACTGGTGGACGGGGTGTGGAGGCTGTTTCTGAGCGTGGAAAGGACCCCAACCTCTCCTTCACTGTGAAGAATGACGCTCACCTTCCGGTGGCATGAGAGACCAATGCTAAAGCAAATGCTATAACCACCCCCCCAAAAAAAAACGAAGAAAAAAAAAAAGACAAGGCAACCTTCTAAAATGTAGGGTCACAAGCTCACAGAAGAAAGGGATTGTTTCATTTATATACATGTTTTAATGTACAATAATACAATTTCAGACTGACTGACATCCAGGTATCCAGAAAGACAGATTAATATACCCCTTGGAAATGTTACGCAGTTTTCTTGCTACACATGCAAGTACTCAGCGACCTTTGTTTTACATTTTCAGTCTGATGCATCTTTTATTTTTCATTTATTAAGCACCAAAAGTGCAGTGTAAGTAGACCGATGTGCCCATATTCACATCGGAGCAGAATTCAGCTGGGGGGACGCATTTGCCCACCAATTGGGCCGCGGGATTGAGAGGCGTCCTCAGCTCGCAGGACCGCTGATGATGTAATTGCCGGACGCAGCTGGGAGCAGAATGTGTTTTTTTCTGCTGCTTAATGCAGGGCTGGTGTGACTTTGATCAATGGGGGGTGGCGGGTAGGTCCAGCGGTAAAAGTACAATGGTAAACCGGGCCAGAGTAATCGAGAAAACCACTGGTAAACTAGGCTAGAGTAACAGAAAAAATCACTGAAAAATTGTGCGAGAGTAACAGAGAAATCCACTGTAGAACCAGACCAGAGTAACAGAGAAAACTACTGGTAAACCAAGTCAGAGTAACAGAGGAAATCAGCAGTAAATACATCCAGATTAAGCCCAAAGGCAGCCCCCAGAAACCAGGCTAGAGTAACAGAGGAGACCATCAGTTAACTTGACTAGAGTAATGGAGAAAACCATTGGTAAAACAGACCCAAGGTGACTTTTTCAGACAGACACAAAGAGAGCTGGGCGATACGTGAACTTTCTATAGTATATCATTATATTTTCAAAAGAGATGTAGGATGAGACAATACAATTTATATCAATTTACTTTTATTACATGTTAAAATCAGGGCTATAAGTTTTTTTTTATTATTTTTTTAAAAGTCACAACTCTGTTACTTGGTTCATTTTTACTTAAAAAAAATCATATATTTTTTTAAAGCTTTGTTTTATGGGTAGACTAGTGCTTTAAAATGCAGTTATTAAATGCACTTTCAATGGTTGGCATTCTTGCCAAATATGTTTTTTTTTTTTTGTTCCTAAACATTCACCTTCTGTTTTGAGAGCCATAACGATGTCATAAGCTGTGGAGACACCTTCTTGCTAGATGCAGTGGAGGGTAACACTTCTATGTCGCAGCTTTTGTATTTGATCCACGCAACACTGATATAGGCATAATATATTTCAATCTATGTATCATGTATTGCTATTCAGCCGAAGAATACTAAGATCCAGTTTTTGGTCCGTATCTCCCAGCCTTACCCTAAATGCACATCCTTTCATTGCGAGACCCAGGATTTCCGATTGTCACCAGCTGTTCTGCTCCCCGTGCCCCCATCCTCCACCAAACTTACTCACAAACTCAATAACCTCTCAGCATTTTCAGTGTTTGCATTAAAAACACACTGTCTGCTTATATATAAACAAAAACACTGGGAATCGTGCACTAAATGCATTAAATTACCCTGACTATATGAAAATCAGGGGTACCCTAATCATGTTTCTGGATATATTCACCTGTCACAGCTCTGCTTTAAAAAGCCACCGTGTTTTGCTCTCAGTATTTGGGTATAAACTATAACCAAAGGCCCCATTTCATGCAGGGGCCCTGTCCCCTCTTGCAAGACAGAGGCTCTGATCTGACTTGCTGACATCTCAGAGAATCTTCCTGATGCAGCATAACACCGCCATACTTCTAGGAAGTACCAGTGAGTGTTAACAACACACACTAACACAACACTGTGTTCACTACCAATAGGTAAATGAAACAGAACCGAAATGATCAGGTGTGCGGAGAGCGGTGTGCCAGTTATGCCAGGGGTGTCTCTATTTCCACGCACACGGTGGACACCTCGAGAACATGGCCGTCTGTGAATAAAGTACCGGAACGTGCAGGACCATCAAAAGCTTCACCTCTTTATTGCTCTATTTGCACTTACGTTCGTTCACTGTCAGCCCATCTCACCGTTATCGACAGCCTTTGACGTGTCTGACATTTGTGCAAAGATTCTGCAGGCCGTGATGTGGATGATGTCATGACCGCGGATGTCATGATACATCAGGACCATAAGAGCGAGGAGGTCACTGCTACACCACGACCGTAAGGCCACAAAGATCACTGATACAGTTGCAGCATAAGGCCAGACCTGTAAGGACCGCGCTCTGCTTGTTTAACACAGACTGCAAGCTGTTTCCTGAGCTCATAAACCTTATATAAAACTGCATTATATAACAGCACTGGTGACAGTGCCCCGTGTGGTCAGCCAGCGGTCATCTAAGAGGAACTCGCACAGTCTACTTTAGTGAACCTAAGCCATAGCTTAGGAGGTCGCACAACATACAGCCGACAATCAGGGTCAAAGACACGACCAATTACTTCGTCGCTAATGCTAATGCAATTAAACCCCCGAGAGCCACCCAGAGGCTGAATGTCACCATGCTGAAATTTAAGTGGTTCCATAAAAACTGCCAATGTCAATTAAAAAGAAATCCAGCATCCCGTGGCACTACAGTCCCTGGCAAATAGATCTTAGCGGAGCATCTTTAATCAAGGGCAGTCAAACAGCGTCAGGACAGACTGAGAGAACAGCGGCGATGACCTCTGTCACTCACGTGCATGTGGGGATTTTCTAGAACAGCCCGTCTCACTTTTTATAGGCAATCTGTGGGTTGTGCTCAAGGAATTTTCAGGAAGTGAAGAGTAGACTACAGTGATAATGCCAAACCTCCAAATCAGCAAAGTCTTAATTTTCAATTAAAAGAAAAACTTGCTATAAATGAAAGGCAGTTGCTGTGTAGAAATCTTGTGTTGCAAATCCAGATCAATTAGTTTAAAGATATATGGGTAATTCAGAAGGAAATATTGCTGCCAACGACCAATGAGCTCTCAAGCTCAATACTACCTGTGTCGGGGTCTATTGAGCAGCCGGCACTCAAGCAGGACACGCAGAGTTATGGACAACACTTCTGGGAGGCCCAGACAATGTCAGACGTTACCGGCAGGTCTGTCCCCGCACTCAGCGGGAGGCACGCAGTGCCAGCAAATGTGATTAGAGAGGGCGGTGTGCAGAGGACCCACAGCTGGCCGGCACGTGCCTGTTCCGGGAACACAGCTGAGGGGGGGCAGGCACGGGGTCGCTTGGCAGAAGCCCAGCTCAGTGTCGTCCGGTCTGGCCCAGCCTGGCAGGCCGATGATGCACACTGAGCCCAACCCAAGCAATAACACCAAGATATGGATCAGAAAATCCAGCTGTGCCTGTCCCCCAAGTGTCCTACTGCCAGTGAGGGCTGGGGGGGGGGAGGCTCTTTGGGGTCTGTCTTGCTTGAGGGCCGGCCGCTCAGGGGCCGACATTTCTTAAAGAACTAGAATAAATCAACAGGAAAAGCAAGCTTATTGGCCCCAGCTTCCTTTAAGTGCCCAATGAAATCCCCCTAAATGCTCAGTGGCAGGTCCTGCACCTCCCTGAGGGGCTCGAGGGCAGCAAGTGGATCCTGGTCAGAATGTAGACATTTTGCACGATTGTTAAAATGAATTTTGGCATCACTTACGTTACTTCTTAATGGTACTGTGGATAAATTGAGGATGAGAGGCTGGAATAGAATGGGATACCGTCTCTTTCAGACAGGATCATTACAGTGTGAATCATGAGTTAGAAAAACTTCATACATGGTACTATACTTATATATTTTCAGTAATAACAGAATAAACAGAAAAGTGTGCAGGAATTAACCAAATCAACTCCATTTACAGCAAGATTTCCCTAAGCTGTCCTGTAGCTTAGAGCCTTGTGCTAACAATGCAGAGCTTGTGGGTTCAAATTCCATAAAGCACATATAAATTGTATGTGAGTTATGGAATTGGTTCTGACTCAGTGGGCTAAGCCTCTGTGCCTGTGATTGGAAGGTCACCGGCTTGAGCCCTGGCAGAACAGTCACATGTCCGTGGGCCCTGAAGCAGGGCTCTCAACCCCCCAGTGCATGCTGGGTAGCCGCCCTGCTCTGAGACCCCCCCCAGGCTTGCTCTCACCTGTATATGTTTCTGTCACTGAGAGCAAGACTGGGCAGGCAAAATGACAATTTCCCCACAGGGATTAATAAAGGATCTCTATTCTACTCTAAACTATGGGATGTAATAAAAAAAATAATAACTGTATTTGCCGACGAAAAATTTACAAATACAATCCAGTAACCAGCAGGCAAGCACAAGCAGCCTGTTGTAATTGGCCTACCCAGCTGATGATTATCATGATTTTGGTGGGCAGTAGTGGCTTAATGGTTAGGGAAGTGCACTTGTAATTGAAGAATTACTGATTTGAATCCCTGACCAGCAAGGTACCTCCCCCAAGCACTGCTCCCTGGGTGCTGAATTAGCTGCCCCCTGCTATGTCACATACGAGTTAAATTCAGAGGACACATTTTGTTGTGTGCTGTGGTGTGTCAACAATGACCACTGATCACCTAATTCTAAAAGCTGCATTTTCTAGCAGCTTAACACATTTAAGGTTTTCTTCATACTGCTGACCCTATTACCGGAGTTACTCCACCGAGCGCTTTCCATCACCGGGATCTCACTCCGGTGTGGCTGGCCTCTCGCATGCAGCGACAAGGGCGCCGATACAGCGCCGTTGGTGGGAGCGGCACATATGAATCGCAGCGTGTAATTTTCCACATCTTCAGAGCGCTAAAACACCATCCCCAAAAGTCACAAAAGTCGCAAAAGCACTAACACACAGCCGCAGATGGACACGTACCATTCCATCAAAAGGGACCAAAGGAGGCAGATCACGTGGCCACGGAAACACTATTAAACATTACAGCGCTTCCTGTTTTTATTGCGTTTGATAGAGGGAAGGAGAAGCGAGACGGAAAGGCATTATTTCCAGTGACAGGTGAAATACAATCTCAGTCTCCTGCTTAACTCAGCACATTAATAACCAGTATTTCTGCTTTCATTTTTACAGTGATCTGTAAGTGTCGGCGGTCCTCAGGGAAACATCTGACAATTTACCTTTTCTCGTGGGCTCTCCTGACTTCAGCGTTTCTTAGCTTCTGTCCAATCTTAGGAAACCGTATTAACTGAAAACAGCTCTTCGTTTAACATTAAGAAAAACGCTGGAGGAAATGTCGCCTTTACAAGCGGAATTGTTACCTTGAAAGAGTTCAGCACTCTTATACTACATTTTTTTTTTCGATTCAAACTGATGCCATTTCGATCACCTTATAAATCATTCCGGTTCAACATTTTTTTCCGGCCGAAATAATAATAAAATGAATAAGATGAACGAAACCTGTATTTTAAGTCAAACACATAGAAGGTTGACCTTTCCTGCCAAAAAAAACTGCAAAAAACACCTCGTCGAATAAACACTATGTTACGTTTTTCTGACCCTAATAGCCAGATGCCGTGTTTGTGCGCCATAAAATAACCCAGTGGGGATGATGGAAGCTCATTGGCCGGGATCCCTGAGTTAGCCCTCACATCGGCCTGACCGGGGTCAATACAGTGAGCCAGCAGGCAGCCCATGTGACCTGGCTTCTTACCACTGGAGATGTCTGAGATGTTCCAGCCCCCTCAGTGAGCTCTGCCACGTCTGGCATGAGGTGCTACATGATTTTCAGAAGACACTTGACTTGGTCAGTCCTATCTTAGAAGGTGGGGTTTTACTGAACAGCTCATTAAATCAAAGCTGTATAATTTTTCAGTGTAACTTTTCAACAGATCAATATATCCATTTATATAAAGCACTTCAGTAAACAGCCTTTCTTACCCTAAAAACGTAAACCACATGAAACAAAATTAATTTTTAACTGCATTCTATGAATAAACATCATGCATACTTCTTATATTAGAATGCAAGACATAATTTAGGGTAAAAAAAACCATGAGACAGTAAAAGCTATACTGGAAAATAAAATCAATTATATATCCATTGCTATTTCTGTGAAGCAAATTATATTTAAAATGTTCAGTGTAAATGATTTGTAAGTATCATTTAGAAGACTCAATTTGCAAAATCCTTCAACTAAGTTATCATCTTGAAAAATATATAAACCACAATCTGAATATAATTTCAAGAATCCAGCCTCAATGTGGAGTAAAGCACACATGTATGGGTATTTGAAGAGAAGGTCCTCACCAATTTCATTGTTCCTCTTCACGGACAAGCATGTGAACTCGCAATATCCACCATCAGTGGACTTAAGCTTGACTACGGCAGAGCGAGTGGCCTTGAGGAGCTGGAAGCACTCGTCAGGAATATCCCCGCATTCTTCATCGAGGGAGTCATCCTCCCGGCGTGATACGGACTAACACTACAGCCATAGTTTCATTTCCAGAGACATGAGGATTCATTTGTAGAGATCAAGAGGGACGTGGGAGACAGCAGGTTTGTGTTAGAGATCTTAACAACACGCAGACACAAACACAAAAGCAGCACCCTCCTGGATCACATGCTGCATGAGAGCACAGAAAAACTGCATCACTGTGCTCAAACCGTCCCCCGTTTTAGATCTGAACAGGGCCGGCCGCCCTCTGAGCAGAAGCTGTATGACATACGGTAAATACTCTGCCTTTTGAACCTGCCTCACACAGAATCCCAGACGTAGAAGCGTGGACTCATAGTGCTTTAGCTCGATGGTTGGACCGTTGCCAAAAGAGTAGCCTCTGTTTGAACACAAGAATAACATTGTGGCCTCTCTGCTGGTCACCGCTGCCCAGAGGCCAAGCTGTGGCCTGTGACAAAGTGCCCTGGGGCTCTTTCTGACTGCACCTCCGCTCGGCCTCCTGAGCTAGGACCAGCCCAGAAGCCTTGATATTTTGGTGATATTTTTTAGGCAAGACCCAGAGGGCGAGCTGAAGGGTCTGCAGCTTGATATTCACTAGTCCAGTGTTTCTCAGTCCAGTTTTCAGGGAACCGCAGTCAGTCCACATTTTTGCTCCCTCACTGCTCCCTAAGGAGCAAAAACGTGGACTGTCTGTGGGCCCCGAGGACCAGTTTTGGTCTACTCAAACCAGGGGGTGATTATTTTTTTTGTCTTTTCAGTGTTATCTGTTTCTTCTCCATGCATAAAGACTGTGTTATAGAGGACGGCTTGGGTTCTGCTGGTGTCCGGCTCAGGATGTGGACTGTACTGTACTACCAGGCACTGGCCAAATTGAGGTATCTGTCGCTTATTTTTCCACAGCATGTCACCCTTAAAAAACACACAGCC
Source organism: Cyphomyrus plagiostoma (assembly GCA_019775915.2). Lineage (NCBI taxonomy): Eukaryota > Metazoa > Chordata > Actinopteri > Osteoglossiformes > Mormyridae > Cyphomyrus > Cyphomyrus plagiostoma. Next base: position 21,463,402 of record JABFEA020000010.1, on the reverse strand, counting down.
TCTGAGATGTGTAGGCTGATGAGTGCAGCTGTCAGAGATTTTGAAATTAAACGTGTTATTTTTACAGTTTCCCTTGCGTGATGTTCAAAGAGCTTTATCTCTTATTTTCCGCTGCATGCAAAGCAGGAGTGGCCTGAGATTTTCCATTGCAGAGCATAGGTCCCAAACCCCAGTCCGCTATTCCACTGGGCCTTATATTACACCCGTTACTGAAGTGCTGTGTCCTATATCGATCCACAAAAATATGAGATTTGTCTCACATTCCCATACACATTGCACACCCCCATTTAGCAAATTTTTCCCCCATCGCCCTTTCTACGTTAAATCTCTTTACAGTGTAAACCAGTTCGTGGACGTCAAACGGTTGGGCACCCCTAGAAGTGTGCATCAGGACACTGTGCTTGTAATCAAATGGTCACTGTTTCTAATCCCAGGCTCAGCAGAGTGATGTCACTGTTGGGCCCCTGAGCGAGGCCCTAAACCCGCAACCTCTCCAGGGACAGTCTGACCCTGCTTTCCAAAAAATGTCTATCACTTTGGGTAAAAGTGTCTGCTAGATAAATTAAATGTAAATTAGTCAAAACACCCATTTTGACTAGACAAAGTCTGCTGAGGATGCAGGGCATCCGGGGGATAATGGACACACCCACAATTCACCTGCAGGTAGGATCTCAGCTGCACATGAAACGCTTAAAGGAGCACCTCTCACTGATGATCGCATAGCTGTCTGGGTCGCGACCCCACATCTAGCGCGGGGGATGCAGTTAGCTGCTGACCCAACACTTTTATCTGAAGTGTGTTATCATTTTTACCTGTTTAAACAACAGAGTTTAGCTGGTACAGACATACATCTAGAAACTGCTTACCTAGTACAGTGTTTGGTGGGGGGGGCGGGGGGGGGACGGGACGACTGGATCCTATCCCATGCTGGGACGTTAGCAGGCACCATTAGGTGTTCTCCCATAATGCTGCAGTGCTCCATATAACTAAGACAGATGCTTGTCAGTCAGGTCTTCAAGTCACATGGCCTTATTTAATACTGATATAAAGGGACTCTGGGGGTGACCGATCAGCTGCTGTGTGAGATTACACACCACATGTAGAAGTCAGGCCTCCACTGCTGTCAGAGCAGGCCGCGGAATCGTCCACGGGGTGTTACTCCTAATCACAGCACAGTGACATCCCAATATAACTATATTTACATCGTAAAACCTGAACCTCAGAACAGCATTTTATTTTGCTTTTAAAGATATAAAATAAATAACTGGCAGGCATCTCCAGTGCATTTAGTTAGAAAAGGTGGAGGAAAATGCTTTGAGCAAACGCCTCAGGTCACAAGAGGCTAGCCAGCAACGCTTCATTAAATTTCATTTTGACCAGTTTACATGTGATCTCTCCATATTTTCATTTAGCACGGATTAGTTGATAATAACCTATAACAGACCAAACAGCAACTACAGACCATACTAAATATCATTAATAAAGGCAAATCTAAACGGCATCTCTTAAACTTTTTTCAAGCTTGACATGTCCAAAGACAAAATCTTATCTCGTCTAGAATCATACGTTCATTAATGGCATAAAACGTAAACTAGGTTTTATTTACTCCAGCAACTACTGTAAAGTAACACGGGTCCATATCAATCTTCATAACTCAGATTATAGACGCTGTGTAAACCTGCATATATTTGTTACTAAATTACCTTAAACTCACCAACATAAATACATTAACTCGATATCCAAAGTAGGTGTCTGAATGAGGTCTAAATTAATATATTCAAACTGCAGGTTATTGTGGTCAAGATAAGTCGTTGTAGTGTTCTAAGAAAATTTAGCATATACATATATATCCTAGAGAAAATATTAGTCATAACACTTTAACATCTCATTTTATGAGACACAATTGGGAAAGCAAACGCAAAATATTCTGATTGAAGTTCAAACACGTAAGTCGCAAAAACTGGAGGGAACAGAGGTTTAATACATTTTTATTATACTATTATTAAAGATACTGTAAACAGATCACGTCGACTGTATAACAGCGGGCTGAATAAACAGGAAACTGCGCTAAAGCAGTGTGCGCTTTCGGTACTAAGCAGAGCAAAACAAAACCAGCATCCCTTCTTCGCCTTCCTGTCTTATTATTAAATTATCGGATTGAAAAAGTGAGCGTTATGAAAAACCCTGGCATTACAACACAGAGATAAAGAATCATTAAAGAGCGTTATCTGAGTATTCATACAGAAACGAGTGCTTTCTGTTAGAATATTTTTGCAGTTTGGCAGCTAATGTTGTTTTGACATTTAAAAACAGCACATCTGCATTAACGGCCCCACACACCCCTGTCCGGTTCTTTCGGCACTTTATCCCCACAAGACGCGACTTAACACGGGCACGTAGCGACCCTCCACCTGCTCAGTCTGCAGCGATGAAACTGCTGCCTCCGTCAAAGATCTCACATCAACGACATAATGCATCGCTAAAAAAGGAAAAGCCGCCTTACCACCGTCCGCTCAGTCCTTACTCCCCATCGGTTGCATTTCTTTGGCTTCCCTTATAATAAGCCCTTATAATAAAGGCGGCTGGGAAATTGCCCTACCCGCGCCGGCTCCGCAAACCCCCGTGTCATTCCCCGCTGCACCAGCAGCACAAAGTCACTCCTCCCCCGGCATCCTGACGTCAGGGGCCGGCCGCATCCAGTCTCCTCTGCTTCAGTTCGCCCGTTTTGGCGTCAGTTAAAGCCGGGAGGTGGGCTTCCCTCTACGGGGGGTTGGTGGGCGTGAAAATGGCGAAGGAGCTCGTCTAACACTCCTGGCTGCATAGCTGCACGTTTGTGCTGAGCCAGAGGATGGCGCTTGGTGCCTTCACGGCACGTCGGACTCTGTAATGATGTCTAACGATTTCCCGGCGCGGGCCTGTCGCCCTCATATTGGGTTACACAGTTTTCTCAGGATCTGGAGTGCACCGTGTTGTAGGAGTGCCTTGCTGTCATCCATAATGAGGACAAGTCAGTTGATAAGACTGTACTTTTAGTGTCCTAAATAGTTTGGTGTCCTAAATACAATGGCATGCTGAAGTGTGGTCCTGTGGTTTTAATCCAGGTCATCTGTACAGCATGTGGGCAGCACAGTGGCCTCTCACCTCCTAGACTGGTGGCCGTGATTCCTGACCAGAGCTCTGTGTGTCTGGGTGGTCAATGTATATATTCATTACATTGTGGTGAATTAAGTATTCCTACAATATGATTAAAAAAAACTGTTATTTTGACCCTGTGGGGACCATTTCTTTTAAAAAAAGCCATAACTGCAATAAAAAAACAAAAAGGCCAAAAGTCTTGTATTTTGTTTAATTACTTATGGTTAAGGTTAGGGCTGGGTGGGGCTTAGGTCGTCATTGTTGGCATTTGGGGTTATCCCATAGAAATGATCAGATGGTCTCTACAAAGATATGAGTGCAAACGTGTGTGTGTGTGTGTGTGTGTGTGTGTGTGTCTGTGGAGAGAGAGAGGGAGAGTTTGCAGGTTTTCTAATGTTTCAGTGAGTTTTCTTTTGGAGGGGTGAGGGCACTTCGGAAACATATAAGCCACATTCCTGATATATGTCGGCATTTCAAAGCATCAGTGGAGAAGCTGTTTAAATAAAGAAGTCAATATGAGCACAGTTAGTGTTCCTAAGCCCTTTTGGTCATTTTCATGTGGTTGACTAGTTTGATGAATATATTTGCATTTTCTCACACTGTAACGGGATTCTGGATTGGTCTATACTGACCCAACCACTGTGCTGTGCAGAACCAAGGGCCACTCTGAAAGCCATATTCTTAGTTTTGATCAGCATCATTAACAATTGTTGCAAAATCACCACCACAAGATAGGAGCTGCCCTAACCCTTGGTAAGCTGCTGATTTATGCTTTATGTACCTGGGAAGAGCATCATGTGTCACATGTTTGGTGGCACTGAAATAATAGTGTATTTATCTAAAGAATTGGAACTTGTATGTTATCTATATTACTGTGTTGTTTTAATGCTAGCTGGAGAAAGCTTCCTTCTGGACGTCAGTAAATGACAGCTTAATGTTTCTGTAGGCATGGTGGACATTTGGGGGAGACTGTGGCTGTGATCGGAAAGTCACCGGTTCAAATTCCAGGGCCAGCACACTGATGTCACTATTGGGCCCGTGAGCAAAACTCTTAACTCTCGATCGCTCCAGGGCCAGCAGACCAATGGCCTGACTTTACACTCCTAACCCAAGCTTAACTCTCACCTGCATGTGTGTGTATGTCGCACAAAGGACAGCCTGAAGGGATATGTAAATAGAAGCATCGAAATGCTCAAGTACTCGTACAAATGGCAAATAAAGCTTTTTTTTATGTTAGATCTGGGCCAGAATCCAGACACTGGCTCAATCTCGATATGCATACTTGACCATACTTGTGTTCTCGTGTATCCGTGTTACGTCACCTTCCACTGCCGAAGACCAGTTCCAATACTAAGGAGTACAGAGGATGGTAAAAATCCCTAGTTGTTGATCTTGCTCCACCCCAAATATCAAGGATGCATAATTTGCATCCTCGCCGAACGAGAGCGATACCATGATTCACTGTGCCCCAAGTGCATTCCTGGAAAGCAAGTTAGCAAGTACGGCCTTTGCATTCTTGGTATTGAGATTTACCCACTGCCTGTCTGCATGGGGTGCGTGTGGGACGTTTCTGGACTGGTGGTTTGCTTCTGTGGCCCAAAGTGTATATAGGTAGGGGAATTGCTGTCTCTGGACTGCGTTTCGGCCGGGCCTCCTCAAACGGTTATGGAAGATGGTGAATGCTTTCTTTAAAAAGGGGTTATATTTTATCGAAGACAAGTCCCATCCAATTGTGAGACAGTTTGTCTTAACATCCCTAGAGGAACAGTGCTAGTTATCTTTGGGCTGAAGGTGATCCCCCCATTTACCGGGCAGTGGGGCGGCAGGAGGAGGCAGCGATGGGGTAAGTAGAGAGTCACCCCATGCAGGTGGTGCTGGATCTTGGAGGCCGACGTGTCACATGGGGGCTGTAGTTTGCACAGCTCCTGCCATAAAAAGGTTATAGAAGGAGCCGGAGTCTTACGGGCCCCGTGGCGAATAGCTTAGCTCTGCCCTGCTGGGGATCCCACGGTCAGTGATGGGTTCTAGACCCACACAGCCCAACCCGCACAGCATCTGCATCCTCAGCTCGTTCATTTTATGTTCAAATGATTAGACCATATGAAGAATCTTAGCAATTCAACAGCTGTTTATAGCATTAATTAGGAAACATTTGGACTGACACTAGATGATTCGTGGCCGATGTACTTTTTATAATACAGATTATAGTCTGAGCAAAACAATTACATAGTTGCCTAATTTCTACATTTAACATTTCCACCTAAGTAGGGTGACCCCATTAATCCATGTCAGGGAAAATACTATGGGCCGGTTTCCCGAACAAGGATTACGACTATTCTTGGACTAAATTGCCATTTCAATGGAGATTCACCATTGTAAATCAAAACTAGTCTAGGTTTAGTCTTAATCCTTTACTGGGAAACTGGCTATATGAGTTACTTCAGGTTTTACAGACTATTTAAACTGAAAGGCTCCTGTGCTCGGCTGAGTAATTCAGATCTTCTTGCACTTTTACTGGTGTGTTTCCTTGATTGAAAGATTCCTCCAGCTGTTAACATTAACATTAGTGACATGTGTATGATTATAGGAGACTGACCAATCAGCACACAGCAAGAACTCAGTGCTTAAGTAAAATCCAGGTCCTTTTAATTGAAATGGTAGTTTACAAATCCTGTCCTAGCTCAAAGTGTCCTCCCTGACATGGATAAGGCGGTAACCGTAGACTGAATCTCTGTACATTGTAGCCATACTGGTGGTAGCACAGTTTGAAAATGACACCATATCCACGACTGGCTGACAGCTACTCCACTGTGAGCAGCCCTCTCTGTGCTGTGCTCCAGCAGTTAAAACTGGGCCCTGTCTGGATGTACCCCTCCTTCTCCCTCCTCCACTCCACCAGGCCTCATCTGAGATTCAGTTCCAAATGATTTGGGTCACAATTTCACGGCCGAGCTGGTGGCAGGAATGTGCGGGAAGGACTTGGGCTCATCAGGCCAACGGGGGCTCACAGCAGAAACGTAAGAGCCACAGCTAAGCTCCCCCTACCCATCCAAGTCTCTGCTCGCACCCAGGTGTGTCCCGAGTCCAGGAACACCAAACCCGAAGTCCCCTCTTGGACTCTCCCAGTCAATTTGACAGGAGTTCTCCCTGGATTAATATCTAACGAAACACACTTTTTTATTTTTTTTTAAGTTACGGCTTCCCGTCAAGAACTAAATGATGCAATAAATGTCAGACTGCTGTAAAATTCTCACATTGAGAGGCGATTCTCAGCGACTCACTTCCAACCGCCCGCTGCTCATTGACCTGCAGTGAACACAAAGAGCGACGGCTCTGTGCTCAGATGCGACAGCCTGCCACGCAGATGCCCCCATTTGAGGGAGCACTCAGCCCCAGCTGGCAGACGCTGAAGACAGCGTGACACGTCATGTGTGCTGAAGGACAGGGGACAAGGAGTGAGGACGTGACAGCTGTCTTGAGCGGGGGTACATCGGTACATGCCTCCAAACTCACAGCTCAGCTTCGTATAAACAGAAATCACCTTCCTTCCTGGGACGGATGGGAAGTTTCTTTCATAGCAAGGCTGTGTTTGAATATGTAAAAACTCCTGGTGCGTTTCACCTTTAATTATTAAAGAAGAAGATAATTGCCAAGTGATTCTAGTCATGGATCATAGGAACATAGAGGAAGGGAGAAGACTGTAGAACCATAGAACCAGTTAAGCTGGGGCAGTGTTCAGTGACCCCCATAGCTGAAAAAATTGAGAAAATGGATAAAATTGGGAAAGACCTTACTAACCCACACAGGTGAAAATCTAGAGAAATTTCAGCCTGCATCAAACTTCAAGAAGTAAAAACGTGTGACATTAGAAACCGTAACATCACACTACTGTTCACTAATGGTCAGCTAAGTAGAGATGTGTTTATATAAAGGTTTTCATCCTGATCCTCACTAAGCAAAATTATTCCAGAAATAAAAGGTTAAGTTTTTCTATTTTTACTTACATTTAACACTTGAATCATTGTCTTTTGCTAGTAAATGTTTTCTTGTATTAATTATAAAACCATAGCTAGGGCAGAGATTTTAAACAAATCATTCTCAGTCATCTTATGACCCGACATATTTCCCCAGCATCAAAGGATATGAGAAACGTTTCCTTAATACAAATTTAAGAGGTGAATAAAACTAAAATTTGAAACATTAATGCACCCCTTCGCTTTGCATACGAACACGTCTCTCTCAGAACAATTTTACAGCCATTACTTACCCAAAACAACACACTTCACATAGGTAAATTTATTTATTCATTTAGTTTTATCATAAAAAACACCACAGATGTATAAATAAAAATGCATTAAAGAAATCAAACAATATCTAACTGAAAGTAGCTGGCTATGAAACTCATTTAAAATGTCCTGCCAGGTCTGGGGGCTCCCTCATCCCTTTGTCGGTGGCATATATACAGAAATCACAGTAATAAATTATAAATATATACAGTCCAATCTGTTGGCTTTTTTCTTCATTGGATAGAGACAACTGCTCCACCATTTATTCAGCAGCATTGGAGCCGGTATCTAAAAGAGATCAGAAAAATCATTTGTTCATCGAGGTTAATAACTTCCTTCCAAGCCAGGTGAAACTTTTCAAGATGACTTTTAAAGAGTTTTGACCCTTCCAGATAGATCAGCCCATGAGGATTCATTATCCTGAACTATGTTGCAAATCAAGAAGTTGTTTGAAATTAACTGATTAGCTTTATATTTTTTCTACTTATCAGAAAAGAAAGACAGACTCCTTACTTTTCCCATCACAGGCAACAATCTTAACTTTGTCCACCTTCACCAAGTCAGTCACTTCTCTGAACTCCACATCGTTCAGTACAAACGTCCACACATTGTCACAGAATCGGTAGGTGTTCAGAGAGCCCTGAAAAGCAGAGAACAGTCAAGATTCTAAATGCAACTTAATATATAACACCAAATCCATGCAAAGTGTCCCCCCAGACAAGATCAAGAGGCGATTTTTACAAAGCACCACTGCCCTCTTGTGGGCTAAGGGTTTAAAAGATACTTTAAAAGATACCAGACAAGTAACCCTGGAAGAGGACACAAAATACAGTGTGGACACGTGGTATCTAGGCGCCACCGCGCGCCTACTCACCCGGAAGTTGACCCTGTTGCGCACGCGATTGGCCAGGGCCGTGTTAATGGCTTTGTCAAACTGCAGGAGGACCTGAAGCGCCAGTTGCGGGGTGATCTGCTGGCTCTGCGGGCAGAGAGCGGGACATTTTAGTTGCTAAACATGCACAGGGGCGTGGTTTTAAGGATGAAAACTACAATGAACCTTAAATAATCCCAGAATTTTTCACAAAGGCCTACCTCTCCTTAACAACACGGATCCTGTTTAATACGACTAAGTAACTGGAAATAAACATCAGCACATAAAACAGGAAGTGTGTCGTTTAATATAAACAAGCCTGCTGTTAAAATATGACACCAGATTACTAAAGTTAGTAGAGTATAAGAATACAAAGTTACCCTCAAACCCACAAACATTCACTGAATCATCATAGTACAGGCTGCGGTTATATGTAGAGTATCCTGTGCCTGTTCAAAACCATTCAAACCGCACTCCCATCTAAACCCCACGTAGCCGGCTTGCGGAGGAGGGAGTACGAGCCGCTTTAATATGACGCCATTTAATCAGCTGGCTCCGGTGCAACTACATGTTTACAGTTTCAAACATCGGTACCCAAATGTATTGCTTAGCATGAAAAGCCACTGCAATCGGCCATGACATTTCGATGTTAACCGCTTGGACAAAAACAAACAGGAATTCTGGGCGCACTTCTAGCCCGCTGTATACTTTCCTGATACTGTTAAATGAGATTAACAAACGCGATGAGCAATCAGCTCCACAATCTCTTACCTGAATAAGTTCATCGAGACTCTCCTGTAGACTGTTTCCCAGCGTGGTGTTTCTGTACAGCTGATAAGCCATTATAGCCGCGAACGATGCAAAACGGAGCGCGTCTTTAGAAAAAACTGGGAGCTTCGCAGGCCTTCCGGGCCTAATCGGCAGGAACCAAGGACCGCCTACGGCACGCCGCCAGAGACATAATACATCACCGCCGTCGTCAGATGGAAACGCGGAATCTAAAATAAACGGATGGGAAGTGAATGGACGTGTTGTTTCAACCTTTTTGTCTGATATGAAATCAATGTCATTTCAATATATGTGTGCTGCCTGGGATATTAACTATTTAAAACTGTTTTCCCTGTCTGATGTTTTAAGGAGATTATGAGGATTACATAATTTTTGGTTTGTAGTAATCCCTATACGTATAACAGATACGAAGCGTTACTACACAAACTGTTCAACGAAAGTATCAAGCCAAATTTTCTTACATTTAAAGACAATTTATTCTCCGTTTAATGCATAAAAGCACAATGAATATCTTCAGGTTTTTCCCAAATAGGGCACAGATAAAAGAGATTAAAAGTTAAACTCGAGGTGTGAAACTATCGCTATATGATAATTAACAAAACTGAGTTTACTACCCTGCGATGGGCTGGCCCCCCATCCAGGGTTGTTCCCTGCGTCGTGCCCGTTGCTTCCGGGATAGGCTCCGGACCCCCCGCGACATGGTAGGATAAGCGGTTTGGAAAATGGATGGATGGAGTTTACTACCAATATACGATTTCTAATCTGTAAACATAACATGGTGACAATGTGAAGTTTTAATACATGAGTATTTTGTTTTCTTTATTAAAGTTTTTTTGGGAATTACAGTTAGTTATAACCATGCTCTAAAGTTTTGATATTATTATTGGTTTTTACAAAGTTTACTGCTTTAGTCTTTGTTGATCTTTTGTCAGATGTTAACTATGATATACTGAAATAGAATTACAGTTTTTTCATTAGTCTCAAAGGCTTTTATTGAGAATTACATTAAGTTTATGCAAAAAGTCAATATTTGCAGTGTTGGTTCTTTTTCAATACCTCTGCAATTCACCCTGGTCAATCAACTTCTGGGCCAAACCCTGACTGACCGTAGCCCATTCTTGCATAATCAATGCTTGGGGTTTTTTTGGGTCTTTTTCAGAATTTGTGAGGTTTTGTTTGTCCGCCCACATGCCTCTTGATGAGGATTGAGCACAAGTTCTCATTGGGATTACGGTCTAGGGAATTTCCTGGCCATGGACACAAAATGTCAATGTTTTGTTCCGCCGAGCCACTTAGTTATCACTTTTGCCTTATGGCACGGTGCGCCATCATGCTGGAAGAGGCAGCTATCCCCATACATGAATGGTCTCAGGATGCTTCACTGTTAGCATGACACAGGACTGATAGTAGCTCACCTTTTATTCTCCAGACAATCTATTTTCCAGATGCCCCAAACAATCGGAAAGGGGATTCAGAGAAAATCTCTTTACCTCAGTCCTCAGCAGTCTAATCCCGGTAACTTTTGCAGAATATCAGTCGGTCCCTGAAGTTTTTCTTGGAGCGATGTGGCGTCTTTGCTGCCCTTCTTGACACCAGGCCATCCTCCAAAAGTCTTCACCTCACTGTGCATGCAGATGCACTCACACCTGCCTGCTGCCATTCCTGAGCACGCTCTGCACTAGGAGATGGTCCTGGTTCTCGCTGGACTTTCTTGGGAGCCCTGAACCTTTCTTAACAACAAAATTAACCTCACTCCTTGAAGTTCTTTATGAACTGATAAATGGTTGATTTAGGTACAATCTTACTAGCAGCAATATCCTTGCCTGTGAAGCCCTTTTTGTGCAGAGCAATGATGACTGCATGTGTTTCCTTGCAGGTAACCATGGTTAACAGAGGAAGAACAATGATTTCTGGCACCACCCCCTTTTAAAGCATCCAGTCTGCTATTCTAACTCAGTCAGCATGACAGAGCGACATCCAGCCTTGTCCTCATCAACACTCACCTGAGTTAGCGAGAGAATCACTGAAATTACGCCAGCAGGTCTTTTTGTCGCAGGGCTGAAATGCAGTGGAAATGTTTTTTGTGTGATTAAGTTCATTCTCATGGCAAAGAGGGACTTTAAAATTAAGTGCCAATTTATCTGATCACTCTTCATAACATTCTAGGGTATGTGCAAGTCACCATCATAAAAACGGAGGCAGCAGACTTTGTGAGTATTAATATTTGAGTCATTCTCAAAACTTTTGACCACGGCTGTAATTAGGCTTCAGGCCCGAGTCAGATGAGGTGCCTTTTTTCGTATTTTAGATTGATCAGCAGGTCTGTTCGTGTTCTTTGAATTGCCGCATATCCAAGCGTCTGTACAATGAGAAATAGGTCATTCGCTCGACACAGGTGAACACAAGTCTCGGTGCATGTATTTGGCACAAAGAACTTGCATAAAACACTCGGCCTATTTTGAAGTTATGCAGAATGGACAAAATAAGCAGTTTTTGTATTCAGTGCTATCAGCATATTTTTGAATGTGTTACATTTCAGTTTAACACTATCATTACTTGCTTGCTTGTTTTTTGTGTATTTAGTGTTATTTATTCATATACATTTAAGACTGCATCTTTGGTAAGCGATTTTATTACAATATGTATTTCTTAATTATTCACTGTTGCTCATTAACCTCAATCATTGACCTTTATAATGTTAACACATGGAGAATGATGGGGAATGATTTACGGGGATGTTCTCCAAAGGAACAGATTCCACTACATAATGAGAAAGATCTGTAAGGATAACTGGCAACAGTACCAGAGTTTTATTTGTGAGATTTAATTCCTGAGAGTGAGTGTTAATTCCTAAAGCCTATAGACATACATGACATGGAAAGAAGAATAAAACTGGATACACATGGCAATCGGAAAGTTACTGGTTCAAATCCCATGAATGCCAGGAGTGATCCGACTCTGTTGGGCTCTTGAGCAAAGCCCTTAACCTGCAGTTGCTTTGTCCTGGGCATGATATTAACCTACATCCGGCCTACAAGCAGCTCCTCCAGCTTCCAGGGAATATTTGGGGGTTGGTGGCAGAATTGGCCGTAAAACTTCACACTGTTCCACTCCATTCGAACTAGTGTGGTGCTGAGCTATCACCCCCGAACGCCCACACTCGTGTTCTCACCCCTGAGGTGGTTTGTCGTGTGGTAGCTGCGGCAATTATGTTACACAATAGTTCAACTGTGGAAGGATACTTTTTTGGCTGTACTTTCGTTTAGTTATATTTGAATTAAACTAGTTTTAAGGATCAGACTCAATGATGATTCTGCATAAAAAGCAGTGCAGAAGTCTAATTCTTTGTATATTTAATGTGGTTCTTACAAACTTTTGGAATATGCATGCAGATGTCAGTTTTGTGAGGGTCATGGTAACACAGTCCTTGTCGAAATGGGAATTTCTGGATATGTGTTGCACATCCAAATGAACCAGTTTACTACCAAAGTACCCTGAGATTTAACACGTATTTGTAACATTTGAGAAGTGCTCTGACATAGCCAACCCGAGTCAATGAAGCGCGCCTGTTCCAGACAGCATAACTGATGGGGTGCCAGTCATTTTACACCGTGGTCATGTATTCTGCATTGGTCTACTGTAGTTTGAATGAAACTACCATTTATTCTTTAGTCTTCAGCATTCTCCATCCATCCATTCACTTTCCATGTCTGCTTATCCTATGCAGTGTCCCAGGGGTCTGCAGCCTATCCCAGAAGCTACCAGAACAAGACGGCAAATACCCCAGGACTGGGTGCCAACCCACCGCAGGGCACACACACACATACATCATTTACACACACATACATCATTTACACATACAGCCACTCTTTAGCATCATTTCTTTGGATTATTTTGCTTAATATAGTAGAGGAATGTTCATTTGGTCAATTTGCCACATATTTAGTTTGGTCATGATTTCAATGTGCCTCAGATATGTTTTGATTGTACCTCTTGTTTAATTTTATTATCAGGCTTAGTTATTTAATTAAGTGATGTTCTGAAGGTGTAAAGGCCAGCAGTATTGCAGTGTAAAACAAAATGGTTAAAATGCAATTAGATATTAGATATGGTCTAGATAAACATCTTCCACAATTTTTCCTTTTGAACTTTTGAACATGAGATTTTTAAATGCTAGTCTATTCTCAAGTTTTTCTGGAATTGTTGATAAGGAATAATGCTTAAATGTGTTGTCTCCCACTTTTAAATACAGTTTCAATTATGGCTTGATGCTGCTCTTTTTCTTTCTCATAAATCAATATAAGAGGAATGTCTCTCAGTGGTTGATGCTTTATTTTACTGACGGTAACAAATCTGTGGATAACACTTTTGTGTTATTTTCTTGATGTCCACTAGGTGGTAGCAAATGACCAAGTTTATGTAACGAAACGAACACGTACCTCTTCTAATGCGTCAGTGTACCGTGTTTCACGCAAATTCCTTATATTTTTGCCTTTTTTTTTTTTTACAACCCGACATATATCCAACACATATCCAGAACAATTTTTACAACAATTTTACAGGATTTACCATAGACCATGGATTTCGGCAGCAGAGGATAAGCTGATTGATCACGTAAATAAAGTTCTTAATTAGACACACTAGCTTTTGAATAATAAAGTGATATCAAGTTTTATCCTTGACACTATGCATAAATGAGAGAATAATTAATGTGTTAAGAAACAATAAAGAACCCTCTGTTCATTAGTATTTTGTCAGAAGACTGTCAAACCAAGTGCTTACAGCACAAAGTTGTTCATTAGCGGGGCAATATTCTGAAAATTGCCTTTGCCAGATGCTGAAAAATGCCTTTCCTTAATGCTAGAATAAGCATTTGTATTTATAAAAAGGTTGATAAATCATTGTTTAAACGGTACTTTGTAAACTACATACACATGGTTCTACATAATAAATTCTGGCTTTAGTAATGAATTAGAGTGTTACAACTTGATTTAAAGTGACAAGATTTCTTTCATTTTTCCGAGAATGCAAATAGTAGAAGCCACTTTGTAAATATTAATAAAAAAGTGAAAAAATATAGTGACTTGAATTATTCGGACTTAGTAAAATACTACGAGCTCAACACAAACAAGACTATTAGAATTTATTTACGACTTCAGTTTTAAGTAATTGCATTCGTTTAACTTATTTATCTCTCTTTACAGTTTTATTTATTAACGACCAAAGTAAATGATGATTAATAGAGAAACCAAGTAGGAAATGGGAACTGCCTTCTTCATTTAATTGCTCTGCCAAAGCGAATTAATGCCCAGACGTAAAAACGCGGGCATCGTAGTGATGTTTGCGCTGCATGAAGTGATCAACGCCCCGCGCAGAACATCTCATCAAAGCGTCGCTTCAGATTCTTATTTGCTGACCATTTTCGCAGGACAGCTCATGGTGTGGATCATGGTGCGCTGGTTTCCTCTAATTATTTACTTTGTAATGTTTGGCTGAATGTGCAAGTTGCTATAGGGAGGCTGACGGCTGGATGACTTCGGCAACATAACTCTTTATTTTTGACCCGCGCCTCTAATAATTTATCACTTTTTTGCTTATCACTTAAATATTACATGTAATATGTTATCTATTCATTATACTTCACGTTCTGAAGTACTCTGGGACATTATAAATGGCCTAAACAAATACTGAATGGCCACGTGGTGGCACTATACTAGTGAATAAAAACAGGGGTTTTGAGTGGACAGAACTGTCACCCGTGTCCGTTAAAACATGACGGTTCATCAGTACTTATGGATATTCGTGTAGATCCGTAATTCTTCGTGTTACTGTCAGAATGACGTAAAACCACACTTGATTTCTCATTCCGCACATCTAGCAGTTTTACCCTGATATGCTCATCACTGAGACATGCTGTTGAACATAACTGTCATAATACATATAGTAGCTATGGATTTTAACATTAGTAATAAATATTGTCACTATTTCATAAAACATGTCATGACCTTTAGAAAGATTGACATGTCAATTATGGGATGTGTTATTAAATCTAATTTTCTATTAATCACGGAATGCTTCTGTTTATAATGGTGGATGGCCTAAAATGACATATGTGGCACATTTTCTCATATTCTCATAAGTCATATTGTAATATTCCCTTCAGTATAATCCCACTTAGTTAATAACAGAATAATTCCTACGTCATGCATTTTCACATTGCCTTTTTTTTTTGCTATTTGGAACACTTTCCACAGTCTTCTGTGACTAAACTGTTTTACTGCAACAGTAATTAGCAAATTAGCAACTTTAAACATGTAGATTTCCTTAATAACATCTGCAGCGCTGCTCTTACGCTTCCTGCTATGCCGGTTCTGCAGGAAGACGACTTTCTGCATAGCAAATTCATCGCCTCGACAGTGGTCTTGTTTAACCGCACATCTTGTTGTCGTGCAGAAATTCGTGGCCTCCAACAGTGCATTAATTAGAGGAAGGATGACTTCAGAGGTAGGAACAGGGAAAGCAGAAATGCCCGAAAGAAGCACACATCTGCTGCGGGTGAGCTCGGATTTAAACAGCTGGCAGACCGTCTGTCTTGCGTAAGCTCTTTCTGGTAAAACAGGACTATTAATGTTAAATTAGTGAGTTGTAACTGTTTTGCCAGTTTGCTCTAATGTTTTTTTCCTTGTGCTAAACATGGCCTGTGGTCGGTGTGTTTAACAGCTGCTGTGAATGTGGAAGAAGCATTTTTTAGTCTTCTGCTGTGACTTCAAAAGTCTATGTGTGATAAACATTAATATTTCAATATGAAAGACCAGTTTTAGCTGCCGCAATGCATACATCAGGTCCATTAAATTATATTTTAGAATAATAAATGGGTCTCATTTTTAGTTCGCGCTTAGATTAAAATATGAGCATTTTTAACAATGCCGAAAACAATATTTTAATTGCTTTCAAGTAATGTTCACTTATTGTGAAAAATTAAAATAATGTTTAAAACTACATTGCTTTTGCTTGACCTTTGACCTATCAAAACTGTTATAATTTCTTCAAACTGCATGTATCTCAATCTTTAAAAAAAATTCAAAAACTTCTTTCACTTTTAATTGATTGGTTATCCAAAAATATGTGACAAGTGCCAAACCGTGCAAACTGGTATTTATTAGAAGAAATGCTTCACAGATTTTTGCTGATTGAATATTGATTGAATATCTTTAATTATATCTTGGGTGTATTTCGGGCAAAGCCATTGGTATGATACAGTGCAAATACCCTGGGACTAGGAATAGAACAGAAACTGGAAATAGGATGAATCCCCATAAGCAAACATATGATCTAGTTCTGCAGATATGCTGTGAACATTTTAGGATTTTCCTCCTTGTGAGTCACTAAGGTTTGTCTGTCTGTTTTTATCTTCTTGTGTCATTCTGTCTCCTCCCGCTGCAAAAAGACTTACATTATAAGTGATTTTGTCTCAGTATAACTGCCTGGACGAGTTTTGTGATAATGCATTATGCTATACAGGTGTTTTTGCTGAGTCCTCCTGAGATGGCTTCATGATCACCGTGTCCTAATCGCCTAATTGTAAAAGTGGTTCGTGGAACATCTGGAGTGGATGAGTCACACAGCTACATGTTGGGAGGTAGAATCGAGGAAACGTCTTTTGCCGTGAGAATGTCATGCTTGATTTAGATGCGGCTGGCATTCATCCAGTGTGATTCTCTGCCATTCTACCTAATATCTTTCTGCTGTTTACTTTGGATTATAGCACATAATTACTAATTAAGACATAACTATTTACTCTCAGATGAGTGAGCCTTGTTAAGTAAAAGATAATCCAATGAAATTAGTTTATTGAATTGTTTTTCCCATTATGTTCATGTTTGCTATGTGTTTTTTTATATGATAGACTTGGTGTTTCATTTTGAAGTTTGCTAGAACTTTTGCACTAATTCAGTCATTAAATCAGTATAATTTTGACTGTCTAAAACAACATGGTGGAAATTAATTAGAATGAAAGCACTAAATTGTCACATACAACTTAAGATGTGAAAACATTTTCATGAATAATTGGTTAATGAGCATATTGATAGCGAAAGCGAAAGCTGACAGATCTTCAGAAATGTGATATAGGAGGCTAACAAAAGTGCAGAGCTGCTGTCTAAAGCTGTAGGACGATCACAGGGTGCATGCAGGGATACCGCAGTGTAAACTCAGTCACTGACAGCATCACACTTCTGTTTCTCCTTAGCGATACTACCTAGTCACCCTTTCGGTTACAGAGGATTTGCAGAGGTTTATGACAGGATACAAACCATTAGGCAGCGATAATTGAAAAGCTTCCTCGGCCTTCTTTGTGAGCTGGGAAAACAGAGACGGTGACAATAACATTCAAGGAAATTCAAATCTCCGCTGCGTGCTTCATCTTAGCTGGAACGCGAGGCGAGGTGTCTTTTCTTTCCCAAATAAATGTGGGATTTCCCAAATAAATATTGAAATAGTCTCCTGTAAAAATGCCAAGAATAAGTAAGAAAATTATTGGTGTTATTAAGCGATGTGGAGTAAAGTCCACTGAGTGTCTTCGTTTATGAGATTGTAACAACAGAGGTCTGCCGGGCCCAGCAGGTAGTGATTGGACCTGTTGACCATATCTGTGTGCTGTGGGCATTGAGTCGGGTTCACTGGTGTACCTAAAAATCTTAGTACATGTGCCCTGCCCTGCCTGTGATAGAGTCCCAGGTCCCACTGTTCAGTATTAGTGGGTAGGTGATCAGATGCTGTCGCTGGAAAGGGTTATGCTGCATATTGTGATGATATCTGAGGCCTCGCTAAGACGTGGTTAGCCTTTAGCCTTTAGCATTAGATGCTTATTCTGGCTGTCCCCCATGATGACAATGCGATTTCCCTAGGTTTCCATGTTGTTAGCAGCAGCACTGCTTAATCACCACTGTAAATCACTCATAAGTGGTTATTTACAGTGCTTGTAATGAGGAAAAGCAGGTGCTGGTACTCCCTTGTGCTGGTACTCCCTTGTGCTGGTACTCCCTTGTGCTGGTACTCCCTTGTGCTGGTACTCCCTTGTGCCTGTACTCTTTTTGTTATGGAAAAATAGGTGCCGGTACTCTCTTGTGCGGGTACTCCCCTTGTTATTTAAAAACAGGTGCTGGTAGTCCTCTCGTT
>JABFEA020000010.1:21433827-21445044 GCA_019775915.2 Cyphomyrus plagiostoma | reverse complement strand
GTGCTGGTAGTCCTCTCGTTATTCCAAAACAAGTATCGGTACTCCCCTCGTTATTCCAAAACAGGTGCTGGTACTCCCCTTGTTATTTAAAAACAGGTGCTGGTAGTCCTCTCGTTATTCCAAAACAAGTATCGGTACTCCCCTCGTTATTCCAAAACAGGTGCTGGTACTCCACTTGTTATTTAAAAACTGTTGCTGGTACTTCCTTGTGACGGTACTCCCTTTGTTATGGAAAAACAGGTGCCGGTACTCTCTTGTGCCAGTACTTCCATTATTATTCAAAAACAGGTGCTGGTACTCCCCTTGATATTACAAAACAGGTGCAGGTACTCCCCTTGTTATTTAATGACAGGTGCAGGTCCTCCCCTTGTTATTTAAAAACAGGTGCCAGTACTCATCTTGTTATTCAAAAAAAGGTGTAGATGTTATTCAGTACCAGCAGATACCGAACGGTGCCAGTACTCTGAAGAGAACAGTTCATTTCAAGCACTAGTTATTTACATAATACTTATGCATAATCCTACAATACCATGATTGTAATTCCAAAATTCTGTTATTTTAACAGCATTTTAAAGATGTAACAAGAAAAATGAACACATTCAGAAAATTACACAAAGTTTGTCTGGGAGCTACATTCCTACTCTTTCTATGTGGCAGTAGCATAGTCATTGTTGTATAAGTCACACACAGACACAACATTGACAAGATATTCAATTTTAATGGAGTAAGTTTACAGCTCTGGGCTGAATGTGAAGGTGGAAGATGTACAGCAAGAACAGTAAGAAATCTGTGAATATTGTTGGAGATCATAGTGCACATTAGTAGTGTACACTCATGTGTCACTTCATGATGGGGACACATTCTGAGAAATGCACCATTAGGTGACTTTGTCATTGTGTGAACATCATAGATTGTACTTACAAAAACTTATATGGTATAATCCTACTATACATCTACACTATGTGGTATAGCCTAAATAACGATTAAAAAGTACAGTGTACCAAATTCATAAACCAGTATCATAGCTGATTTTGATGATTATCAAGAATTATGTACTGTACGTTATTGTATGTGCTACACTTTTATATGACTGACAGCACAGTGGATTTGTTTACACCAGCATCTCCACAAACACAAGTAAACTGCTGTGCTACAATGTCACCAGGCAACAGGAATTTCTCAGCTCCCTTATATTACATCATACATGTGGTTTGTCATTGACCGAAACATTATGTGTTGAATAACGGGATTGAAACTAACAAGTTAAACTAATAAAACTGTCAAACTGAGAGGAACTCAAGGCAAGAAATGGGAAACAAACTATACTTCAATTAAAATGTCCACAAAATAGAAACCTACATACATCATATAGTCAGAAAATATCAGATAGCCTTTTATTCACTTGACCTGCATGTTTCAACTCTATTAACAGCAGTCATGTGCGCCACAATATTTTGGTCCAGGACAGACCACATGTATGACAGTGGTCCCATAACATTGTGATGGAGCTGAAAAATCCCCATTGCCTAGTGACGTCATAGCTCAGCGCTGTACTCAAGTGTTTGTGGAGATGCTAGTGTAAACAAACCCACTGCACTGCCAGTTGAGTAAAAGTATAGCACATACAATGGTGTACAGTGCATAAGGAGGACATACACTGAAATCCTCGTTTGGGACAGTGTGATGAACACAGAAGCCACCAAAGGACTGGGAATGAGATTGAGGAGTGCCTGCTGTCGCTGCCGGCCTCCAGGATAATGGTGGTGGGGGGCGGGGGGCTAGTGCCATTTCTGCACTTGGCTTCAGGACAGCTGCTGATAAAGGGCCACGCAGAATCCAAACTTCAGCATATGCTCCCGTCTAGCAAATGCGCATCATGAACGTTGTTTTTTTTTTTTTTTTTTTACTCAGTGTGGCTTGGATTTCAGCCACCTGACGATTGTGATTAATGTGCCTTGCTGGGGCACGATGGCTTCCGAGTGGCACACTGGCATTTCCTTGACCAAGAGATAATATTTCATGCCCGTTAAAAAAAAGTCCAGTATAGCTGAGTCCTGATTTTCTGTGTCTTTCAACAGATTCTGCTGCACAGGAAAAAAGGATCTCCATCCATCCACCCATCCATCTTCCCTAAACTATTCCTGGTCAGGATTGCGGAGGGATCTTGGTTGTTACTAATATTTTGGCATAATATCGTTTTTTTATGCCTGATGCATTTTTTTTAAATGCATCAGGCATAATTTCTCCCTGTATAACTACTGCAAATCACTAGTTTCAATTGTCTACCAGTACCACGATGTCATCTTCCCAGGAATTAATTTAGTTTGGTTTGCATCCCAAAATGTTTTAAAAAATATTTCTGTTTTCTCCACAGAAAGTTACCAAAACGTAAACAAGATCATTGGTAACAGTTTCTGACACTCATCATATCAGAATTGCTACTGATGTTGGCTTGGTTCTAGGTCAAAGTTCAAAGCTGGCATTGAGTTATTGTACCTAAAGTGTAGTGACTAATATCGTCAGATGACAACAGTAACCCTTTGTGTATGTATAATTGAACTGAAAGCTCTCGATTAGTTCTTGTGAACCCATGTTTTAATTCTCTGATACCTTTGATGTGCCCAGTTCAAGAGGGTTTGCATCTGTGGTAATTACAAAGTAGCAGAACAAGCAGCTTATTGTGTCTTTGTCAAAGACGTTGCCAATTGAATTAAATAAGCAGGCACTTAAAATAACAAAAGTAACAATCAGGCTGCTTTTCAGCACATTCTAGAAAATTCCTGGAAAACCGTTGCCTTAGTGTGGGATTACTGCATGTGGTATTTGTCCTTACAAGAGAATCATTTGATGCTGAAGGTGTTGCATGAGAGATTTAATTATGATCAACTGCTGAAGCAGCCTGAAGTTTGATTTGGGACGGCACTGTGCAAGCGAGCCCTGGCTTTCCCTCATTTCGCCACGTATGTGTCGTTGTGGTGTCTGTTACTCACGCGCTTGTTTGTTTGTTCATTTCCTGATCGTTCACATGTTGCTGCTGCTTCCACCAGGAGAGCTCGCGTTCACAAGTGGATAGTATGTCGACGTTATTCATTTTTCCACTGATTTTTTAAGTACACTTCTGAAATCGACAAATATTTAAATCTGCAAACAAACAATTAATTGAGTCAATGAGAACAATTAGAAGCAGAATACCTTTGAGGATTGAATGTGCATGGTGAATTAGTTCATTAACATACTGGAAGATAATGAAGGGAGGGAAGCATTCACTATCGGGATGTGCGACTGAGCGATGTGTGTGCACGGATTTTGGGTTGCTGTTGGAACCTCAGCAGCTTTAAAAAGCATGACCAGTGAACACCAGTGGCCACTGTCACAATACCATCATGCCAAGCGAAGCATGACCGTGAGCACCAATGGCCACTGTCACAATACCATCATGCCAAGCGAGAAATTATTCATATATAATAAAGCTTCCTCATTTTGTGATTCATTTTAATTTCTGGCATGATAGCCAAGTGTCATACATTTAGTTCTGTCAATCTTTCAGTATTATCAAAAGTTATCAGGTAGTGGGTACACCGTGCCTTTGAAGTGTTATATTTCAGTAGCATCTATTCTCATTTCACAGTCACAATATTCAGAGCAACCACAGTATACAGAGGAGATGGGAAATCATGTAAGATATCCACTTGTCATTTTACTGAGGAGAAACAGAACAGGAGCGGCAAAGATGAGGCCTGCTGTTTTGACATTTATCAGATTTTTGCTTATGAGAAATCATCCCTGAATATCTCACAAAAAGCTCGACCGAGTTTACAAGAAGCCGCTGGCAACATGTTTTGGAACATGTCGAAATGACATTAACGACCTGATCTCCACTTGACCTCCGCTAATCGTCCAGATGACCAATATAAACTGACATATTCAGTATTTCTCCTTCCTCGGAAATAAAAGTAAAGCCTTGCACCGTAAAGTGTGCCTATGGTTGGCCAACTTATAGATTGGTACACAACCAAATTGACCATTTTATGGCTATTAAGGTTAAGTACTGGATTTCAGAATGGACCTCTTTCAATAGTTACATGTATTTTCTGCAAGGTATATATATGTTTTGTGTAAGTAAAAGCAACAAAATACTATTAAGATGGCAATATTATGTTAACAGCCATAATTACTTTAATAATGAAAATTAAATAGTAGTGCAATACATTATATGACTAAAACAAATGTATTCAAAACAACCAGTGGAAAAAAAGTTCCCAGCTAAAACACCCAGTTTTTGAACTGCAATTGCTCAGGTGGGTATGTGTCGCCTGCCACACACTAATAAATAAACGCCGAAATGACTAACAGAAAGATACACGAATACACAAAAAAAAACTCATATATTAGCATTACGTTTCTGAATATGTTTGCTCATGCTACGTGTTTTTTATATAAAGTGCTCTTGTGTTTTGCCCTTTAATCTTTAGCTACTGTTGCGTGTGAATAATGAATGCGGTCCTGTCTACCCTTCTCTGCTTACCAGTAACGTTTTAAAAAACTGCAGAATTATCACAAATTGAAGTTGTAAACAATACATACAAAGGGATGACCAGCAAGACTCTGCTTCTATGCGGAAAAAAAAAATCGAAGCAGCACATTGCTACAGGCGGATAACGAAGCTGCCTTTGGGGACCCGTGTTAAAGTTCTTAGTATTAAAATTCAGTATTCAGGCTGCAGGCAGTGAAAATTATTTATATGACCGGTCTGTGAGTTCCATACATCAGAGCAGCTTTCTCTGATAACAATGCAGCGGGCCGGGGGCTTCCACTGGGCCATCTGACAGAGGAGTATTTGCTGACATACAACCCAGCCCCAAGTCAGAGATCATTACCCCCCTGACTGATGGGAGGACTGCCATGACTTAACAGTTTTATTTCCCTCCCACAGCTGAGCTCCTTGACCATGCCAGCTCAGCGGACACAACCTTTCAAGTACTGTTAGCAGCTCAATGGCTCTGTCGTAAAAACGGCCTCTTTATTTAGCTCCTCCATCTTGATCATCTCTGATGGGCCATCAACAATCTCGGGCCGGCTGCGCGCCTGGTTGAAGGTTAAATAAATTCCCCGTGATTGTTTGCATGATCGTAGCCAAGCGGAAGGGGTTCTCATTTGCGACAGATTTTCCCCGGAACACGGGCTGAGAGGCTGCTAGTGTAAGGACGTGCTGTTTAGTACATTTTAGTTATGAGCTTTTATTAGACCAAGTGTCCCTGCAACAAGGCTTTGAAAGCAGAAAGGCATGTATAGTATCAAGGGGTTTGTTATAAACAACATTTAGTCACTACGTAATTTTTTTTTTTTTTTTTTAAATATCGTGCAGTTAATTCTTATGAGGAAATCCATCTACACGCTTGACTACACCTAGACCACTCAAATTTAACTGACTGAATTCTATTATTTGTGAGCTGATCAATGCAAGTTCCAGAACCGGAACCTTTAAACTGTTTACTCTAAGAGGAAAGATTATGCGCATAGAGAGGAGTACTTTTCAACGACTTCCGTAAGGCTTCCGCTTGAGGCATAAGAAGCAGACTTGCCTGCGTGAGTTGAATTTTGAGTTGATTTAGGCTGCAGACAGTGCACTGCATTGCCAAGCAATTAAAACTTATTTGTTTTGTGGCGACAGCAAGATTTTTTCCTTCAGTGTATATTTCCAGCTTGTGGGGCCATTGCGTTGCACAGCATATAATTGCCAGCTCCCAGTTCTTGACCTCTGTGTCCCTGGTGGTTATGAAAAAGATGACACATTCAAAATATTTTGATAACAGTCCTTGTGGTGCAAATCTAATTAATGCATCGTCACATTAAATGTCACCGTTTAAAATCACGGCTTCACTGTAAATTCATAGCATAACTATACATCAGAATGACAAATTGTCCTGTCGAAAACTAACACCAGTTCTGCCGATAGTAGAAAAATCAAATACATTACATTATTTCGTCAAATTTTATCGTGTTTACTAAATGCATAGCGCCTAAAGGTGGAGTACGTAAAATGTATACATTTAAGCCAAATCCTGCAACAGTCATTTATATTAAAATGAAAAAACACTATAGGCCTACTTGACATTTAAGCAAACAACTTTTCCACGGGCTTTCCAGATAAATGTACGTCAATCCCTCCGTATGCCCCCAAATTAAGTTACTTTTTTTTCTCCCAAGAAATAAACTGAGGAGTTTTTTTTATTACTAAATGTACATGGGGAGTGATGACAACCTCCTCACGCCTTTATTAAATATATATGAACCATATCTTGCCTAATATTAAGATGGCAAATTACAGCGACTTTAATGACAAATAGTTCATTAAACATTACAAGCTTTCTGAACGCTAGACGGTAAATGCTGCAGGGAGGTTATTTATTGATTTGTTTGCTTATTTATTTATTTAGCTGAAAGGTAGCGGCAGAGTCCTAACAAACGCTCCGGGAAGCTCGCTAATCCCGCGGCTTCCTGGACCGGTGCGCCGGGCTCGGCTCTCCCGGGGCAGCCTCGTCGGTCATGTTTCAGCCCATGACGGGAATTTAAGGGCGCGTGTTTATTTCAATTGGCCAGGATTTCTAGGGACCCGAAATCATGTTTTACAACAAAGGTGAGGCATAGTACACTTCACCAGACACGCATATATAATGTATTAAAAACAGAGAAGGTGCTATACTGTTTTAAAAAGCTCTCGTAAAACAAGAATAACGACGCTGTTTACGGCTAAAAGACAGCTGTCATCCACAATAAGGCTGATGGATGTCCGTACACAGCATCGTGGCCAAAGGAAAAAAAGCAGGAGCGGGAGCTCTTCTGGGACCACCGTCCAAAAAATTAATTACTTCGATTCAGCATTTTTAAATGTGCCACTTAATATACCGCCTCCATAATTAAATTTCCAGCCCTGTGACCTTGAGACCATTTTCCGAGATTATAAATGAGATCGGGAGATAATCAAGGTGGAGACGCGTCCGCGTTGGCGGCCTGGCTCCCAAGGTCACGGCTCTGGGCGCTAGATAAAGGCCTTAAACGCCTCTCTTACTGTACATTCAGACTGGATAGGGGGATCCCCTCAAGAAAAGGCATTTGAAATTGAGAGCTGTATCCAGACCCAAAATTAGTAATGCTGCTATGTACCTTGGACTGTTGTTTTGCACTTACATTTTACACACTCGCAACTTTATACTGTTTATATACTGCAGCTTATTTATTACTACACACCCTAGCCTTGTGTTATTTGTTGTTTATGGTTATTGTTTATTTATGGCTGTTTATTGGTTATTTATTGTTTGTTTGCTGATATTAGGAGCGAGCCAAAGAGCTTTTATTTGTATGTATCATTGTGCAAAGACAATGAAGAATTCTGATTTGGAAATCAGTAGGTCTTTTGCTGGGAAGTTTGACTAAAGTAACATTTTCCATGTTTTGCAGTATAAAGAAATTAAAAACAGAATGTGAAAGTGTTTAGATTTTATATGTACATTCATTTGGCTGACACTTTAGTCCACTTAATTGTTAAAAATCAGAATTGGTAGCTAATATTTTGAAGTAAAGTTTTCTTAGACCGTTTGGCTTTATTGGAGTTTAGTATTTAACATAAACATTTACATAGATCCTGAGACTCTCACAAGCACCATAGGATGGACGGATGGGTGGATTTACAGTGCTGAATAATTTAATGATATGAGGGAGAAACGGAACATTTAACAGGTTTCTGTCTTGGCTGAGCAAGGTGGGGACCCTGCAGCTACATTTGCCAAATAGACTGGCTGCAGATATGACGTCCGGCGCTCGGAACACAAGGACACGGCGGCAGTTTGCGCGCCGGCCCGCGGAGCATCTGCTGAGCTGAACCAGCAGGAAAGTGCCGAGTACCACGGCTGCACTAATCATTCCACTCACTGCTGAATGTCTAACCAGTTGCCTACTCTGGCCTACAGATTTTTGACTCAATATAGAACGGATGTAGCATTTTTGCCGTGTGAAACACTGTGAAACCGCAAAAATACATATTTTTTTCCTTCAGAAAACATGATAGCAGGGAGGCATATTCTTTCTGGCTCCTTGAGTTTCTTGTGAGTGAAACTGACCTAAAAAGGTTGATCAAAGACGGCTGGAATTTCGCAGCCTACAGCGAGCGGTAAATTGGACCATTGAATGTTTTGCTCTTACGAATTATACTCCAGAGCCTCAGTCGTGGTGGTGGCAACTCAATTAGCAAGAGGGAGGCAGCGCAACATATTTCTCCTGAAAATGTTTCCAGTGTTTTCTTTTCTTTGACACGATAGTAAAGTTATACTGAATAAAAACAGTCGCTATTTACTGGCTATTCCCACTATGATTGAGTTCTGCATGTGGACTGTATTATATACGCTTGAGGACTAGTCAGATCTATGATGTAATCCCCTTGGGCTATTCAGCTGAGTTAAGATGCCCTAGAGCATCTCCTTTTATATGTGCCAGTTAAAAGGCATTGTTTTTAATTTTTTATTTATTTTATTTTTTGCTGGGGAGTCATTCTCCAGATATTGCTCCTTATTTTAATAAAGGGTTAATCAGTGTCTGGGGTGGGGAGAGGAATAGGACTCTCTAACAAGCCAAGACAGATCACATATTAACTTTTTTTTAAGGCGCGGAGCTGGTGCGATCCTTTGCCTTCATTAATTTAACTTAACTTGTAAGCAGATGTCTCTTTTTTTTGTAAATTAAACATCATAATCCCTGTGTGATACATGACATGGTCAAACTCTGCAGAGTGCGCTTTATTAATGTAATTTAACATATCAATCATGTTAACCCAGCAGAATCTACTTTAATATTTTCTCTGCTTTAGATTTTAGTTAAGTGGCACAGAGATTAATGGCTCTGCCCAGTAATAAACCCTCTCCCTCGCTTTGTGAATTTGAACTATGGCTGGCTGCATTTAGCCAACACTGTCTGAGCCCCAACGGTAACTCAGGGGCGTCTGTATAGAAATTCAGTTTTTTTTTTCTTTTTGGTCTTCACACGTGTCTTGTCGGAAGGTGTTATGGGAGAGCATGGAAGAGTATGTCTCCTCTTTCTGACTGTTTTATTATTGAAAACTGGCCGTGTGTTTCAATTCATTAATTATCAGCACAATGGATCCTGTCATATGAATAATGCTCATTTTAGTGCTATGGATTAAATACACACTATATCTTCCCACCAAAATAATTGCATAATTTCAGTTCATTGGCTATATTTTAATAGAGAAAAAAAATGGTTGAATATATGGAATTCTGAAGCATTTGTGGTTTGTTCATATAGAGGACACACAGCAGCTTAGCTAATTAGTTAATTATTAGCATAAATTTGACTTCACTCTGTAACTTGCTAAAAGCTATTGCTTGTATTATTGGCCAGACCCCAAAAGTGTGTTCTTTGTAACACAAATATTCTTCTTACCAGTGATGTCAGTGCAATTATGGGAAAGTCAAGTAGTAAAACTTCATTTTTGGTTAATGTTTCATACTTTCTTCTGGTTTTCTTTTGGTAAATTTAGTTTGGTTTTTAATCAGAACGTTACTTAACATGAAGCCCTGGGCCTGGGATTATGGTGTATTGTGTGTGGTTGTATGTCTCATATTGAAAGGATGCTTTTATTGAACTTTAACACTGAAAAAATGTTGTCAGCTGTGCAGTGTCAGGCACTTTGTCTTTATCTAACACATCTGCATCAGGCCCCGTGATTTGTCACCCTGCCAAAGGGCCGATGGAACAGTAGCCGAAGAGACTCATCAATATCCCAGAAGAGGAGCAGGCGAGACCTGTCCCTGGAAGCGGGGTCCGCGGCCTGGCCCCAGCCAGGGAAACCCCACGCCATCATTCAGCACATGGGGAAAGAGACGACTCCTGCCACCTGGTGGAGAGACATGGCGGACTTTTAAACACAGTCTCCGCCCAGGTTACCATGGCGTTACGTTCCAATAAATCTACGCTACACCGAAGCTAATGAACATCATAGCCTAGCCTAGCCTACCTTAGTCATGCTTAGGCCATTTACATTAGCCTAGAGTTGAGCAAAATCATTAACACAATGCCTCATTTATAATGAAGTATTGAATATCACATATAATTTATTGAGTAATGTACTGAAAGTGAAAACCATTTACCCATCATAAAGTCAAAATATTGTAACATGAACCATCGTAATCTGGGGAGTGTCAGTACGTGCTTTCCTCACATGCAGTGTCTGTATGTGCTTTCCTCACATGCAGTGTCTGTATGTGCTTTCCTCACATGCAGTGGCGGGTTTGAGTCATTGTGCTTGTATCCTAAAGAGTAATTCTGCCTCTTAGTTTGACTGTGATTTCTCAGGTTAAAAGTCAACAGGATGATTTTATATTTTTTAGGGAAAAGATTCCACACGGCTGGAATGTATGTGTATATTTAATCTATTTATGATGAATTGTTTAATATGAATGAAAAACAAAATGAAATAAAGGTTATTGGTACAGGGAAAGTTAGGATAAAACATCCCTATACCATCTGGTACAGACATCGCAGGCATTTCTTCCAGCTGAGTTTCCCTGACAGTGTTTTCTTACGTCCGACCTCTTGCTTTAATTGAAATTTCCTTCCCTTAATATCTCAGCCTACAGTGCGAGGTATTTATCTGTAAGATATAAACCTGGTTTGAGTGGTATGTACGAAGAGCCACCCAGATCGGCTGGGCCCATCCGTCAGCGTTATTGCTGCGCTCTCATTAAGCGGCACATTTCAAATGGTGGTTCAGGACCGATGAGAGATGTGACGATTCACCTGGTACTTTTTATGCTGTAATTATTCATGCGGCCCACTAAAGGCCTTTTTATATGCACTCTGTAATTTCACCTTGTTTGGTGTGTGAAGCGTGCCTTTGTCATTGGCAGGGGAGTGTTTGTGTGACTGAAGGTGGCCGAAGTGCTGGACGGTGTTACGTGCTGCATGGGGACAATAACCAAACTGAAGGAGAATATCTCCCTTCTCACTGGTGTCTTCAGTGGAAAGCACACTTCTTTTAATGTGCTAGTAATCCAGCTGGTTTCTGCTTAGAATGCCTGCCATATATATATATATACATATACATATATATATATATATATACACACACACACTCACCTAAAGGATTATTAGGAACACCATACTAATACGGTGTTTGACCCCCTTTTGCCTTCAGAACTGCCTTAA
>JABFEA020000010.1:21410475-21433727 GCA_019775915.2 Cyphomyrus plagiostoma | reverse complement strand
AGGATAATGCACCATGTCACAAAGCTTGAATCATTTCAAATTGGTTTCTTGAACATGACAATGAGTTCACTGTACTACAATGGCCCCCATAGTCACCAGATCTCAACCCAATAGAGCATCTTTGGGATGTGGTGGAACGGGAGCTTCGTGCCCTGCATGTGCATCCCACAAATCTCCAACTGCAAGATGCTATCCTATCGATATGGGCCAAAATTTCTAAAGAATGCTTTCAGCACCTTGTTGAATTAGTGCCACATAGAATTTAGGCAGTTCTGAAGGTGAAAGGGGGTCAAACACCTTATTAGTATGGTGTTCCTAATAATCCTTTAGGTGAGTGTATAAGGGAAACATGCACAGGTTCCAAAATCAACAGCAGTGTTTTAATACAAAATTCAAAAGAAAACTGTAGTATGTAGAATAGTACATACTGCTATTACTAACAGCAGTAGTATGTAGAATATAGCAATGTAAACACCGAAAATGTACGTCAATGGAAAATTTGACCATAGCAGACACTTCAGATCTTTTCAGGATAAGCAGCATGAGTGAATCTGCACTGGCCTAAGTGTGGATGGATGGTGCCGACGTCATAGGGGAGGCATTGGGGCCGCGGAGAGCCGAAGTCCCTGTTTGCTCTCTGTATTGATTGATGGTGGACTGCATAACAAACAATCTATTTGCTAAGTCGCGACGACAAAATGATCTGCTCGTTCCTCAGCTTAATTGAAATGCCGATAGAGTATTGACCACACGCCAACGCTGTGGTGGGGGGCGTACCCCCCTCCTCACAGCTGTACAGACTCCTTCATTACCGAAAGCGCTGCCGCTGGCTTCTGGCCACTGCGGCGTGTCACTCTCTCACGTATCTGCTGTTATCATTAAAGTTGCTCTCCAACATCAGAGACACATACTGGGGGGGGGTCATTATGCCCCTCCAGCGAAACATCTGTTACTTCCCTACTAATGCACAACATATGACTTATGTTATTTATATTAATATGCCACTGTTGTGACATAAAGCCTATACGTCAAATTAGATTTATTTTATAAAATTCTTCTTTTTAACATCCGGTACTCAATGTTTCGGGGGTTTCCTAATTTTTCTCGTTAAGGTTGAGTATTTATTGTCCTGCACCAGTCACTTTAACCCCCTGTAATCCAGGTCATCCGATTAGTGTCAGTGTACTGTGTGGCAGAAAAAGGGTCTGCTGCTCCAGGAATGCCTAGTTCTGCTTTGCAACCCAGCTCTACAATAATCACTTTATCGCTTCACATTTGCACAGTGGATCTCTGCATAATTAACTTCCCACAAAATGTTCCCCAGAGTCAATCTGTCCACTTTATTAGCAAAGTAATACAGTTATGCTTTAATTAGCCATTTTATTGTTGGCCAAATTAGTTAAAATGACTGACCATGACTGACTTAATATGCATTAAATATTTCTGTTAGTGAAAACCATGTTTTGCTTTGATTTTTTTTTTTTTAAAAAAAGGTAGAATATATAAGGACATATAAGAACAAGGAGGATGTTTACTGTTGATATAGAAATAGTATTATTGTACCATGCATTTAATGAGTAGATGTTACTTATGCACCATATAGACAAAAGTTCTGGGACACCTGGCCATTACAGCTACAGGAACTTTCATGCCATCCCATTCTAAATCCATAGGTACCAATATGGAGTTGGCCCCCCTTTGCAGCTGTAGCAGCTGCCACTCTTCTGGGAAGGATTTCCACAAGTTTTTAGAGTGTGTCTGTGGGAATTTTTGTTCATCCTTCCAAAAGAGAATTTGTGAGGTCAGGCACTGATGTGGTTGCAGTCTCCGATCCAGTTCATCCCAAAGGTGTTTGATGGGGTTGAGGTCAGGGCTCTGTGGGGGCCATTGAAGTTCTTCCACACCAAACTCACCCAACCATGTCTCTATGAACCTTGTTTTGTGTACTGGGGCATGCTGGAACAGAAAAGCGCCTTCCCCTAACTTCCTGCAAAGTAGAATTATCCAAAATGTCTTGGCATGCTGAAGCATTAAGAGATCCCTTCACTGGAACTAAGAAACCTAGCCCAACCCCTGAAAAACAACCCCATACCATTATCCCTCCTCCACCAAACTTTACGTTTGGCACAATGCAGTCAGGCAAGTAATGTTCTCCTGGCATCTGCCAAACCAAGACTTGCCAATCAGACTGCCAGACAGAGAAGCGTAATTTGTCACCCCACAGAACACATTTCCACTGCTCCAGAGTCCAGTGGCACCACTGCATCTGACGCTTGGCATTGAACTTGGAAGCCCATTCCATGAAGCTCCAGTTACACGTTTTTTTTTTTTTTTGCTGGGGTTAAGGCCAGAGGAAGTTTGGAACTGTGCAGTAGTTAAGTCTGAGCGTTTGTGATTTTTTCTGTGAATTTGTGCTGCGATTAGTGTGGATGGATGCTGTGAAAGTCCTCCAAGAGGCCTAAGGTGCACAATCTAGACTGATAATATTTAGAAAACTACTATTTTGGTATTTTGATGCATATATGTAGCAAACAGGGTGCTTGTGTCTTCACAGAACTAGCCTGTCTGTATCTCCAGCAGATGCCAAACACACACCATCCACCACCATGGCAGACAAATGCAGTTCTTTGCCCTTTGAACTTGTAAATAAGTCATCGGCCACTTTAGTTTGACAGCTTCCTGCAAAATGATGTTAACCATATGTTGTAGGAATACATGTTTTAATGTTTGCAAGATAATGTGCATTTTCCCTTTCAAAACTAGACTGTTCAAAACTAGACTACATATAGTTAGGCAACATTTTTAAGCATGAATTATTTTTCTATCTGAATGCAAAAGAGATGGGGTTGTTATTGTGAGTTCCTCTTTCAGTATTTTGTACGCAGATAAGGATGTTACACAGACAAGATATTGATAACATCAATTTAACACACTCCAAGGTGCGTTGTGAAGTAATTGTACAGAAAGATAAACATATTACATCTTTTTATTCAAAAGCCCCTCGCCCAGAATAACAAAATGGCATTAAGCCGAGCCTGTCTGCCCAACGTAGAAGCAGCGTCCATATCTGGAGACAAACGCTTGTCAAAAATAAGGAGCTGTCAGGGGGGGCTGAATTATGGGCACCGTCACCCAGGACGACAGGAGGAATACGTCTTTCATTAGTGACCAAGATGGAACGCGCCGGAAAGTATTTACTGTGCCACCAAATCTCTTTTTGAAACAGAGGTATAAATCACATGAGCGTACATGTGTAATTAATGCTTGGTTGTTACTGATCCTGCTTCGGCTGTGCGCAATAGATTCGCTGTTTATTATCAAATAAAGTGGTATATACTCCCGCGGCTCGCGGCGTTATCTGGCGCAGCTCGCCGCCGCGAGGCGTGCGGCGTCGCATTTACATGGCGCGTGCTGAAAACGCGCTTTTTTAGCTGCTATGTGCTAAAACGCGGCGCTTCTCGGCGAGGCTGCAGGCCTCTCATCCATATTCAGCTCTCAGTTAAAGCTGTGAGGCAAAGTGAAAAAGGATATGGATCCTATTGAAAGCCATCTCTGGAAGCAGAAAAGATTGTTTTGAGGGAAATGTGTCTGAGCGCTTGGGAGGATTGATTCCAGGGTTTTTCGTGACGGTGTCTCAGACAGGTGCCTGTCAGACTTAAAACTGAATGTAGCTTGTGTTCACAGTCGATCATTTTTTAGCATTAACAGGGCAGTTGAGCTTTAGCAGAAATGTTTGTTGTGCTTTATGTCAGAATACGGTGAAGTTGAGCAAGAGCTGTAAATCAGGGCACAAAAATATCGGTGTATAAGTATAACACGATCAGGACTTTTAATACGTAGAATTAAACGTACATTGTTTTACATTTTATATCATGTCGAGAACAAGTACTAATATATTTAGAGTACTGTTTGGAAGATGAGTAACTTATACAAATACTTTATCATGAATAGTTCGTATTTGATTCCTAAGATCAGAAAAGGCAAATAACATAGTTAAATATATGCAAAATTGAGATTTGGTTAATAATTTTCATAAAAGGTCAGGAAGTACTAAAGCTCTGTTGGTTGGTTGCGTCAGACAGACGAAATAAAGCACGCGCGGCGGAGCGGCCACGCGCAGGACGTGCGGCGCGTGTTTACAGAGGACTGCGAGATCGCTGTCGCGTGAGCTTGAATAAAATTAGATCGCACATAGAAGCTGGCCGTAATTACAGAGCAGAGTGGATCATATCTATGTTTCTGTGCGGTGTCTGTGTGAGGACCGTGAATCTCTGAGCTGCCTTATGCTAATTTATTGACGGCTAATTATCACCTACATACCGCACGAGCCTTCGTCACAGAAACACGTTATGTTCATGATGCTGCCCTACCATACAGCAAATGGATTGTACCGTCATATTGCTGTTAGATGTACAATATGACAAATATGTTAAGGTTGTTAATCTGTGTTTTTAAACGTGTCTAAATTGAGTTTCGACTCCCCGGATACTGTGATTAAAATAACGTGCTTTAAGCTTCATCCTGCCGCCTTCCCAGAAACATCGTTAGACATGAACAAATGCAGGGGTTGAGGTGGGGGGTAAAAGGACATTAAACACAGCTACTATATCTGGAAGGGCTTCTGGAGGATTTCCCCCCCCCCCCCACACACCCAAAAGCAGGAGCTTGTGTTTCACTGGCAGGCTTCAGCATTACCGCGGCTCTTAACAGCGGGATGGCGATGAAGAGTAACCTGGAAACTGCCTCCGACCAAAGTCCGGTCCCAAAATGCGCCATTAGCAGATTGCCAGAGATGGATGGCGGCTTTCTGCACGAGTTGCTGCTTGCCAGTGTGTGGGAGCAGAGGCCAGCCCCTCGCCGGTTCCCAGGGCCCACTCGCTTGCCGCTCCTGAATCTTATTTAACGTCCAGCGGGCCTGTCCGCTGCAGCCGACCGGGGCCTCAGACACCAGGTCCCTCCGTCCCCAAAGAAATTAAAGGTAGTAATGTTACAGTAGCGACTCGGTAACCTTCCAGGACCATTTAAATGACACTATACATCTAGGGATGTGGCATGTCTGCATACAACCTCCTTCCTGACGAGGGCTGGGGGGTCCAATTTTATTTGTGGCCCTTGTAGGTGTCAGTGGGAAAAAAAAAATGACAGATGGCCATTATTATTAAAAGAAGGTTACTTTTAAACACAGTGCGTGATGCTGAGGTAAAATACCGACTGCTAAATCATTGTCAAGGAAACTAATGATAAGATATCATAAGACTGAGGACGCAATGCGAGATGGAGTGCGGCCTCTCGCTGCGTAATCGAGCAGCGCACGGCCCATCCTGCATTCATCTTTATTTGCGTAAATATTCACGCGGCCTGTTTTACTCTCTGGGGATTTATCAACATAGCTCCCAAAATGACAGGCTGTTTATTTAAATTGTACGTCTTCGCAGTCACTTAAAAGATAAATGAAAATGTTACAATAAATGGGGGAAAATGCACACTTCTGCTTTCTTTGTTTTGTTCGGTGGTGACTGCTGGGACAGTAAGTGCGGTTTGTGAAACGGGGCAGCGCAGACTGTCTTTAAGAAAACCCACTGTGTTCATTAAACCTAATTGTATAGTTATGTAGCTCCATATGCTGTTATGTAGGTGTTATACAGTCACCTGTCTTGGCTGCACATTCAGAACATACATTCAGCTTATTAAAAAAAGTATCGCTTCACGTGTATTAGGGGATAAAAACAAACCACCACCTCCACCTCATGGAGAAATATCACACATTAATTATTTCTGTCATTTTTATTGGTAAGAAATCTTGGTGTCTGTGTTTAATGTAAACAGCGATGGTCACAGGTGAGTATTAGACCATGTACACCTGTTGTTAGAACTGTAAAAACCTACAAATCTGAATAACAAGAGGCTCAGTGTGCAAAGGAGTGCCAGTGTCTTCTTAGTGAGTCTTAAAGTAATTTCAGCAAGAGCAAACACCCCGTGGCGCCTGGCTTTATCGCTGTGTTGGTTAGGTACTCGCATCAGGCCTGTGGATTCACAGCGATTCACAAACTCATTTACAGGGGAGGTCGGTGTTGGGATCCCTCGCTGTTCTCATGCTTGATGGAGGCTTATTTTAAAATCCTGCTCGTCCGAGCATTTCTGGAAGGTATTTATGGAGCAGTTTAATTATTGATTTATTTACACATTGTGATTGTAGTGTCCGAATGCAGGAGGTGTTAAAAGTACAGGAGTGTACGTAGTGTAAGAGAGCCGGTACAGAAGCATGTGCGGGCAGACATGGAACACCCCCGTCTCCTGTGAGTGGCGTGGTCTGTACCTGCACGCCGCTCTGTTAACCCCGATCTGGCCATTGTTCCTTCCTCTCCCAGCGTCATTAGGGGCACTGTGCCTCTCACAGTGCATCCGCCAGCAAGGCTGAGGAGCCGCCGCCCCTCTAAAGGGGGACTGTTCCCTAACGCCGGCTTGCTCACTGTGCAGCAGTGCCAAGCCCGCCAACGCTCTCTCTTCAGCCCTCTGTAAGGGGGGCAGCGTCTCTAGGATGTGAAACCTGGATGCAGAAACGGGTGTGTGCCTCTGCATGTGGGGGGGGGGGGTTATATTGTGGCTGGGGGTTTATATGGACACCGAGTTTACCGAAAATCTCAAGGACAGATCATTCTCCCAGATTAAACAACATTCACTCTCTGTCAAGCGCCTGACTTCAAATCTGCCTGGATCACAGTCCTGCAAGGCGGAAATTAGCCTCGCTCAGCCCTCGTTGTGCATGACGGGATAAAGCGCAAGACGTCTGCGCCTGAAGGAAGAGGGATAATGAAATAATCTTTAATCTCTGTCCCTTCAAGGCACCTGGAACACCTGTTATCCTCAATGGCAGTGTGTGTGGGGGCACCACACAGATTCATCTTAAGGATGGTAATTATTGAGGCTAATTATTCATTTTGGTGCAGGGTGATTATAAGCTTTCCTTCAGGTGCATGGCGGCCTCTCGCACGCCAGCTGAGGCGTCATCGCCGCCCCGTGACACCCCCCCCCCGCCTTCCATTTCCCTCCCAGATATTTGACCTCTCATGTTGTTTGCAATCTGTACTTGGGGAGAAATATCACGACTAGAAACTTTTAATTGCTAAATGAGAAAAGCACTTAAAGGCATAGTTGGAGCCATCTGTTAGGCATGTCTCGATCTCGCCGTTCGTCTCTTAGAAGAGTCAAAAAAATAAAACTCTCCCTCAAAAAGCAGAAAGGGGTCAGGCTGTTTGTTTTCCACTCTGCTGCTTCACACCACCCATGACGGAGAACCCGAGGACTGACTGTCCATGCCCAGGATATCATTTCAGTGTGCATGGCATGGCCTGTCTTCTAGAACCCGGGTTTTAATTAACACATACTCCTAAGCCTAAGTGGACACACAGAATAAGACTTCTGTAAAGGATTTCAAAGCAGCTCTCCCATAATTTCCCCGTCTTGTTAATATTTAATGAGCTGAATACATTTCTTGTTTAAAAAGGGATTGTATTTTAATTAGGGCCTGGGGGAAACACAAAGCCTTTACGTCGACGTGAACTGTGCTCAGACTACATTACAATTAATAGAAAGACAATCTCAAATACTAAACTATGTTAATTGATTTTTCTTTTTGAAATGAGAACGTCATGTACATTATGCTTTCACAATACCTAAATAATAAAAGCATAGCAGCTTTCATATTGAATATAGACCATATTGAATAGTGTCTTTTATGATGATGATTTGCATGGTGTGGCACTTAAAGATCGTTTACGCACCGGTTATTTCACAGTGACTTGGGCGTGCCGTGTTCCCGGCTGGCTTGGCCCATGGTGTGCTGGAGGTTATGTTTCCTGTGTGGCTTGGAACCTTCCCAGATATTTCAGTCTCCCACATTTATTTGTTGGCACAGTATGTGGAATTAGTTCATACATCAGAAGGTTTGATTGATTCTTTCTAAGTAATGCCTAAAATGTTCATATTTCTGTTTTTTTGTGCAATATATGTACCTCAATAATTTAAATAATCACTAAATAAGACCATAAAATACTTTGATTCTTTTTCAATAAATGTATGAGTTCAATATGATCTAAAACGTATGTACTTTGCTTGCGATATTTTAGTTGAGGTTCATTTTCCATAATTAAAGAAAAGAATGTCAATTATTTCCTGCTATGTTCCTTTCCCTGACTTTAGTTTCTCTATGTAAAGCCTCCCAATCGAGAGTAATTCATTCAAGGTCAGCTAGCTAACCGTCACTGTCACCCTTAAACTGAACTGTAATTGTTTGCCGAACACGTTAGATCAAAGGTTAATTGATTCTGAAAGTCACAAATGAAACGTTTTGAGAATTTGTGGTGGAAGAAATGCTTCTTTTGATGGTTTTAAAGCCTCTGTCTCCTTTATCACCTTAATTGCCTGACTTATAAATATGAATAGCTTTCTGGCATGACTGTTTCAGATCCCATGTGGTCATTTTGTCCTGTTCTACAGCACATGACAAAGCGTTCAGACTGATCTAACCTAAGTGACGATGACACCATAAAGCCTGACGACAACGTGGGAATATCGGCATGTCGTGTTAAATATGGGGCGTTCAGCACTAATCAGACCAGTCCGGCCATGGGGTGAAGACCAGGGAGCATCTGCCAATATCAGCCTCTTCCATGATGCTGGCCTATGAACGGTGTGTTTAAGGGAGCCTCAGTTTATGTGCATTAGCCTGATCATTTGTCTAATCTAGAACGAGTGATTATTTTCTAATGATTCATTTATATTGAATTGAACATGCAAAAAAACCTATATTAAAGCTGACATACATTTGTAAAGTTTCATTATAGCTCAGCACCTAAACAGGATGATAATGTAAACTCATAGCTATAATGTTTGACCTTTGACTCATGTCATCATTTTATTGAATTTTATTTAAAGACCTCCTCTGATGGTGTCCTTGCCAGTTTCACTTTATTAGTCTGAGATGTTTAGCAAAACGTGAGACCCTGAAGAGTCTACACTGCAGTTAATCACTACTATCTGAGGCTGTAAAAATTATACCAATGACAAGATCTAGAGACCCTGACTGGGAGCAGCGGGTGGAAGATGGATAGATAGATCAGTGACAGGACTGACCTCTGTACATCATTCATTCCCATCCGTCTTCCATGGCCACTTATCCAGTACATGGATCGACAGACATATTGCCAGTTTTTCTTAATTCTTTTATTTGAACAGTTTCTACTTGGTTTCATTGGAACTGATATTTAACTTAATGATGAATGTATTTTAAATGGAATATAAGCATGGTTTCAGTTGCCTTTTTAAAACTTCTGACATTTGCTTTTTAAACACGTTAATGTGTTTGCTGGGGGGCTGCTGGGTCGCTCAGCACTTTCCGGCGCTTCTGTGATTCTAACCAGCCCAGGAAATAATGTCCCATTTGACGAGTGTCGATGGAAGACAAGCGGTGCCCATTGCGCCGCGATCGGTGTCAACCTGTCAAACCACGGCGTTGGCTCCTCTCTGACGAGTGCGGCGCTTTAATCTCGTCTCAGTCTCGCTGTTATATATATTTTTGTTTTTCCGCTGGCCTGTTTTCTGTTCGAGTTTATCGTGGTATTAGGAGAAACTGATTGCAGCCATGAAATAAACCCACAAGTGAGCTAAAGGAAAGCCTCCTGGAATGACAATCTAATTCTGAGCGAGCTGGAAAGAGCGTGGCTGACAGAGCCAACGGCGGGCCCCATAAAGGTCAAGATTTGCTGTCTGGAAGCACAGCTCAAACATAAATGCTCCGTAATGCCGCGGCGGGTGATTACTTTACTCTCTAGACAATGTCAATTTTGCCCAAGTAGCCACAGATGCAGTCAACATTAAGTCAGTGGCATGTCAAGGGCTCTTGTAAGTGCCAGTGTCTTCTCCCAGAAAGCATTGCTAAAGCCCTGCTCTATTACAACAGGGACCCAGAGGACAGATGTTTAAGGCTTAGGGGGGTGATGGAGAATAATAGCACATTAGATTCTTAATGTCTTTGATATGCTGGACCCAGGAGAGGGAATTCTCCGTGGATCCAAATGCCCTTCTTTCTGTTACTTGCCTTCGCTCTTATTTTCCGTCTCTCCATCCTGATCGCAGCATCCGCAGAGGCTCCCGAGCAGTGGAATCCTACCCTGGAGCCACAAACATGCTGGCCATCCATCACAGCTGTGACCTGCTCGGATGAGGGACACCGCGCGACCGGCTAAGCTAATGGACTGATTATATGTATATATATATATATGCACACGCATATATGCGTGCGTGTGTGTGTGTGTGTGTGTGTGTGTGTGTGTGCAGGATATAATAAAATAATATGCAGAGGGCCACATGCTACAGCGGTGATAAAAACCATCATGTCAGCATCAATCCTCACAGCATCGCGGCTTGCTGGAAGCCCCATCAAAACTCAAACACCCCGTAGGAGTGTGCGATACGGCCACCTCTGGGAAGCCTGACGTGATCCGCCATCGTGGACACAGGCCCAGTCAGGCTATGATTAATTTAGCAATGGCTGTGATTTTTAGCAGTGCAGCAGTTAGCTACGTATATATGGGAATGCTTTAGTAATATATTTGTTTTGATAATGAACTGGCGGGCTAAGGGGATTGCTGCCTTTTCAGCCCAGCATTGCTGGGTTTGGCGTGGCACTCAGATAAGGATCCACTCCCTCTCGCGATTTCACAACCATTTTTCCCCTTTTCTGGCAACCTTTCACTAGGGTGTGTGTTTTGGGCCCTGCATAAATTTCACCACTTCACCCAAGTGTCCGTCTCCTATTTATTGACGTGATGTGTCTTCACTTCATAGTTCCTGCTACATGTACATCATGTACATGTAGCCAGACTGGTAGGTGTCAGGGTTAAAGTATCTCCTGCAGCGAATGGACAACCGACATGCATAATTATGGGTTTGGGATTCTCCTCAACAGGACCCCTCTAGCTGATCTCCCAGTGGGTTTGAGATGCACCTTGATGAGAGGTGGGTTAGGGTAATCCAGACTTCAAGCTTAATTAATCTTATGTCTCTTTTGATAAATGACTTTTAAATCGCGCTGTAATTGTGTGATATCCCACATTACGGAGGGAGCAGCTTTGTTTTGACACAGGTTGTGTGAAAGTCAAAATAAGGAATTCAGTTATTTTAGACATAGCTTTCTCTTCAAAGTTGCTTTGTTCAGAACACAGTAGAATGTAGAAAGATGTTTTTATGGTTTTATGGATTTTATGGCGTGTCCTACTGAGAGTAAGAGATTCCCTAAATCCCCTCATGTAGCACACTGTAAAACCTCCAACTTTCATTGAGTTTTTGACAGGAGTGATTTGTTGTCTGTGTATATCGTGTTCTATTTTTTTGCCCTACATGAATATCAGCCTGAGGGATAAACACATTATGTTGACAAATTCCATGTTTATCTTGCTAATGAGAGGTATTTAAGAGCTGTTAAATGTGGTTCATTTTTCTATCTTTTTTTAAATTTGGGAATCTGAGATTCGGATGTTGACAAAGGAAGTTGGCTTTGCTGACAAAGGAAGTTTTAAATAGATGGTGATGTCATGTGAGTGATTACTTAATTTCAACTGGAGCCTAACAAACAGCTAATAATGGAAAACTATTAATTGTTCATTTAATTCTGCTACACTTCATTTGCCATTTAATTGTGTTTCAGCCTTGTATAAATTGGGGTTATTTATGTAGCTAACAGATGCAGCCATCTTTTATCCCTTTGGCAAGGGCTTGGTTGCTGCAAACTCTGTCCTATTCTAACATTTTATTCGGTATGATGAACTGATTTGCTGATTATCTACATTGGTGGCAGAATTGGTGGCAGTCTTCACAGAGTGACACAGTGACATTCTGGTGCCACAAACAAACCCATTGATGGCATGTCATATGTTAACGAATGGGGACCTCGTCCTCTTTTAGTTTTATATGTCAAAAACATTCGGGACAGATAAAACAAAAGCAAAATATGAATCTCATTTCAGGACACTGAGGATATTGAATGCTTCAGTGACTTGTAATTTACATGCTTTTAATCCTAGGTTATAAAGTAATTAAATATATTTATTTGATGATAATCACAACAAATGTGTAATTTTTATGCATAATTGATTAACTTTATTTATTGTATATATCTTATACACACAAAATATACGTAAACATTGTGTGTGGGTTTGTGTTACATATACCTTTATTAGTTTTCCTTTTTAAAAATATTTATTTAGATTTCATGGCAGCTTACACTTGTGCAAATTATTGATAGGATTCTGGTGTGTTACAAAAATGCCACACACTGACAGTTTTTTGAGGATCAATAAATTAAATACACCTCTTTAATTTTTAATAGTCCTTTGCTAATCTCCGCGTTTAATGATCAAGCCCTGCAGAGAAGCGGATGAAGAGATAGAAATCAAGAGATACGGTCACCAAAATGCGATTTACTCAGTTTCAGATTCATATCGAGGGCTTTCTCTTAACTGCTGTATATTTTATAAAATTTTGC
The DNA here is from genome assembly GCA_019775915.2 of Cyphomyrus plagiostoma. NCBI lineage: Eukaryota > Metazoa > Chordata > Actinopteri > Osteoglossiformes > Mormyridae > Cyphomyrus > Cyphomyrus plagiostoma. The sequence continues at coordinate 21,421,186 of JABFEA020000010.1, read as the reverse complement.
AGTGTACATCACTTCATACATGTGGTTAAGAGGCATGTCTGATATAGATGAAATTGTGTGTTCAATTCTGGTGATTAGGAGTCACACTTGAACATTAAAAAAAAAAAAACTCGTAAGATTATAGTAAACCGAATGAAAAGCTACACGTGTACAGCTGAGCCATACTTTTAACTTACTGTTCTAGCAGAGCTTATACTTGAAGCTAATGATGTCATGAATTTATTCTGCGAGCATCGCAGGCAGGAAGACAACAGAGTGGAGGAAGGAGGTAGGGGGATTCGCCGGCCAGTCCGCCTGAAGAACTCGATTAAGGTAATCTGAGCTCCATCAAGACATCATAGTAATATGCAGTTACATTATCCGTCACCATCGATGTTGCAGAGGTCCTGACAGGAGGCAGGAGACACTCTTCAGATCTGTATGGTTCCAGCTTCTCACATTTGTCTCATTCTTCAGGTAGAATAGGGCCAGTATTCACACAGGTAAAGAGTCCTGTGTGGAAATAAGTGTGTACAGAACTCCTCATAAATCCCTTGTTAGAATGAGAGCAGGTTTTAAAGAGGCTCTGTGTTCTGATCCGGTATCTTCCGGTTATGACCTTTCATGGTTCAACTTCAGCATGAAGCTGTGGGTGCAGTTTTTCCATCCTTCTTATTTATGCATGAGCGTGACGCTGGCGGCTGCCCGCCACAACTGGGACCCGCCTTCCAGAAGCTTCTAGTGCTGCATACAGGGCCTCTGTGGCTTTTGCGGGGAACCCTGCAAACCTGCCAACTCAGAAAAGCTCGTCCTAGGATTTCCTTTAAAATAGGAATAAATATCAATATTTTCCATTATAAATAGCAATGTTTATGTGTGTGTGTATATAGCCATACATACGCTATATTTTTTTAACACCAATAATGTACTTTTGGGGAACATTTTTCAGGTCCCCACAATGATCTGTGAATGCACTCAAAAAACTGAAAATGCAAAAGTTTGGTTACTTGTGGTTAAGGTTAGGGCTGGGTAGAGGTTAAGGTCATCATGTTAGGATTAGAGTTTTCCCCATAGAAATGAATGGAGAGTCCCCACAAAGACATAATTACAATCCTGTGTGTGTGTATGTATATATTAAAAATTGTTTACAAGTGTTTGCATGTTTATGTTGATGCTGTGTGTTTTTGAAATCTCGCTAAGGGCCTTTAGTTTATATGCTCTTATAAAACTTAAGGCCCTTGAATTTCCCTATCAGTTTATTTTCTTTATGCAAATCACGCACAGCAAGCAAAACATATACGAGATTTATTTAAACGTGTTTTTGAAATAAACATAGCCTCAGGTGTCAACAAATTTTAATTTTTTTCGTACAAAAACGTGTTTTCTAAAACCGAATCTAGTACAGTGATGTTTGTGTCATTTTTAGTTCAGTCAGCGATGCACGCAAGAATCGGGGGTCTGTCTATGTCTTAACGTTACCGCGAGCTTTTCCCCAGGCGGGGAGATAACGAATCGGCGCTGGCTGCAGGAGGTCAGCCACTGCACTGACGCAGACGTTACTCCCCCCTACATCTTCTGAGATTTAGCCCCCCCGCGCAAAAATCTTTGAGCCCTTCCAAGAGTAAACCGTAAAAGACAACAACTTGTGAAAATGTGTCAGCATAGATAAAAATGGAGATCTAAGAGGAATTCAGAAAGATTAATGTGTTTCTTGTGACCTCCCGTTAACTACATTGATGAAAGGAATAGCAGACTTTTAATGTTGACGCTAAAGCAAACGAAACATTTCCTAACCTGTGATCTGCGGGGGAAAAAAGCTCTTCCTCTCAAATTAATGTCTTAAAAATTCTCACAACCGTTTTCCCCGCAACCTTTTTTTTTCTTTTGACTTTAGACTCCCTCGGATGCTGTAGAAATTTGTTGTATAACTTTAAAAACAACATGTCTATTTGCCATTGCTAAGAAACATTTGATTTGAGCCACGTCCCCCCTCTGCGCGCTTTCAGTTTTTCTGTTTGAGGTGCAGATTTGGCAGCTGCTGGATAAAGAGGCTGTTTAGAGCTTCGGGTCTCAGGAGAAAGCTGGTCTTAAGCACCTCCGTGTAGGGGGCAGCGTCGCGCCTGTGTGTGTGTGTGCGCGCGCGCGTGCGTTTGGTGCTGACGGTGGGACTTGCTAACAAATGTCTTGCCGGGACTCGTGATTGTCCACAGATTTCCATTTGTAACCTTTACAGGTCTCTGCAGGACCATTAGGACCATTAGACTGTGGACTCAGCAGTTGATTCTCCTCCTCTGTTAATACAGCTCACATCGTTTCTTCCATCAGACCTTTTTACGTTCCTGTTGGGAAACTGGTCGCAATTTAAGTGATTTCTCTCAGATCATATTAAGTAAATCAAATTCTTCTTTTCAAGTCCAGTTATTTAAGAAAGCTGCATCCTCTGGTGGCCCCTCTGCCATCAAAATGCAGTAATCCAGATTTACACACTCTAAAACCTCCAATATTGCCACCTACCATCCGAGTAGATAGAGTAATTAAATTGGTACTTTTTACAAGTCGTACTCAATAAATCTGAATAAATTAACAAGGCATTACTAAGACTGCTACATTAAATTTGCATAGTGCGTTTAATGAATATGCAACTGCAAGTGAAAAGGTCTGCTACTGTGAACCCTCCAAATTAACATAACTACTTCCAGCATGTTTCTTAAATAATGCACTCATTTGCACATCACTGAGTTGGCTAATTCTAACTTCAGTCAGGGTAGCCTTGTAATTAAGACTCTTACTTTAATTTTTAATGAAGTTTATGTTACATCAATCCTGACAGTAATGAGGGGACATGAAAACAAAAAGGGTGCTAATAATTAAATTCACAAACCAGTCTGAGGGATAATAATTCCTGAGGAGAAATTACATGACTAATTATTAATTAAATATTCATAACATGGCTGGGGCTGCCTCTCGTACCGCTGCCTCGTCGCCGGTAACGTGGGGAGACGCAGCGCCCCCTCTGCCGCCGTGCTGACGCGAAGCTCCCTATTCCGTTTTAGCGCGCTATTAATCATGATGACACCCAAAATAAAATCTGCTCTAATTGGACTCCTTTTATTGAGATTTCAGGGTGTCACCTGAGTTGGTTTAGTTATCGTTGGCCTTTGAATATATTAATGCTCGGGTCCAAATAAAGGATATATAGTGTTGGTTAAATCTTATAACAAAAACGGACCTTTTGCTGGTTCCACTAAAAATGTCAGTTTAAATGTTACAATTTAACTAGAAGTATATGTTTATAACTTCTTCGGTGTGGATGTTGATTTTCAGAATGGCGTACCTGAAACACAGGCGACTATTGCTTTACGCTGTTTTCATGTGAAAGTAACTAGCAGTCACCAACTGAGAGATTTTTTTTGTTTTGTTACAAAAATTAGTAATTATTTCCATTTTATAGCAAAGTTGGTATAGGATTTGTAAAGGATTGGACTTTTATTTCCCCAAATATAGAGGGTTAGGTGGCATGGAACCAGCCAGCGCTGTGTGGATGTCTGATGATGCAGCTGAAGATGGCATCCCCTGTCTAAAAAAACTAAGTTGCCGGGCATGCAGCAGTGCTGTAATGGACAGTATGTTCCCTCCAGTCAGTCTTTACTAAGCATGTGTTCAGTTCTGTTTAAATGAACACGGCCGTGTTTATCTGTAGTGTCTGTCTGCATCAGCAACAACAACAGTAGCACTCGGAGAGTAGCTGCAGCGCTAAACATTACAGTGTCATGCCATTTAAATGAATCTTTCTTTTAATTCGCACTATTTCATGCATCAAAGTAATTCCTATGAAATCCATTAGTATAAAATACAGGGCAAAGGTTGCCTTAAGCTGTAACTTTCTTTCACAGCTGTTCTTTGACAAGCTTTTAGGGCATTATTACCAGACCATGTCACTTTATCGCAGGCGCTGCGTTTAATCAGTCCTAAAATGCAGTAATGTGAAGCTTCTCAGAATAATTACATATAATGATAATTCTTAAATGTGTGTCAAAGTAGGTCCTTCAAAGCGAAAGACGGAACCCAGATTTTCTTGGCCAGAGATCAGCATAAATATGATGAACAAATGGATGAATTTCATTATGCCAAGGCACGGATATGAATCTAACAAACGTGTGTTTTGAAGGCAAAATGGCCGACAGTCGCGGTGAAGCCGGCAAGCCACAGAAAATATTACATTTGTCTGTATCTGTGTTGTCCATGTTTTCTACAGGGTTGTAAACCTTAGGGTCCTGATTTATTTCAACATCCAAAATTACGATAATGGGAATTAGTGTAGGCATAAAGTTATAAAATGGGTGGCAAAAAAACTTAATTTCAGAAGTAATATCTTATAAGCTCCTGTTAATTCTTAAGCCTCAGTATTCACAATATGCAGAGAAGGGTTAAGTCTTGTGTTATCTCATTAAGATTGTTTCAGACGTCTTTCTGATTGCTGGCATATTTAATTGGGCCACAGAAATGCACTATCAGAAGGTATGGGGATAAATAACTCACCTTCCCATTGGTCTCGCTGAGAATCTATTGATGTTTCATAAATCCCAGTCAGTGCAAATCTAATTGAGTTACCACGCTGAATTACCTTGCATCTAAATGGCATTCAGGTTCACAAATGGAATAATTAGGGCTGAGAAAATGGGATGTATCAAGTGTTATATCCCCAGTGAGGGCAGACATGACGGTTCACGCAGCTGAATGATTTTGTGAGCCAAAACAGGTAACAAACATCGTATTTACAAAAGCAAGTCATTTGTGAATTTGTAGCGCTATCCTATATGTAAAAGAAAAAGCAATAAAGGATCGGGAATTATTTTTTTTAGCAACATAGTCTTATTAAACATTTTGGCTCTAATATTTTAAATATGTAATAATTTGTGTGTGGGGGGGGGGGACTGTAATCGGGTGAAATAGATTCTGTAATCATCCTTAACTGGACCATGACCTTCCGGAATATAGTTTTAATTTCAAATAAATATAATATTTTTTCATGCATGTATTTATTTTGTTTGATTTTCAGTGATTATTTTGTCTTTTTGCAGGAGGATTCATTTGAAAATGTTTACCTTTAAATTTCACCTATTTATAACGGTTAAATTCCAGGGGGAAATGTAGTGCTGCTTTTTAGCCGTGTGTCCCGTGTGCCTCGTATGTCTGGGAGTCCCTCCACCCACCACACATCATATCCACCTTGTCTGTAATTGAGACTCGACGGAAAGATGTGCTGTCCGACCTTTCATACTCCTCATAATCAACAACCCCTTAAAGCTGTAATCAGCTCCCCCTGCAGTACTCAGTGATGATGCAATTTAAAGCACATCTAAGGCACTTCACATTCAAGTAATCACTTCAGTAATTAGCTAATTTCAAGTCCTCCAAATAGCAGCCCGCTAATTTTTGTAATCAGCCTTCATTTGGTTAATCGCTGCTTTAATTAATTTAATTAGTTAAATCTGCAAATGTTTTCGAGTGTAAATGTTGTTTTGTAAACGTGGTTGCCGGTGCCAAGGAGGATCGCGGGGAATTCTTTGAATCTCAGACTTTTTAAACTAACAAACGCAGGCGAGGTTTGTGTTAGAAAACGTCCCCAGCAATAAGGAAGCCCCTCAGGATCCTGCAAGCCAGCCGTAAAGACAATATTGAGTTTCCTTCTGTCTTTTTGCATGGCTAAATGAGGAAAATGAGTGTGCATATTAAACAATCTGTCCTTCAACTCTACTCTTCCTGTTTGTTTCTCTGCAATGTAATGTTAAGAAGGGGGCTGGTTCTGTTTCCCAGTCTGCCAGCAAACAAACAGGACTGACTTTCAGTCAGTATTTTAGGGACAGCAATTCAGCTTAAAAAGCTCTGATTTTTTCAGGGTGTTTTATGAGGTCGGGCCTGCAATGTTAACCAAAATGTTTCTTGGCTGTGTTTTATACACTACTTTGCATTTTGAAGTACTGTGTAAAGTAAATATTTAACTATAAATGGTCAAGTGCATGTAGGGTTGGACAGCTATAGAAGGATAATAGTGAAAAGAAGTGATGAAGACTATTGATTTTCTTATTGAACACAGGAAAAACACTATTATAACCTCATTAAGGGCAGCATGTTGGTTTACCCCCATGACCTTGACCAGGAAAAGTGGTTGGAAGATGGATGTTTTATCATTTTTATGTGCATATATAAAACAGGATACAGCTGCATCCTGTGCCTCTCTCACTATTGATAGGCCCAGTGTTCGCCGTCTTGTTTTTCACCATATTTTGCACTTACCCGGGATTTTGTTTTGTTTCAATTTGTTATAGAGAAAATGGGTTTTTGAAACTCAATTATTTGGGATTGTAATGGTTTCGGTTCAGGCAGGGGAATTGCATATTTCCCTAATGATCAGAACTATACATTAAGCTGGAGCCAGTGTCTGCCTGTGGCAGAGCACTGTCATTTTTTCCAGTGGTACTTGACAGCTGCGTTTCATTTGCTGGAGTTTCATGTGTGCAGCAGAGAGAATGCTATTAAATTTCCAATCCCTGTTTCGTACGTCCACGCCTGAATTCTGAATATTCTCAAATCATGTTTAAATTATATTTCCTGATTGTTTGGCCCCTAATCTTTAGTGTTATAATCTTTTTTCACTCTCAGAATATTTTTGAGTGTTTTTTTTTCCTTCTTCTTCATCTTGGAGAATGTGGATACCATGGTAACGGACAGGGAGCTTAAGTAGGTAGACAGCATGTCGGCCCAACATTTTCAGCATGGATTAAACATTTATAAATAAGGTAACTGGGCTGTGATGACTTAGATACTGAAAGCAAGAGCAATTTAGCTTAGAAATAGCGAGGCAATTTTTGGCAGCCAACATTGTTCGAAGCTTCACCATTTTAATTTACCTGTTTAAAGCTTCTCCGTTATAATTTGTCCATTTAAAAGAAAATACATTATTCCATTCAATTATATCTCTACTGATAAACCTTTTTATTTGCATTATACCGCAGATATCTTAGATTTCCTAACACAGCTTTTGAATCCGTTGGCTTATCTTCTTCCAGAATCCACCTAAATACGCCCCCTAACCCTACACAGGATAAGCAGCCAAAAGATGGACAGATATAAATCTGCGAATCTTGACCCCAACCCCCTCTGGTGAGCTTGTGTATTAGATGTGTATTTAGCTGGATGTTGACTTCAACCTACTGTAATTCTTTGTGAAGCTCAGTGTAAATGTTGTCACTCGGTTATGACCTTATACATTGGAATTTTCTCCCTTAGCAGAGGCTTATGCAGATAGCATTATGGTAAACAGTGAAGCACATGACATGGCAGCCATGACACCTAGGACATGTTTTTGTTCCGTACGCACTGTAAAACGTGTCTTTTCCAAAGGTTTTGGTGCTCAGGTACCCGTGTGCTTCATTGATACTGCTTTGGTAACAGTTCTGGTGGAAAAATTGGGAAATACTCTGAAACTTATAAGAGACACATAGATGAGATGGGAATTAACAGTGTCATGGAGGTGCTGAAGTTTGTAGCTGGGTCGGGCTAGACAGGGATCACCAAATGAGGAGAGGGATGATGAAGAGATGGGTGAAGAAGAGAAGGATGATGAAGGGAAGGATGATGGAGAAGGACGGCAAAGGGAGGATGATGAGGAGAAGGGATCATAAAGGGACAGGTGATGAAAAGAGGGACGATGGAGAGAGATGACAAAGGGAAGATGATGAGGAAAGGGATGATGAAGGGATGGATGATAAAGGATGAGGAGGAGAAAGCTCGATGAAGGGAGGGATGATGAGATGGATGATGGAGAGGGATGACAAAGAAAGGATGGTGAGGAGAAGAGATGATTAAGATGTTGAGGAGAGGGATGATTGACGGATCATGAGCCAAGAGATGATGAAGAGAGGAATGAAGAAGAGAAGGATAATGAAGGGAGGGATGAAGGGAGGATGATGAAGGAAGGGATGATGAGGAGAAGGAATGATGCAGAGCAGGAAGATGAAGAGAAGGGTGATGAGAGGGATGACAAAGGGAGATTGATGAGAAGAAAAAATGTTTGGGCTTAACAACAATAATAAGGAATGTAGCAAATCTTTTCTAATGCATTGTTTCTGAAAACCATGTTCTAAACTCTTTAAAATACCTTTAGCATATTTTTAAAAAAATTCAAAAAAATCATTGTAGCTGCACTTTATATTCTTTTTGATGCACTGATCCATGGTGTTTTTCTTATCCCTAATGGACGCTGTGGCTCTGATAATGCATGTATGACAGCAATGACCCACTTTCGCATGAAACCTGTTTGTCTGTCTTCATCCTCTCTGCGTGGTTGTTGCTGGCTGCATGCCGTAATTCATACACTCTAGACAATTAATCAACTGCAGGCAATAATTCTGCTAAGAAGCACAGAGGAAAAAAAATAACAAATTTAATCACTTAAGCTTCTAATACTTCCGAAGCTGCAGTTACAGTCATTGTTCCATCCATCCATCCATCCAAACACCCATCTTTTATAAACGCGTATCTCCTACTGGGTGGCAGTGGCTCGGAGCCAATCCATAAAAGCTTGGAGCAGGAGGCAGGCAAACACTCTGACCAGAGTGTCAGGTCATTGCAGGATGTGTACATACTCACAGCCATACACCTCTGGGAGATTTAGACACACCAACTTCTAAACACAGGTGTTTGGTCTGTGGGAAGAAACCCAATTAAGCACTAATGCAGAGGGAGAGAACCTGCAAAACCCGCCCACAAAGTACCAGGGGGGCGAGACTCAAACCCCCAGCCCAGGAGGTCTGAGGCTACAGTGGTGATGCCATGAAAATGTGGGCATTTCTTAAAAATGACATTTATGTTTATAAAAATTCTGTTTTTCATATTTCAAAATATACTAAAGTTTTCCCTGAGGTGCGTTACTGGTTATTTGTTGTGGCTGGGCTTTGAGAAAAAGGTCGCCGATCATGTCCCTGCCTATACAGAGGGCCTGTCAGCGGCTCGGTTGTCACTAAAGGATTAATTATTGTCTTGGGGCATGGATGCATGGATGAAAAGCGAGAAGGGAGGAGCACGTTCATTATGAGCATGTATACTCAAGAGTCTCCTCGCTGAGCCTTTCATTAGGAAAGAGGGGGCGCCCTTATTAAAGCAGGGAGCACACGCTCCTGGCATCAGCACCAGCGTACACATGGGGTGAAAAACTTCCGAACGCACTGCTCAAATAACGAAATGGTACATGACCTACCCCCCCAGACAGTATCCCAAGACATGCGTCCATTTCTGGAATGTTCTGGAAGGATACCAGATTCCTCCTGCTGGAGTCGCGAGCGGAATCTGCATGCCTGCGACCGTGACGCGTTCAGTCAGGATCTGGGATGGCTTCAGAGGAGCAGGAGGTTCTGCTCGAATATTTATTTCACGGGTGCAAAGTGGCACGTTTGACAACTTAATCAGGCCACTTGCAGTCTGGTCTGAACACTGAAAACATGGAGAAAGGAGACGTATACAACTGTAGGAGGGACTGTGATGCGTTCAGCGGTTCATTAAAGGTGCCTAATTTGCTTTTTTCCCCTTAAAATGGAATGAGTTAAGTACCTTTAATTTAGTGTGTCTTTCGAATATCTGCATCGCTCCTTCCACGAGATGAAATCTGTATATAAATAACGAAGCAAATCTGTCTCATAATCATAAACATGGTAGTTAAAATAATAATCATAACATGTCACAAGTCAGCAGTTGGATGTGATATTAGTAAATGTCTTAATGAAACAAAAATCTGTCATTAATGTACATACTTCTTCCCTCCATGTTTTTATAATACATGTGTAGAATTCCATCATTTATTATTCAGTACATTTTTCCTTATTAACAGATTGATTATCACATTCTCAGGTTCATGCATGACTGAAGAGCACTTGATGAACTGTTCTCACAAACCAATCGCGTCTTCCCTTTAAAAACAGATGCAGCCAATGGCGAGGCTCATTGTATTCCACGTGCAGGTTGTGTTGGGATGATTATGCAGAGTGAATGCTATATTCACATGAGTTCAATATTTGCATTGTTTCATATGAACCAAATATATTATGTAAAAACCAAATATTAATTGATCTGAAAAGTGCTACAGTGACTCCCCTCTTCTGCCCTTTGATTAGCTGCGGATTTAAAAACATCATTATGGTTTATTTGCTGTGCTCTATTTACATCTCAGGTTAGCATCGTGTTATTAATATATAAATGAATTAGTGCCGGGAAATCTGTCATGCACATTACCTGACAGCAGGAGGCATCGCACACCGGCCAACTCTTCAGGAGCCACAGTAAATCCTGACTCGCCCCGAAACGTGTTTGTATGGCCCCATTAAAGGCTTGATTTATTGGGGAGGCGTGTTTGTGCTTAACAGTGGAAATTGGGTCCATTCAAAACAATGTAAATCATAGCCAATTACAGTATTTGAATATCAGTGGTGGGCGAGCAGGCCTGGGCTGCTGGTAGTGAAAGGTAGAATGTGGGGGGTGGTGGGCGCCATGTGGAGTGAGGGGCCTTCTGCAGCAGCCAGGGGGGCCACTCCGCACGCAATGAGGGCCGAATCCTGCTAACTGGGCACTTAAACGCCGCTGCTTTTAGCTAGTGTCCTTTTGACTATATTACGTGGCAAGAAATGAAGTCAGTTATGGTTTGGCGTTGGTGTGGCTCAGCATGTCGGGATGTTGTACT
>JABFEA020000010.1:21388448-21408448 GCA_019775915.2 Cyphomyrus plagiostoma | reverse complement strand
TTAAAGAATAAAACCTGAAATGCCTTTGATGTATTTGAAGCATCTACTGATGACTCTGCGACCTTGAAATGTATGAATCGATAAGGATTGATTAGTTTGTGAGCTGCCGGTAATTAGGCATTCATCACAGTGGGGTGCAGGTAACAGAGGGGCCGCACTTTCTGGGAAAGCAGGACCCTGTTCATTGCTTCAGAGAGTGAAATGAGTATTAGGGGCATTATCATGGGGAAACATTAGGGCGATTCCTTGAGTGACAGGGACCCTATAAAATATGAAACAAAATTGGGTTGGTGTGGGTTAGGGGCGCCTTCTGGGATGTTTTCAAGGGGCTCAAAATTTCTAGTGGCACCTCTGCTTGAGGCTGCGGCATTAACTTGGCCGCCTTTTGCCAGACCTGCATTTCATCCTTCGTCTGGCAGACGGTAGCTTGTTGTGTCTGTTTTTAGCCTCAAAGGTGTAGCGCCCTCTTTCAGAGCTTGCAATGCGCCCCCCCCCCCCTCACCCGCCGTCAGGTGGATTCAGAGTTGTCTCCGCTTCGCACGACGATCAGTCTTAAATAACGCCGTCCATCACGAGACGCAAGCGCAGTGTGCTGTGTTTGTACCAGCAATGAATTACACCAGGGTGAGCCGGCCTCTTGTGTGCCCGACAGCATGTACACTGACCTCTGGTAACAGCCTCATCTCTCCAGCTGTTCTGCACCATATGGATTCAGTGATCTGCTCAGAGTGAGGTAACCTTGCTCTCCATGATGGCTTTGTAAGCCCCGCCCCTTGGCTGCCATTGGCACGTTTTCCCCATTTAAACGCTGTTCATCTTCTCATCACCTGTGAGCCAGTGAAACCCTCAACACCTCAGCCACTACTTGTGGATTTCTATAAAGGATCCGTCATTGGTTTTATGTATAACCAAATAATGTGTGATCCGTACAACCACAGTCTCAGCAAACGTCACCTAACATACGTACAGTTAACGGTTCGTTCTTGAGTTCTGTGTTAGTCTTCGTATTGGGGGTGGGGGGTGTGTGTTTACTAATAGAGCTGTCCAGCGTGCTGAAGCTGCTTCACCTGATTCACTCGCAGTGTGAGGAACTGAGCATGTATGTAGCGTATGGTGGGATACAAATGGTGTTAATATCGCCGTGGTTCAAAAATTAACGTCTACCTTTTTTTTTTATCGGTTATTGCATTTTCTTAAATGGTGCCCCATAATAAAGCCAGAATCCCGCAAGTTCTCCTGGTATTTTTAAGAGACCCTTATATTTTAAACCAGAAATCCACCAATCCGTAATAATAATTATTTTAATAATAATAATAATAATAATAATAATAATAATTATTATTATTATTATTATTATTAGTAGTAGTAGTAGTAGTAGTAGTAGTAATAGTATTATGTTGTTGTTGTTTTTTGCAATAGTATTATTTTTGTCGTTTTGCTATTGTATCTTTTTAACTTATATAATAACATAGTATAATGCCAAGGATGTTGAATGCGGGTACATTTTCTAAACATCCAATAGAAATGGCCTGCATGTCTGTACTGTTCATACTACAGAAAGGACGCTAACTCCGTCTCTCTCTCTCTCTCTCTCTCTCTCTCTCTATCCGTATATTAGCCTACACCTATAAGAACCTCCCTTAAGTTTCTAATTTTCGATGTCAAATTAAAATAAAACTTTTGCGCTGTGACTAATCCGCATTTTCTTAATGTCTTTCAGATTAATATCAAAACTCATTTTACATTATAACGACTCCTGAACGAAGCATACCTTTAAACACATAAAATTACAGTTTTAAGTATACGTGTATTTAAAAAATAACTCTGATACATTTTTCTTATTAACGTCATGATTTATTGCAATTTTATTCCACAAGTACTTGAAAGTGTTTGGATAATTCTGTATTTAAATAGCATATGTTCAGTGATTCTATTTTCTCAAATAGCCCAATGTCATTAAGGAATATTACTCCTGTTTTCACTCAGTACACTGTGGTACCAGTGGGGACTTAGCAGGTCTGAAGGCAAATACTGATCAATCTCTCCTGACGTAATTGATTTTAATGACGTATTTATACTCTTTAATCGTTGCCCCTGGTGTTGTTTTTTTTTGGCGCTCTTCACAGCTGTCGGGTGCTTATGTTCGACATGTTAGCAAACTGCACCCTAGTCCTTAAAACAACAACCGCATTGCCTATAATTATTTCACATTCATGTACCGTTTGTTGTACTTACTTAAATAGCACGAATTACTCGCCACTCTAAAACGCGCTTCCCAGCCTATGAATGCTCGGTTTGTGTAACTGCTCAATTGCCTGTGATTCTAACATATGTTCGTATTGCCCGGGGGCCCTTCTCTTGGTACGACACTTATTTCTGATGTCAGCGAGAAGCACATTGTTAATTATACACGCATATTAAGTCGAAACGTATTTAGTCGTTCGCTTTTATGAGATCGGATTTTATTTTATCCCCTATTTAAACTTTTCTCTTGGAAATTTATTGTTCATTGGAGGTTGGTTATTATACCTCAAGTGATTTATCCAGTTTTGAATTACTGTTTTCTGTTGAAGCATTAGTCAAATGATGCATATTTATCAACATTTGTGCAACACGATGACACGTATATATGAAAAAAGAAAATTAAAATCTTTTAAAAACCTAAACTGATAATATAGTATTATATAGCCTACGCTACAATTCCTTACCTGAAAGAGTAACGTCATTGTCAGTGAAACGTGTGTACATTTTTTTTGTTCTAACAAATATGTTTAAACTATTATTACTTTATTAAATCAAACATTTCACTATTATTAATTATACTTTTTAATATAATAAAATACAAATAATTAAATAACAGATATTAAATTAAATATATTCTGGAAATCATAATTGTTGTACTTTCCAAAACGTTCTATTATAGCAAAGATATATGGGTTTAAAATAACTTAATGTCTCCTCTTTACAGGCCAATTAACGCGAGTTTTAATTAACAAAAATCTGAGGGCATCGTAAGTGAAATGATAATTAAGTTAAATTAACGCAATGTAAAATGCTCTCTGACCCTATAGTACATCGGCAAAAGCCCGCTTAATTTTGTTTAGCGCTAAAAGGGGCTTCAGCACTATAATGAGATCTCTCTGTCTGATAATTAATTGACACTCTCCTGAATATTCATGTGCGTTATCGCCAATACGCTGCTAATTGCACCGCAGAGCGGATTTCAGGAAATGAATTCACCATGGACTTCATTAAGATACTGTAGGCGTGTCAGATGCAGGCAAACGGCAGCGAAGGCACCTGGAAAGGGACAGATCTGTACTTGCCGAAGTGTGAAAGTGGAGTTTTCACTAAGCCTCATTGGTACAAAACACACGATGTTCACAAGCAGCTACAGCAAGAAGGTGTGAGTGAAGGTGATGATTTTTACGGTGACATAGTGTGTAGCCTATACTGTGAGAAAGTTGGCAATATTTTTACAAGTTAGTTTGCACTGTTCGTGTGAAACACAAACATTTTCTCCGGAATATAAAAAAAGTTATGAGGAACATTCTTCCGTCTTTTTTGAAGAACAAGAATCAAGAATCTGAAATAACGTGCAGAAATTATTTAATTCCTATATTATTATGCTTAATAGCAAAAATACGATCGATACCATGCCGACTGATCATCATGGAGCAATTAACATGAGGTAGCGGTACAAATACTTATTATTAATTATTATATTGATATTCATATAAAATGTAAGGTACAGCTACAAGTCAACTTTCGAAAATTCCAGTAAAATAAACTTAGTGGAGTTTAGTCAAAGGTTTTAATTGCGTGTGTATACAAATGTTTGTATTAACAATGTAAATTGAACCGCCAGCAGTTGCAATTTGTTTATTCATTAGTTCTTTATAAAATCTACATTGCCTGCAGATACAGTGGGCTAATAATGCTATGAAATACACATCCAGTTTACAGTGAGCTCAGCGGGACCCTGGTTTCAATAACAAGGTGACAACAGATTTAAAGGGCAGAACGTAGCGTTCCGTAAAAGATCAAGGGTGGGCGATCACGTGACACAGGTAGCTCGAACGAGGCGTTTTACTGACACAGGTGACCTGAATAAAACGGACCACTGAAATGTTACATATGCTAAGCGATACACATTAACATGTCATTAATAAGTAGTTTGCTCTTGTTTTTTTCACTTAAATGTTATAGTGGAATAGTATTTTACTTCTACACATTTAATAATGCGGCTTTTTAGATTTTATACGTGGTAAACAGTTTTCCTCATATTAAGCAGACTACAAACAAAGAAAAACTACAAACAAAAAACACATTTCTTTAATCAAGAAATTTTTGGTCCAAATTTTAACGTTTAAATTTCGGGACTTAAATTACATAAATAAACAAATTAACGCCGACGTTAAGTTGTTATTAATTATTTATGCTAATTTATTAGTACAAAAGAGAATCGCTCCCTACAATTCTGTAAATAAACAAGTAAAACAAAAAGATTTGAATGCACCTTTTTGTTTGCATTAATCGCACTTCTGAGTGCGAAGTGCGCTTACAGATTTTGCATAGAACTACCTTCTTTTTACATACAAAATCACTGGCATGACAAATGCCACATGACAAATATATGTTGATTCTCAAGACCGAACCCTGCAGATTTTTTTGCTAACTATATATCTTTAGTTATCCATCAATCTTTAAGTGCGCAACACCTGTAGTGCATATTTTAACATTTAAAAAAATAAATTATGTATGCACTTCTTAATATAGGCTTCGTTTATTTGTTGTTGTTTTTTTTAAAATCATTTCGATTATTATTATTATTACAGTGCAGCCCGTAATAATTTACATGATAATCTATAGAATCTTATTTTATTCACGCAGCTGGGTGGCAGTGTATCCGAAACTGATTCAGTTTTGACAATGTTGTTTTAGCTATCATTTGCTGCTTTAGAGTGAATGGCAGCGATCCTCTTTTTAACGACATTTGTTTCCTATTGTGCGGAGGTGCAGCAGTTGAGGCAGACGTGTGAAAGTGGCTGTTTGATTCTCTTTTTCATCCCCGTGACCTCAGCTTTTGTGTCCCATCACCCTGGGAATGTCACGCCTCACTACTTTACTTTGAGAAGCTTCAGAAAGTGCTTTTGTTTTTCCCTTTTTTTTAAAGACACACACAAAATTGTTCTCAGTCCCCCTGCTGTAAAAGATACTTCAGATAGAAGCTCGGTTCACAAGTGCAATGCAATTTGGCTTAGCCCAACCTTTGTTCAGCTTGTACAAATGACCAAACAGTGCACACATTATACAGTTGATCTACTGCTGCCTTAACACAGGGCTTCGGTTGCTGAGAGAAAGGCGAGTTAATCTATTCAGAATCATGGTGGCATTTTCAGTGTGCCTTTCGCACAACACAATGGCCACGGCCCGGCGTGAAAACGCAGAAAAGTAAGAAAAACCGGCGGCGCTCACACGCTGCACAGCCTGTCCTCATCTCAATTGGTTAAGCGTTAAGTTAAAGACAAACCGGGGCACGGCAGCTGTTTTGGGATCTAGCCGGAATAACAAACAAACAAAGTATAGGCCTAAAAACACACGAAGAGATAATCACATTGTGCGCTCCTATTCGGAGAAATACGAATATAGCCATAGCACAAGATGATTACAAATTAACATAACAAACATCAGTTTATTTAGTTTCGATTAAACTATATAGCCATTAGGAAATCTGGATTAGACTTGTGGAAATAATGTATGAAATGAACCAACTTCTTGCCATTGAAAAAACAGAATGCTCTTCATTTGAAATAACTATTACAGACTATAAATATGACATTTGTCAAACATGAATGTATTGTTTTGTTTTATTTATTTTATTGTAATGTCTAATTCGAATTTCAGCAGGTGAAATGAAGGAAACATAAGGAATAAGCAGTATAAATGGTAAACAACAGGCACATATGCAGTCTTCAATTATTAGATTACATTAAATTCAAATAAATAAATATATCCGTGTATTTTTAAAACCGAATGTGTTCCGTTATGGGACGAATACTTGCACTATCACACATCATTCGGCTCGTTTTGCGTTGGTTCCCAGAGGCTGTCGGACCGCTTTGGTAAAGCTCGCGTGAAAAGCCTGGGAAATTGAAATCCTTTCCGCGGTTTCTGTCAATACACAAAGAATGACAAGAACATTTAAAATGCATTTAGTACAGGAAAAAAATAAATAACGCATAGCGGCATGACACTGAGTCAGTTTTCTAAACTCAATAGTCTGAGCAAATGCTTTGGCAGCCGAAAAAATAACAACATGACAACGCTGATTTTTTTCCTCCAGTTTTGTAAATATAAATAGTTGTGAAACTTTTCCTTCTTCTTCATTATGCCCCCCACCCCTATATAGACACACATACAAACACACACACGCACACACACACACACACACACACACACACATTATTGTCGGACACCCCCTATCGTAAACAAGAATAACGACAACGTTTCCCATGAAACTGTCTCATATGTTACGTCTAAAACATATTTGCATCTCAGTCAATAATATGTTTATCATCTGCCCATTTCCTATCTGAATGTTTTGGGCTCTTGCTGAAGCGCATTGTAGATTTATGGAAGGAAATTTGCATAAATTATGAGCAAATCCGTGAACGTGTGTGGTCCTTCTTAGAGCAAACTCGCCAAGCAGAAAGGTGGCCCTTGGTGAGCTTAGAAAAAAAGAGGGCTGAATGCCCATTGCTCAAAATAGGCGTCCATTTGGTTTTCACATTCATATAATTGACTTATGGGTATTTTATACAGTTTTCACAACGCTGACCTAAATAGTTTATTTGCATTTGTGAAGTACTTTTCAACTTGCTTAACATAAAATTACAAAGATCGGTTAGCCTGATGAAGTTTCGTAGGTTCGGCTCTCCTTGCTTTTGTATATATTTCGAGTACATTTTTCGTTTAAGCCGTTACTCAGTTGAATATGTCATATAGGCGAATAAAATGTAAGAAAAACACGCATACGAGACATCCATTTTTCCTAAGTTCTTCCGGACACATGAGGAATGTTTTACTTTTAACTTTCACTTTTAAATGTAACGAGAAGGCAATATTATAGTAATTAAATCGCGCACAAAAACAATTAAAAGCATCATAAACAACATATGTCATAGGACAAAAATGTGGATGCTGTGTACTTGCTAAATAATCACGTTCTAAATTTTGGTAGCCATGCAAAAGTGAATATAATCTTCATTACACAATCACCTGATTTAAGTATACGAATGTGCACAGATATTTTTGTTTTCAGATGCATAAAAACAGTAACAGTGGTTTGTCTTCATATAGCGAAGTTCAATCGTCAATTTTATCAATATTATTTAGTACTGCTGTTATTTATCCGCACATATGCATTCGCAGCAAAGTATTACAATTTTGATTTTAAGGTTTTCCAACAAAAAACAAAAGCTTAAAATATTTTTGTCCCCGCTATATTTTGGACTGCATTTTGTTTTTCTATGCGCAGAAAACCTGCGTAAAACACAAAAGTCTAGCATGTGTTTATTTATAACAAGCGTTCGAATATTAAATATGTATAAACAATGTTGATAGTTACTCATAGAAAGACCGAATGTCACTTTATGACGGCCATTCAACATGCTTCGCTCCGTTACGTGATTGTGAACATCTACAGTTTTTAACTCTCGGACAAGAAACATGTCTAAATAATGTTTCCTGATAGCAATCATATGGCAGCAAAAATACTACACTGACAATACTGAGCAAACAGCCAATGCCGACCAATTTCCATGTCAAACATCCCGTAGCTTGCTAGCCCCATTTGTAAGTGTGAATTGTAGACTAAGCACCCTGCGAAGTCCACAGAAAGGTTAGCGCATACCTTCACACACTGTTACTGGGTGCCATCACACTTCAATTCCGGTTGCTGAGCCTTTTCACCCCTTTGCTCTGTCTTCAAATGGAAATGATTTCTATTGGCCCAAGGTGTCCATGTAAATAGGTGTAAATGAAACCAGATTATGCCTTTCTCTCAGCCCCCTCCTCCCAAGGCGATTGTCATGTGATAGCGAAGAAGTGGCACATTAATGAAGCGCCTCTACAGGGGTCTTTTCTGCTCATGTCACCACATAAAACTATCAGATGGTTAGAGGAAGGACATGGATGCAGCTACTTAGCTCATCTTATCAAGGACGGGAGAACAGATCTGCCCCATTCAGCTTGTGGGAAAAAGGAGGCTTACCGGCGCTTGCTTAAGTAAAGATCACAGCTCGCCTGAGAAAAGCAGACTGTTTTCTGAGGACGTCTTCCAGCAACTGCAGCCTCCGAGCTCCGGAATCGCTCCCCTGCTTACTTTACCAACTTTCTGCAAGTTTCACCGTTTGGGAAACGCAATTTTGCGGGTGCGTTGAATAACAGTTACATTTATGTTTACTAATCGAGCTGGGCAAACCACGTAAAATATCAGAACACTGAGAGTACTGAACTGATTTTTTTTTTAGAAATCACCCAGACCCGAGGACGCCGCCTTGCCTTCAGATTTGCTTGTGGAAGATGCCTCGACCCGGGAGAAACACATACAGCGACCAGAAGCCACCTTATTCGTACATTTCTCTAACTGCCATGGCTATCCAGAGCTGTCCGGAGAAGATGCTACCTCTAAGCGAGATTTACAAGTTCATAATGGACAGGTTCCCGTATTACAGGGAGAACACGCAGAGGTGGCAGAATTCTCTGCGACACAATTTATCTTTCAACGACTGTTTCATTAAGATCCCGCGGCGGCCGGACCAGCCTGGTAAGGGCAGTTTCTGGGCTCTGCACCCTAGTTGTGGCGACATGTTTGAAAATGGGAGTTTTTTGAGGCGTCGTAAACGCTTTAAGGTGATGACGACATCAGACCACTTGGCACCCAACAAGCCATCGGACGCTGCCCATTACCTACAGCAGCAAGCCAAACTCCGACTGAGCGCTCTGGCGGCCACTGGCACCCACCTCCCGCAGATGTCCAGCTATAACTTAGGGGTGTCCCAGCCGTCAACCTTCAAGCACCCATTTGCCATCGAGAACATCATTGCAAGAGAATATAAGATGCCGGGAGGACTCGCGTTTTCCACGATGCAGTCGATGTCCGCTGGTTATCCCCTGCATAACCAATTGACTACAACGTGGCCCCATATGTACAGTACCAGCGTGATAGACACTGCAGCTCCTATTTCAATGGCCAGTAGTGACTACAGTGCTTATGGCATGCCTATTAAATCTCTCTGCCACGGTGGGCAGACATTACCTGCCATCCCGGTGCCAATAAAGCCCACGCCGGCCTCGGTGCCTGGTCTTTCCGCACTGCCGGCGCATATCCCGGCGTTCCTGTCGAACTCCCCCCAGTCTCTGAGTCCTACATCCCCGCAGACAGCTACCAGCCAAAGCAGCCCTGCCACCCCGAGCGAGACCCTGACAAACCCGACTTCTGCGTTGCAGTCGGTGGCGGTGCACTGACAACCGCAAGGTTTCCGTTTCTCCTCTTTTGGAACTTGAAAACTAGGCCTACGGTTTTTACCACTTCCAAAGCTGTATTTTTATTGTCAACCCATGACAACTAAACACCGAACAAAACTCGTCTACAATCGTCAAGGCAAGATATTTGTGATTTGCAGTAATGTTTATGTATATGTATCTTAAACTTTAATGTGCAACTTCTAATGTTAATGTCATAACATGTTTGAGTATGGCTAGATAGTGTCATGTTTGTTTTCGGCGCACATATAATTTAATACTCTTTTGCAGGTGCTCTAAGATCGTGTTGTTACTTTTGAGGGGTGATTGCTTATACGTTTAAAGTACTGCAAGCAGTTTCTTCATTCTCATACGTGGCGTTAACAAGTTAAAAGGTACTAATTGTTAGGATGGTTGGCGAATGTTTTAATGCAAATTCGAAATATTTTAATCCAGATCATACCAGGCTTCATAGTAAATATATTTTCGATAGTCAGTATTGTTGAAATAACCATTAAGGATTATTTACAGACGTATTCCCTGTTTATTGCGGACAGTTGCTTTCTAACACAAGCAGCAGTCACGTTATTGGAAACAAACAAACAAATACAAGCAAAACCAAGTATGGTTCAGTGACAGTTCGCTTAAGTTAATCTAAATTTTCAATTTACAAAAGTAATAACACTTTCAAAGCCCACAGAATGCTCGTTGCATTTGGTATACCAAATACCTAGTTATTAGCTGTGTTAATATCGATTATATTAAAAAGAACAATCACAGATATTACGTTTTAAAACTCTCAGACTTGAAATATATTCACTTAAAAGGCACGCAAGGTGTTAAGTACACTCGAAACTGATATGAATTATTGCAAATAGGGGATATTAAAATGTGTAAATGCACTTTTTAGTAAAATGTTTTAGATTATCTGTAGTTTGCAGAAAAATTTTGGTCTGTGAACCATTTAATTTAAAAGCTGTGGTGACCATGTGTAATAAATGCTGTAAATTTGTACGTTTCTGTATAGATAAGCATGCTATTTCCAAATTTTGTGTTGTTTTTGCTGCAAGCATGCGTGCTTTTAAAAAGTGTGCGACGTGTCTGCAATAAATTATAAACCTGGTCATCAAAATATTTTCTCATTAAAAGTTGCGTAAATGTAAAATCATGGGTTGTGTTTTCTGTTAAATTACCATTTTCACGTTATGCTATGGATCTGTCCGAAATTTATTTATAAAATGGACCGAGCAAGTACACGGAACACAGGCGTGCGGGAGAACATAAAGGAGTTAAACCTTCCTTGGCAATGACTTACATAATTTATAAAAAAATCTTTAACTATTATTAATATAGCATGCGTGGTTTACAAATGCATAATCTAAAACAATAGTAGGCCTTCGAGCGTTAACTTTCGTAACGCATATATTTAATATAGGCCTAGTTCTTTAGTTTGTTGTAATATTATTTTTTTTCTATTTTTCCTGTTTCAGCTGTTTCAGGTTGATGTCGAGGAGTCACGTATCGTCGTTTAGTAATTAGATGTTATTTATAAAGCTAAACGAGGCTAACGGTCTCTCGCAGAACAACACAAGGATCACCTTTCACTCCGCTTCGAAAAATATAATTATGACACGTCACTGGTAATTTCATGAAGTGCGAAAGTGCAGTTGAACAGGTAGTGGTACGATATTAGCACTTTTTGAGAATTAATGTGATGTAAACTGTCACACGGTCAAGTCACTGAATCCCTCAGCAACACTCCAGGGATGGAAATAAATAAATCAAGCGGTTGATTAAAATGCATGAAGTTACCATGCTACGGTCACAGCGCGGACAACCAGGTTCATTCATCACGCTCCATGCACGCGATCACTCCGAGAAAACGCTACAAAGGGACTACATTATACGAGTTATTTTAAAACATTTAATACATTTGCAACAATCGGTGTATATATTGATGTTATTATATCAATATTTATACAAGATGCACAAATTGACCTTATCGCATACATTATAAGGATGCAATTATATTTTATCAGAATGTGTAGGCCGTAAGTACTGAAATCCCAAAATAAACACAGGCCTATATATGTGTGTATTTCTGTTTTCTCAGATGCGCCTCCAAAAAATCTGTTATAGAATGTCCTCAAAAACACGCATTTAAACGTACAAAGGATCCCTTGTCGAAGACGAAAAAGGTTAGACATATATTTTGAATTAGCAAATAGACAACATATGCAAAAATTCAAAAAGTTCTGATTATTACGTGTTGATAACAGCACAGAAGCGAGACTCCCAGACCGCCTGCGGAGTGTTTGACTGTAGCTCTAGAGCCCACTGTTGGAATTCACATTGGGACACATCTGTTTTATTTGGATGTAAACTGCGCTCAATACGTCCTCAAACACAAAACAAGGTATGAAATATGCTTGCTGGTCGACATACATGCACCACAAACCCGGAGACCCTGTAAACCTTTCACCGCGAAAAGCAATCGCCCATCTTGAAGTATTAAACAAATATATTAGAATTCCGTCACTTTATGCAATTGAGTGGATCAAATAAGGGGTCCAGGGCTACTTCATTCACTCTTATTCACTTGAATAGAAAATGCAAAGAATAGCAAACTTAGACTGGGCCACCGATGTAGATTTTGCCTTTTTTCTAAGAGACAAAAAGACTGATTTTCACAAACACATTGCTGACTGGGGGACTAGGAAACCAGTTCTGAGACCCCTTTGGAATTTAAATTCTACCCCCCCCCCCCCTTTTCCCCTGTCGAGTCTGTTTGCACAACAGTGCGAGCATTTTTGGTAAAACATTGTATCTATTTAATTAAAGCTCAGTATTTGATGCGAGGCAATTTAGGACAAGCGATACAAATTTCAGTTTTAGCAGATTTTCATCGTTCGCCACGATGCACGCGTTTGTTTTGCGTTTATCCGGAGAAGCGGCTGGGGACAGACTACCCAATATGTCTCTGTTGATTTTAAGTCAGGCCTATTTACCTGTCCGCTAATTTGAACTTTCCTTTCCGTGCGTTGCAATTACTTAAATATCGTGGCTCAGTGCCATCAGTATAAACATTTACTTCCAAGTACAATTTTAAGTTCACCGTGATTGTTTTTTTTTTCTTTGAGCCTAAAATCAGTGATTTTTAAAAAATATTTGGACTGTTTTTAGTGTTTAGTTTTTTTGTGATGATTATTAAGATTTGTAAAATGTCACTTAGAAGATTTCAGGGTATATAATATCAAAGCATGATATACGGATATTTTGTAAGTTTTTCGCCCTATAGCCTACATCAGCGCGATAAGACATCGAACCACAGGCCTAATTATTTTGAACGCTGACAAAACTTGTATAGAAAAAAATATTAAATCAGGTACATTGTCTAATGTGTGTGTACTCAACGTAACCTACCATATTGGCATTTATATCAGTTAAACTGATACAAAGAATATAATTTATGTTTTTTCTCTAATCCTACGAGCCAGTAACAAACGCATAGTTTAAACTTTGCATGCAATAGTTATTATTGTATGTATTCCGGGATATCTGGGGTTTAACGTTTTTATTAAGATGGACTTTTCTATTCTCAGCAAGCAATTTCTTTAATGATAGAACAATAATTACCCATCAGATAATTGTGTTGGTTCAGTTACCGTCATCATAATTAGAATTTATAATCATTAAAATTAATTCGAACACTCAGTTTGGTTTTTACATTTAATAACAGGATTGTTATGTGAGATATGAATGGGCTTGTTTGGTCTTCCTTTCCGTGCTGAATTTATGCACCCTTACGAGCTCACCTCTCCCGCTCCCGTCTTAGTTCCTTTGTATTTTTTGGTAACTGGAATATCGAGAAGCTCGCTAGCTGAAACCTGCCCCGAGATGTTGAGCAATATATTTTTCATTATTTAATTTTTACAGTCTCTGAACGTTTGCTTATACGAACCGATACTATAATTAGTTTGTTTTTATGGTAATTTCCGGCTTAATACATTTATTCATAGTGTCTAACCCTTTATTGGCTACTGGCATCAAGAATTTTTTTTATCAGTGTCATTGATTAACAGTTTAACGGATTACTAAAGATCGTGGCCTTAAGGAGATACGCTTAATGTTATTGTTAATTTTTCTTTCATGTTGATTTTTACAGATATTCCTATCAATGATGAAAGCATGATTTAAAAATGACAGTTACAGACGTTTTAAAAAGCAAACAATATTCTGAATTTGCTTATGATTTATCCGAAACGACTTGTCTCTTTCCAAATGCCATTGACATCCCGTGCAGCTCTGGTTTTATCGGGACCTCCTTCATTTACCTTTGGCCAATCCAAAGGATAATTTAGACAGAGTGTCAATGGCTGCGTGCACTAGCCGGCATTATCTCATTATCATGTAAAATAATAAGATATTCAAAGCATCTCCGCTGTCTATTTATTGTTTGGTTACTCATCCAGAAATTTTAATACTTTCTCTGGGGCCAGAGACTCATAATAAAATATAGATCCATATATCAAACCTTTAACTTGAGGCTATCATTGTGAGCCAAATATGGTGCTCCCATTTCTTCGTGTCAGTTTATTAACTTAACTCTGCGAGGATGTGTGTGGGCAGCATGTGATTTCAATGAAAATGTGAACAGTCTTTAATCCGCATCTGATACTGCAATCCCAACAGTAATTCCATAATAACGTTATATGAGTTTTGGACATAGCGAAAGACGAATTGCACTTTGCTGTTTTCTAAAAGAAATCTTTTTCTGATCCCTGTGACTGATTCCTTTCAGAAAGCGAAGGAAGGAAGGTCCTTGTCGGAGCCTGGTCCTGCCATTTAACCTGCTGCAGGAAGAGTTAGCAGGTCACGTGACTGCAGCACCGGGGTCAATGCTAATTTGTGCGAATGTTGTACACGTGACTGTATTGACTGAAATGTTGGCTTTGTTTTTCAGTATATGCTGGTCTACGAGTTAAAATAATTCCGCTAAACTGCACAACTCAGGAATTATATGAAGGTACCATGGTGCCCTTATAGACGTTATAGGCCCAGTCATACTGGAGATTGATGGACATAAATGGACCTCCTGTGTTCTGTAGGTAAAATGTTCCGTCTCCTTTGCTCACGTGGATTCCACTTTGTTTGATGTGTCTTGCGTGGGGTTTGTCAGTACGACTGTTCAGCACGTTACCTAGAAACACCTCCTACTTTGTGGAGCTCCAGTCCTTGCAGATTCAGGGATTATCTGATGCACCGTGTGAAATTATCCGCATGCATTGCTGTCACGGGCATGACATCTGGGGGCTGCTGAGACGGCGTGGGCGGGCTAGGCGGAAGGTCGCATAGGCACATTAGCTGGCGTCGTAATATACAAATAAATAAATAACGCATGAATGAACTGAACTGAAGCTGCTTAAAAGCCAGATTTTTCAGACAAATCCCCAAAATCGTGAAGGATCAGTAAGACGTGGTGGCCTGAAGTGATGTCAAATGGCAAATTCTGGACGAGAAACGCGCACGAAGTATTGCGTTGCAGATAAAGCCGACATGAGTGGGACCCGTTTTATTAGCAAAGGCACTGAGACGCCGGTGCCCTTGTACTAGTGGCCGTGATCCGTTCACACCCAGATGAAGGTTAACCAAGGTGCAGCGTGAAATATAGACCATCTTGTGCAAAACCACAATGTTGCAGTTTAATTAAAAGAATTAATTAAAGTGGTAGCCCATCCAAGATAATTAGTATGCGTAATTTATGTTATGCTTAATGCGTAGTGGCAGTGGTTTGAATAATAAAGTCCATTTAACCTTAAGTAGGTAGAGACGGAATGGGTAGGAACTTATTATTTATTATGTTTTTATAGTGTGTCTTACGTCAAGGGGGTAGAGATCACTTTGGATAAATTTTGTGGGGTTTTGGCTTTCAGTAAACTAAAAAAAGGACTTATGGACATTGTTACTTATGCAGCCATGAGACCATTCTATTGCAATATATGTGTCTCTCAGTGTGACAAACATCCATTTGGAGAGAAATTAATTCCTTGCTTTCAGATGAGTGAAAAGTTTTTATTGTTAAGACTTTGAAAATTCAGGCAAAGGAACAGCTGAATTACTGTTTGTTTGGCTACGTTTGCTATCATTGGTTTTCTGAATTATGAAAGTTATTAAACATCTATAACTCTAACTTATTAGTTCAATGTTTCTTTGCTGGAAAGAAGGTTTTCTAACAGGTCATCAGATATAAAAATGAATTTATATTTTCTGAAATGGCTGGTATATAATTCTTGTAAATGCATATATTTTACTACATCATAGCTTAATGATATATTGACAAATAGTGTGTATGGGACTGTATTTCTGAAACCGAGACCCCTTTTAGAAATTACTGAGTGTTTTTCTGTTTTGTCCCAAAGGGTGCCACATTTATCCAGGGTAAGAAAAGAAATTCAATCAACTTTTCTACGTAAATATGGCAATATGAGTACTTGAGACTTGTTTTGTATTCTGAAAACAGCTTTTGGCTATAGTTTTCTCCCAGAAAGCTGTTCACTTTATGATTTTAGTAAAACAACAACAACAACAGAACAAATATTTTATTGTGCATTTGCAGTTTTTACTGCATCTCTGGGTGGGGCGAGTGTCTGAGGCCACATGCCTCTCGCTTCGAAGTGCGTTCTAAGGTCATCGTTCATAGCCGGGGTGGGGGGGGGGGGGCTTAACAGGTCCCAGATTTCAAAGGGAACTGCGCTGGAATTTTGACTATTTGCATATATATCGACTTCTAAGCAGAGCGTGCGGCCGTACATCGTAAACACTCATATATAAAGTGTATTCACTCACTCACACACACACACAGACACACATCTGAACGTATACAGTCTGTTTCCTGTGCACAGCAGCACATTGTTTGCTAAATAAATAAATAATATAATATAATTCATTGTAAAAACCAACAGCCCCTCGCAAACCCTCATCCATTCCCAGCTCTATAATGAGGCTGATATTTACCCCCCGCTTTATGACAAGGCCCCTCCTTCAAGGGAACATTCAGACGGGGGACACGGCAATGACTCTTCGCCCAAGTGCCTCTCCATCCTCCCACCCTGATGCAGGCTCCGCCTCTTCGTTCAGCCAGTAGCACGCGTACAATTTTACCTCCGACGTCTGCCTGCGTGGTCCGATATCGGCGTCTCCGGGATCCAATGAGATTCAGATTCAGGCCCTAACCCTGCCGCAGACGGCCATTCCTGACGTCCGCTTGACGGACTCACCTTCCGGGTTGTCGGGCCTTAAAGAGACAGACGGAGACAGAGCGGCGCCGGCCCGCATCAGGTGGCCAGCAGACAGAGTGGTGCAGGAGTTTGTGTCCGGCCAGCCAGCCAAACACCCATGCGTGCATGAAATTAGAATGTCAACATTTGATTCATGCTACCAGGCTGTGACTGTGAAACTAATTATATCAATGGGTGGCAATTGCAATATTAGTCTAAGCGGATAACTCCTAATTGGGCGGTCCTATCCCCCTAGCCTTTTGCCGTGGCACCTCAAAGTTGACGCGGTCTGTAGCAGTGAGGGCCAAGGCCTTCATAAATGTAACCGATATAATGCGGGGTGTCAGACAGGCACCCACCCCCCATTAAAAAAAAAAAACACAGAGTAATAAAAGCCAAAACGGTTTATTTTGCACGAAAGGTGAACCTCACAGACGTGCTTGGGTACATCTACATGCCCACTTCTTTTTGACACCCTGATAATGTAATGAAACAGTGGTGATCATCGACATTCAGCACTGAATAAATGAATGAATGCATCTTAAGTCATACTCAACACATTTACTCTGACTGGATTAATTTTATTTACTAAGATAAAAACTGGGGGGGTAACAGCAGTCACCGGCTGGTCAGCCATAGGAGACAGCTCGGTTAGCGCTCGCCACAAAGTCGAGACAATTGAGTGCAATCAGTGCATATAGAGCCATTCAGGCTGTTGCTAAGCTACAGGCCCTGTCCACATAAAAATGCGAGTGTCTGCCCGTATCCTGTGCTCAAATGTGCACAAGCCCAGGGTTCGATTCAGTCACTTTGCTTTCAGGCTTGTGTTTCTGTGTTTCACCGTAATTAAGAAATATAAAGGCTAGTTTTTACGGTACCTACAAGTGCAGGATACGGTAAGGGGAGATGAAGCACGCCCGAAAACTGATATTTTATTGAAATATCTGTTTCCGTCTCTTGCAGATAAGAGCGTGGTCAGGCCACGCCGAGAAGTGGATGCAGTGTTTATTATGCAAACGTAAAGGGACTGTTTTGAATGCCATTTGTGTATGTCTGTAGGGGCCGGGGTTACACAATGGCGAGCCTGCCCACTCCCCCCCCCGGGCAGGAAAGACGGCTCAGTGGGGCATTCGGCTGGTCGTCATACTCAAGAAAAGGCTCAAGTTCAGCCCCCTTGCTGGCAGCGCCTCGTAACAGCAGCAGGACAGGCTGACGGTGGAGTCCGAACTGCAGGCTCTGTCGGGCCGACAGTGGGTCCCGATAGTGAGCTCCGTCCAGCTGACTGTGGGATCCAGACAGCTGGCTCTGTCAGGCTGATGGTGGGATCCGGACAGTGAGCTCTTTTGGGGTAACGGTGTGTCCAAACTGCAGGCTCTGTTGGGTCGACAGTGGGTCCAGACAGCTGGCTCTGTCTGGCTGATAGTGGGTCTGGACAGCATGCAGAAGGTGCGCTCCAGACAGTGGCATCTGTTGAGCCGACGGTGGGTCTGGACAGCAGGCTCTGTTGGGACGACAATAGGACCAGACAAAGGCCTCTGTTGGGTCAATGGTGAGAGCCAGACATCAGGTTCTGTCTGGCTGGTGGTGAGATCTGGACAGCAGGTTCTGTCAGGCCAGGGGTGGGATCCGGACAGCGGGTTCTGTCAGGCCAGGGGTGGGATCCGGACAGCGGGTTCTGTCAGGCCAGGGGTGGGATCCGGACAGCGGGTTCTGTCAGGCCAGGGGTGGGATCCGGACAGCAGGTTCTGGTAGAATAAGGCGGACTAACATTCTTAGTAAACATTTGAGTAAATATTCTATGAGTCTCAATGACTTTTCTGGCACAAAGCCAAAAGTGCGTGTGTGTGTGTGTGTGCGTGCGTGCGTGTGTGTGTGTGCGTGCGTGTGTGTGTGCGTGCGTGTGTGCGCGTGTGTGTGTGTGCGCGTGTGTGTGTGTGTGTGTGTGTGCGCGTGTGTGTGTGTGCGCGCGTGTGTGTGTGCGCGCGTGTGTGTGTGTGCACACACTCTACCTCATGCTTGCTAGTGTTACATTTGTGTAGGTAACAATAATATGGTTGATTAAAATAAAAAGTATCTGCCAAAGCATGTGAGAGCAGGAAGAGACGGTCATTTGTTATTCAGGATGGGGATGCGTATTGTCACAAGGAAGTGATAATAGAAGCCATTAGTCAAGCAGGATCAGCGTGGAAAAGCCCATCACTTCACTTTCACTGGCAGCGGGGAGTGAGTGTGTTTGTGGTCATGTATATATTACATTGTGGGGACCAAATATCCCCATAGTGTAATCAAAAACTGTTCTTTTGATGTTGTGGGGACCATTTTTTTTATGTGACTACCATAAAAAAAACTGAAAGTGCCAAAAGTCTTGTATTTTCTTCGGTTACTTATAAATGAGTGGATGGCCCCCACAAAGATGTGAATACAAACGTGTGTGTCTGTGCGCGCACATGCACGCTTGACCCAGTGCCCTGCCAGGATCCAGATAGTGTTTGTGTTCAGATGGAATTACAGTTTTTATAAAAGGATCCAAAAAGTTCAAAAGAGTATTTTCTTATTTCTAGATTATGCTTTTTAAATAAGGGACCGGGTGAAAGTTCAGCACCATTCAGAAGTGAGTGCACTTTAGCCTTCTTACTGGGATGCTGACCAGAATGTCTACCTTTATGTAGCTCAAAGATGCAATTTGCTGTATACACATTTTCTTAAAGCCGCCATAAATATGAATAAGACCTCAATAAACAAGTGAGCAGTATGTGAGTGTAATACAGCCTGTTATGACTCTGCATGGGGGCTGCTGCACGGAGATGCTGCACGGGGGCTGTTGCATGGAGCTGCTGCACGAGGGCTGCTGCACGGGGGCTGCTGCACGGAGCTGCTGCCCGGAGATGCTGCACGGGGGCTGTTGCATGGAGCTGCTGCACGGGGGCGGTTGCATGGAGCTGCTGCACGAGGTCTGCTGCACAAGGGCTGCTGCACAAGGGCTGCTGCACAAGGGCTGCTGCAAGAGGGCTGCTGCAAGACTGCCAGGTGCCCCCAAGCAGCCGCGCTTGAGATGTGCAACAGTCACAAACTCAGGGCTCAGGCACAATGAAGTTCAAAGCCAGCCCGTCCCGAGAGAAGGCAGCTCCGCGGGGGGGGGGGGGGGGGGGGGGGGGGGGGGGGGGGGGGGGGGGGGGGGGGGGGGGGGGGGGGGGG
>JABFEA020000010.1:21355922-21368860 GCA_019775915.2 Cyphomyrus plagiostoma | reverse complement strand
CACTGGCAGTGTCCGTTGAGAAAATGTATACAATGTGATGTTTTTAAAATAGATGCATCTGACTGGTTGCATTTGAAATGAGGCACGTAATAAATAATGATACTGTTCTGTCAGGATGTGCTGTTTTCTTTTTCCCCCATCCCATCAAGACCGCTATGTAGACCAAGACAAGACTGAGACCACAAAAAATTGGTCTTGAGACCGGTCTCGAGAACTGCAGCACTAGGAAGTGTGATGGAGTACAATGAAGTGTGAGGGAGTGAGAGGGAGTGCAATGGAGTATGAGGGAGTACTATAGAGTACGAGGGAGTGTGTGGGAGTTTGATGAAGTATGAGGGAGTGTGAGGGAGTACGGTACAGGGAAGACTACTTGTTGGGTGGTGGGCGCTTTCCGCAATGTAACAGCTGCCCCTCATAGACCCCCACTAAAGATGGGAACGTCACGGGCAACTTTCCAGCATGTTTCGTCCTTAAGATTTGCTTTAGGGTGAATAAATCATTCAAGCAAGAAAAAAACTGTAAAAACATAAAATAGCCTATCGAACCACTTTTGAAATTTTACACCATGGTTACATTTAAAATATTTATTTGATAATATATGATTAATACATAAATGAATTAATACATAAATGGACCAATATATATTTCAAATATATACATTGCCTGTATATAGTTTTAACTATTTATAAATAATTGTATATATTTATTTTCCAGATCCTCTGCTCAGTTTCTTATGTAAAACTATTCAGTCCTGTAGGACGGACAAATCATTATTTTACTGGATTCCTCTTTTTCACCCCAAAAGACAAGCTGAACTTTTGCATAAGTATAGCCTTCCGGTAGCTGCTTCGTGTGCCGTTATTCCCCCCCAGGATCGGGCAGACTCTGCTGGCCAGTCAGCTGCGTGCATCACCGCTCCTTCTGTCATTCGGTGATGAGCGCTGCTCGTCCTGCTTTTGGCGCACCCCTCCGGTCGCAGGATAATGGCGCAGTCAATTCTGCTCTCGTATACTCACTTTAACTCCGCTTGTTTTCCTACGCACTCCAGCAGCCAGTAGGAGTATCTAAATAAGGTACCCGACTCTATCCTTAATATACCAAAACAGCACTGCCACTAGTCAGCATGGTGCCAATTAGCATGTTGCAAGCAAACATATGCCCCTGCTGTAGTTTCTGATTAAAGTGCATATTGATGGTATAAATTACCTCTGAGTACAATAGATTGTTGGGCATATATATGTAAATGTTTAATTAACCCAAGCCTAAATCACTGTGCTGGTTTGCTGTAGAGGTGTTAATCTACCAGTATCACCAATAACTGGGGTCTCCAGCCCGGAGTGTGACAGCATGTGACAAATTAATCGCGGACACGGTAGTATTTTACCTCTGCTGATTAGCATAGTGGCTCATTTTATTTATTGCAGGGTTTTCACTCTATTTGTGTGTTTTATTCTTCTCAGTTGTCTGTTGTAAGCAATGCAGCTTGTCACTCTTTCTGAAACCCTGATGTTTGCCAGCAGTTTGCTTTCTTTGTAATATTCATTATGGATAAAAATGGCGGCCCACACAGAACGCTCTGATTGGAACTGAGAATGCTGCAAACTTCACTTTCATTTAGCATCAAAACATATGCCTCAAAGGTGGCGCCATGTAATTTGATATTGCGCAATATTCTGCTTAATTTAATTGAATGAGAGGCCTGACTGGTGAGATGGCAAGTTAAAGTTAATCTGAAAATTGACAGTGACCTGATGTCATGTCTGACATGAAGAGGTAATACCTTACGAAGAACCATCTCAAATAATGTTCATGGAGCTGATTTGGTGCGCCTACTTTTTTGGTTGTCATAGATAATGGCAGTGTTTTTGCAGCACTGTTGCATAGACATTCGGAAATTGGCACATTTGGGGCTCGCTTCTGTCCTCTCTCACAGGGAGGTTCCTGGAGATCCAGGGTTCTCACCCTCCCCTTGTCCCATGGAGATCCGGGCTCTCTCCTGCCTCCTGTCTAGTACAGATCCTGGGTTCTCTCCCTCCTCCTGTCCTGTGGAGACCCTGGGCTCTCTCCCGCCCCTTGTCCCATGGAGATCTGGGGCACTCTTCCTCCCTCTGCTCCGTGGAGATCCGGGCTCGCTCCTGCCCCCTGTCCTGTGCACATCAGTGGTTCTCTCTTGCCCCCTGCCCTGTGGAGATCTGGGGTTCTCTCTCGCTCCCTGCCTTGTGCAGATCTGGGGCTCCCTCTCACTGTCTCCATGTTATGCTTTGGCTATGTGAGAGCAGGTGCTGCTGGGCTGCCGTCTCTGCCTGCCTCTCTCCGAGATCACAGGGAGTGTGCGGAGCTTGCCGCCCCTCGTCCCTGAGGAACCTGCTGTTTTGCCTCAGAGGTATGAGCGGAGATGCGGAGGATCCCAGAATTAATCACCACGCTCGGCGCTGCATGCCGGTTTCAATAGGGTGGCAATTACGGCGCCCTTGCTGGTTGTCCTGTTGCAATGACACGGCCCCTCGGGCAGTGGCAGGGAGGCGGGGGTGCATGAAAGGACGCCCAGGCGGGGCCCTGGCGACCCCGGCCGCAGTCACATCTACAGTGCCGCTCTCCAGGCCCCAAGCACAAGCTGGCTGAGCCACCGAAAACGGGAGGCTGCATATTAATACTATAGCTACTCGTTTCTTTACTGGCTACCTTTGCTCATTTAACTGGTTACTTACCAAGATTGGCCATCTTTTTGCTCAAAAGCAGCATTTTTTAATCTTAAATCGTACTTGGTTTGTGGAGTGTCCTTTAATATCTATTCTCTTATTTTAGTATAAATATCTCAAAATGGACTGCGTGGATCAGGTATTGATGTAAAATCTGCTTATTAACTTCTGAGAGGTGGTGACCAAGGAAACTTGTTTAATTTGATGACCGTCGGCACGGTTTTAAAAGTTTTAATCTGGCAGAATACTGGTGCACTTTGACAGATGGCATTTGTTTCAGCACATTAAGAAACACCCAGTCAATCTGGCAGGGGATGCTTCCTGTTTGAATAAACCCAACCCTTCCTTGCAACGCAGAGATCATCATTCCAGAGACAGTTCTGTTATATTGCTTTAAATATTTGCAGTCTATTTGTTAATAAGCAAATACCCTATTGACACTTCACACACATTGAAATCCATATAAATATTTAATGAACTTTAATATACAGACTCTAAAGACTTGTGTAGGAATCATATAACACAGTTGTTTATTCCCTCAGGAGATGAGCGACATTAAAGCTAACCTCTTTCATTCTCCAGAAGAGCTCCTGTTTTTCACATGGTTCTTTTGGGCACTGGGAAATGCAGGGCAGAGCAAACAAACACACACCAGCAAATTTTCTCCTGGAAAAAAAAAATCACATTGAGGAAGGAATTTGGGTAAATTAATCCTGGCATATTCTGAATATGAAAAACAAATGATGTCTTGTCAGTACTGGAGATACACACCACGTGACATTTACTTTACTTTGTGAACGACAATTCCTTCCTTATGAATATAAATATTCCAGGCATAGTTTCGGTTGCATCTAAGGCAGAATTCAATAATAACTAGCAGTAAGTATAAATAAAATTAATTAATCGAACATTTCATTTGCATGTAAGTTTGTCTAATTAAATATCTTATTAGCATAATGTATTCAATTAATTTGCCTTCGGTCAGTAGTGACGTGCTGCCTTTTAAGTGTGCGGAAATGTGTGTGTGTATATATATAATATAAAGCATGAATCTGGCAAAATATTGAGTAAAGGCAAATTCAGTTTCCACTCTTTTTGTTCATATTTTGCTTTTTCTTTGATACTGCGGTTTGTGCTGGATATGTTTCATTAAAAGCACATAAGACAGACAGTACGTGGTGAGCATACATTTCCCCCATATCTTGTTTGAGAGAGACGGAGGCTTGGGAAGCTGCTCTGTCAGAAGATGGAAGAAGCCTGGAGAGACAAGTGTGAGGGTGACATCCTTTTCCAGCAATCCCTCAGAAGTGAGAGATGCACTGTGAAAGTGTTACTCCATCCCGCGTCTCCTCTTCCCTCTTTCTCAAAAATAATTCCTCCAGCCTACAGCGATCGCTTTAGACGTCCGATCCAGGCAGGAAGTCGCGAGATCGTCCCGCACCTCTGTCATTGGGGGGAAAGTGACAGACCGTCTAATTGGGACTAATCAAGCGGCAGCCCGACTTGAGTGTCACTGTAGTGATCTGAAGAGGAGTGGCGCTGACCCAAAGAAATGGGTAGAGCCTGGGGGTTCGCCGGGACCGCTTCATCTTGCAACGCGGCGCGCCGCCTCATAGCATATTCACATGCAAAGAGCGGCTTCTTTGCGATTCTTGGGTCAAGAACAAAAAAATCTAACTAATCAAAAAAAGAAAGAGAAAGGCAGTGAAAAGAGCACCACTTGACAATTTTCCCAGCGCACATTAAAACAGAGAGGCTTGTCGGAGAAGCGTGTTACAATATTCTTTTTTATTATTTCACTTACAGCTATCGCTTTGAATTACACAGGGCTCTTTGTTAAGAGTGAGGCGGAGGAATCAAAAATTCATCAGAAAGGTTTCTGGAGAGGCCGAGAAGGATGTATTTTGTGCTGGAACCAACATTTGCGAAAGTTCCAGGTCCTTAAGCAATTATTAGCGGTGATAGTTTGACATGCTCAAGAGTTGTCAACAACTGGCTTTAAACAAAGTACAAAGCAGAAATAAACACTGCTGCGGGCGAAATTAACTCGGGGACGTGCAGCTCTGTAAATTATAGATGCTCTCCATTACGGCAGAGCCTCGTGGTTTCAGAGTCTCCGTTGCGCGGCGTGCCGCTATATCAGTGCACCTATATGTAAAGTGCCAGTGCAATAATGTGCAAAGGCTTGCATGATACCCCACAAACTAATTGTATCGTTTCCACTACGAGCGGCTCCCTCCCCCGAGGCTTATTGTCAATTGGTTTTCATTCCATTTGTTTTTTCAGCTCAATTAACTACTCTTCACCCAGAAATTAATTCTGTTCCCAAAGCCCCTTTTTAATCCAGCTAATTAGCCAACTGCTTAAGACATAAAAGAAAAGTTTTATCTCTTTAATCTCTTATTCCCTTCTAGTTCTTGGAAATAAGATAAAAAAAATGAACGGGTTTATTATTATTAGGCCTATTATTATTATTATTATTACGATTTTAAATTTTGCTTTAAAACATTATGAGCATGTCATTTTCAGTTTCCGTCTTCACGCGACGTTTATGTTATCGGGATTTAAAGCGTGCGGCTGTTTAGCGCGCGCACTAGCAAGAGTTCCGAATTAATGCGCACCGTGCGTCACAAGTGATGGAGGGGCAGGTTAAGGTTTGCAATTGCAATATGAGAAACCGCTGTGGAACAATTCAAGGTACGGCTCAAGCAGTCGGAGTCTGGCTCACTAAAGTTAAGATATTCACATAACAGATGATGTTTGGGCTGAAGGAGACGGACTCCTGGTTCCGGTTTAATTCTGGATGATTGTAATACAAAACGATACCTAGTAGTTTTACGTACTTGAAATGCGTGTTACCCCAGTTCTTTGTGTGCCCTGTAATCTGCTGCGCACCCGGCGTGCTGATTACTGTTTTAGTGTGGGTTGGTGTGACAATTTTTCTGAGGCAGAAGATACAGAACAAAAAGGTAAATTTAATAGAGCTCTCTCCAGTCTGATATGAGTTATATGCATTAGTCCGTACAGTCCTGCTTCCTTGGGAAAGAAAATTACCTAAACTCTTACTTGGCGTCCATTCTGATTGCCTCTGGTTTTGGTGGATGAATTGATTCAATATAAACGCCATGATCTTTCGTTCTAACGCATCTCCTTAATGCAACGTCCACCTTCACCGCGAGTTTCAAGTGAACCTTGCAGAATGAAAAATAACATAATGCTATTTCTGCGGTAAGCAAGTTTGGAGCGTCGAATGAAATTAGCTGCGGGTCTGATGTGGGCCGCAGTCCTGGGCAGAGATTTGTGTTAAATCGCAGATCACCAGTACGGTTTAACTCGTTCAGCGGAAGCAGACTGATAGTTATTGTATACACATTAAATAAATCATGAGAAAAACAACTTCCTTTTTCCAATCTCCAGCACTCCTAACTGCTGAAAAATTAATCCGCAGAAACCAAGAGAGATGCTGCATTCCCATGTACGCAGGTTGCCTCAGGTTTTCACTGGAAATCGTACCTTTATCGTGCTGATTGGTCCTGTTGGTTGAATACATTTTTTTTTGGCTGACATTCTACAAAATATAAATAATAAGTTAAGTTAAGTGACCAAACAAACCATTTTTCATTTTACTGACATTGTTAGCCTATATATCGACTATTTAAATACTCTACTATTTGTGACTCTATTATAGTAGTGCCAGTCAACAAAGAGGGAGACCAACGCCCATGACGAGACAGCTGATGGCGTGTCATTTATTAATTCTCTGTAACTAACACCGGGATACGCTATAAATCATGCACGTAATCTGCTGTTTGTGTCTCTGTGGGTAGGAAAGCACAAGCCCCCGTGGGGATCTTGCGCAGTCTTGCTGTCTTCTGCTGTGCGCGGTAACTGCGCAGACTTGTGTTACTGAACACACAAATGTCGCACGGTTCTAGGTCAAGCGGCCGGGTGCCTATGTTGGTGTAATTGATTAACACCATTTTTTGCCTTATGGTTGTGTCATTTAATATTTGCATTTAATAAACTTTTTTTCCCCAGAATGGATATTAACGCATTCGATATCAACAAATTACATAAGATGTTTTGTGATATTTGTCTTGAAGAATGAAGGCAATAAATGGAAATTATAAATCTGAGGGTTCCGGTCATGGATTTTGATTGGCTTAAACCTGCTTTATTCCCTCCAATAAAGTAACGATTATTATGTTAAATGTCACCGCACTAACGAAATGGATTCTGTTTAACCATTAACGTTATGATGTGAGCGACTCTCTCGCAGACATGCAGTCAATCTGACTTTAAAGACGGCAGCTGGCGGGGGAGCTGCCCCGTTCTTCAGTGGATACGTTAGTAAGCTAAGATGACGGTAATGTGAATTGAAACGGTGTCATATTAGTAAGTAAACATATAATGGTATGTAAGTATATAATACAATTCATAGTCACGAGTGCCTCATTCCACATTTTGATCAATTAGATTTGAAAGCATAAATAACAGAATGAGACAAAAAATGCAAAATGTTGAATTTTCGTGGTCACATGCCGTCAAGAGCAAGAGAAAAACAGATGTTATGTAGACACCCATGCAAGCAGTCACGTGAGCAGCCCCTTATCCTATTTCTTAAAATTTCAGGCTACACTGAATGAATTCTGTTCGGTACTCAGCATCAACCTACAGTTATATGACATCAATAATCAAATTATCAGTAGCCCATGAGTAAACAGAAACTGCTAGCCTTAGCGTATTTAAGAGGAGCACTTTAGCATCCCACCATTAAGTTATCTCTTGGTTATTTATTTCCTATCCTTGTTATTAACACTGGGAGCAATATTATTCTAATTATATCAGCCCAATCAGCAGTATTGCATGTCCGGGTTCATTTACATTAGCGCGAGCTTTGTCTTTCACAGTGTGATACTAATTCAACGAGACATCAAGCATTTAAATGGACTGAGGATGCGGAGGTCGCGCGCTCCTGCCCTTCCTTCCTTTCTATTACAGCTGCTGTGTAATTGTGTTTGTCACTCTCCGGGTGACTGATAGTGCCGGGGCCCCTATCCGAGCACAAATGAACATCACACTAATACATTAGTTTGCTCTATAATATCAATATGTGTTTAGTTCTGGGTGGGTGTGTCTGCCGAGTTTGTCGTCCAACATCCAAGACTTATGTGTGCAGATGAGTCAATTTCATCGCCGGATGATGATATTGCGGCGTCAGACTATAGCTCTTTACCACGTCGACTGTTCGATGTGAACCTTCTTGCGCTGTGGCTAGTCAAACGAAATAAAAAAGATGGCTTTTAATGCTACACAATGTGCGCAAGGTGCCTGGATTGGGAATTAAGTAACCCTGACATAATTTGTGCATTGATCACAGCCTACGGATGGTGTCCATTTCTATGCTATATTTTGCGGGCTACGTTAAATAGGCCTACGGTATACGTTGTGAATTATAATTAATAAAGGCAAAGCTGTCTCCGTAAGTTATCTCCGATTTCTGTTACCAAAAACTGCAAAACCTCCTCCTCCTTCCTTTGCCAACCCGACTCATTTCGGCTTTTGACAGCCGCTAAGCGCTGGCTTCACGGCCAGTAACGGTACTTAATTTATCACTACCAGCGGTGGGTGGGTGACCTCTGAGCGCTGCACCCTTCATCACCTTCACAGCTGCTCCGTTTAATTGTTAGAGCCAAGAGTAAATGAAAATCAACCGGGGCAATAAGGGATGGAGCCCATTATTCCTCCCGGAGTTTCGCCGGTCCCCTTGCCTTGCTGAAGCCGAGACACGGTTCCCCCTCGCCATTGACAAAGTGGATCGGTACCAGGGTAGATTCAACAGAACCGAACCAGTTCGGGGGCTCACTGGGAAATACTGACGATAAAGTTTACTCTTATCTTTAAGTAAATTGCTTTGTGTGCGCGGTCAGGGTCGGCAGTAGTCTTTCATTTTTATAAACTAGAATACGTATGGTATTGGAGCAATACATAGCTTTTGTATGGCAAATTTTCAGCTCATCATTTAATCATTAATACGACAAACACGAAATACAAAGTGTATTAAGCTGTTCCTCTCGCACAATATTTGTCCTTGTGGTTATTGGATAAGGCGACTGAAGGTTGGGTAATATTTCCAGTTATCTAGCCATTCCTGTTTTAGCTGCGTATTCAGTAGGCCTACCCATGCAGAGGTGGTGGTAATGGGAGGGGGAGGTAGAACGCGGAGGGCATGCGTTTGTTTGTCTGGTTATCGGTTCCCTCACTGTTGCCGTATCACAGTCAGACAAGAACGTTTGCCAAAGCCTGCATGACGCCAGTCTGGGCTGACTATGTGAGCACTGACCTTTGAGCGGGGGTGGGGGGAAGACATGCATGTGCATCAATCCTTCCTTTAGCAGGAGCGTTGCATTCATCAGCAAAATTAAAAAAGTGTCATGTCTCAAGTGATTTGTACCCTTTCATCAAAAAACACACACCATCAGAGTCTTTCAATTTGCATATTCTTAAAATGTAATAATAACTCATTGCATGACCTGAGACTACAAAAGGCAGAGGGATAGGAAGAGCACTGACAGCATTTCCGGGAAAATGTGAAAGGATGCACTGTAGGAAATTGATAAAATCCATCGGATGTCAGGTGCTGATTGACATCTGGGGTCGGTCCGCTTTTAATGAAGCCATCGGACGGCTCGCTTCTCCATGCTTGCAGCGGATTTCCAGACCTTTTCTTGTTTCTCCAGTAATTTATAAGGCTGCAGAAGCGAATGGTGTCTTTGGGTCTGCTTGGGAAGTCAGTCTCTCTTACAGTAAAGTGGAGTCTTAATTGTTATAATGTAACAATAATATCAATAATATAAATAATTAGAAATTTAGTCTAAACTAAGATCTTCCAAAATGGAGCATCATGGACATTTTTTGCCTGCTGGTATCAGGATGCAGTTTTCACTCAGCAGTTCTGTGAGTCATAAAAAAAATAAAAAGATAACACAAATATAAAGCACAAATATAAATAACCGGCCTGTAAACCAGAAGCTGGTGGCTGCCTGCTGTCGATTTTTCAGTTCTTCTACTGCAACATTTCAAATAACTCTGGACCGGCACTGAGACGCATTAACCAATATATATACAGCTGCCTCTGCTCCCATTTAGGTTCAATTACAAAGACCTTCCTCCGTCACAGAAGGCTCCCTTTATCTGCAAGCAGAGCGCCAGTAACATTCGGTACACTTGAAACGAGCTTCCAAACCAAATGCAATCGCAGAGCAACGTTCCTGCTAGCTATTTTTCTGCAACGAAACATCTTGCTTCTCTACTCCAAGAAAACATCTTAAAATATCTTTATTTTGTTTTGATTTGTTGTAAGGTGTGCATAAATGAAAATAAACACATGTTCCGGATGCATCAAGAACCGGCTGTGCAATGCTGTTTATTGAAAGAAGGAAAAGTGCCCATCTGTGTTTTTTTTTTTTTTGTCATTTTTAATTCTATCAATATTTAATTCTTTTGTAGTTTATTTTTGTTATTTTTTTCATGTCATGACAAGTTGCAGAATTATTCATTACCTTTCCACCGTGCTGCCGTAGCTGTGCATTGCCCCCTTCATTAGAGGTAAAGTACGGCAGAGTATGCTAATATAAAGACGGCATATGGTAATGTGCCACGGACCTCCATGATGAAACAAGAAACAAGAAAAGGACAGTGACCGGGCCTGTACTCAGCCGTAGACGGCACTGAATCGCTGATGGCACCCTCCGGCTGTGCAGGTATTCCTGGCTCTGCCCCGTGTGTGTGCGTGCGTGCGTGCACGTGTGATCCCGTGCTGGGACAAAGGCACGACGGTGGCACTGAGCTTCACACCTTCCCGTTTCCTCATTTTGTTTATGGTCAGAACGAAGGGCTTGGTCCATTATCCATGAGACGCTGGCATTACTGGCTAGTTGCGGCTGTGACTGGGCCTGGTCACTGTGGGTCTCTGTGGCTTTGTGGACCAGAAGGTTCCTCAGCGATGGTCCGGGTTGACTCAGCGCCCTGACGGCCCGGTCCAAGGCCACGTCACAGCTCCATCGCAGCAGGAATGTGACACAGAGGTCATGCGACACAGAGGTCATGCTCCTGTCTGCCGTGTATTATTCCAGCACAACATGCATACATGGGAATATCCCGTAAGTTTGGACCATTTTCCATACTTAGCTCATGTCGAAATGCTTCAGTAGCAATAAGCCATGCTGGAAATCTTATTTAATCTTGCGTGTTTTTCCTCAGAAGCTGCAGAGTTGCTAAAGGCAAGCCAAAAAACCAGGACTCGTATCCTTTTTATTTTTTAATTTTTAATTTTAATGATCTGCTTCCTTTCCTAAAGTAACACAAATGTGAAAAAGCCAGTGAGGGTTTAATTTTTTTTGCATGTATAATTTTAATTTTGTGCTCTTTAAATCTTTAAGGGCCTAAAAGTTTAAGCAGACATTACAGCCAACACAACATTTTTGCAACAGAGCTGTATGTTGATTTATTTACTGAAATTACTAAATATTATGTCCATATTTCAAATCTTTACACTATTTGTAGATATCACCGCTCGTGTGTGATTTATCGTTCTCATTTTTCTGACTTCCGCTTTGACCTAATCTTTGCTTAATGATCTTAAAAGGCGGGAAGACAAAGGTCCATATTGACATGTGCCGGAACTTTCTCAGGCAGCCATTATTTTGAGCATGCGGAATGATCATTACATACTGTACCCAAGCGTAGTGAAAAGCACACTTTAGGCAGATATGGTAGCTTTGGGTTTGGATCAGAGTGACGTTTTTTGGAATCGTTGGATTTCTGAGACGACAGTCTAGTTGAGACGGAAAGATTAAATATTTATGCTAATTGTAGAGAAACTTTCCACAGAAAGATGATCAGATGAATGAGGCCTGTCAGGGAAGTTGTCATTACTACAAGCCTGACTATTGAGAGGCGGATATCAAAGCCTTGTCTCTGGTACCTCCTGTCCTAGTCAGGCTTGGGGAGGTTCTCCCTTTAAAAATATTTATAATGAAGGGTTGGCATCAGGAGATTGTCAGCCCGGATTACAGTGGAGCCTCTTCCACGCTGACTGGGGCCCCGAGGCACCCTCTAAATGTACCTGATTCGCTGCTCCCTGACAAAAAGCCGCGCGCGACTTGAAAGCGAGGCGCGGCTGATGAAGTTTGCATATTCCCAAGAACAAGAGCACACAATGTCGACGAGAAGGAAGGGCGTGATTAAACAAGGGGAACACTGTAGGCGGGCAGAGATGAAATTTTAAAAATGCCAGGTCTCGGCTTCCTGGTTCAGTGGCTCATTTGCATCACTTTGGAAGGGGAGAGAGGGATGGAGAGAGAAACAGGCGTGGGGGGGGTGAAATGGCTAAGACAGGTCATCGACGCTGCAGCACTTCCTGTCCTGCAAAAGCACCAGTTCTGTTTTTTCCCCATTTTATGAAGGCGCCTCATTTAGGGCACTTTTCCACTGCATCAATTACGGTACTCTTGGTACGGAACTTTCAGAACTTTCACAACGTTTCCATTGACTTCTGGTCAAGTACCAGTATCGAAAGTTCCAGTACCAAAAGTGCCAAACCAGCTGGGGTACTTCTTTGTTACTTCTTTGTTACTACTTTGATACTTTGGGCTGGGCTTTCTCTTATTGAAAGTAAGAAAAAGCCTGATCTTAACATAGCTGACTAGCGATGTAAGCATTGTACGTGCATAACATGCGATGTTTGTATTAATATTGCACATCACCAAGCTGTATAATATACTACAGCCATTTTTAAAATTAAGTAATACCCGCCTCCAGCTGTGATGTCATTCAGCTCGGGTACCAGTTTTTATGCCAGTGGAAAACCGAAACCTTCTCTACGTACCTGGTGTGATGGAAAAATGCCCTCAGTTCTATCAAGTATCCAGCATTTATTCCATTTCACAGTTAGTGGGTGATTGATTAACAAAACCACTGTGTGATCTTTATGTTCTGGTCTGTCCTGACACCACATCAGCAAATTAATACAGGACTTATAATCTACACTCACCCATCTACGGCCAGTCTGTTTGTCTGTCTCGCTGTCTATCTCCCTATCTGTATGACTGTCTCCTTATCTGTCTCTCTGTTTCACTGTGTGTCTGTCTCTTTCTATCGGTCTGTCTCCCTGTGTGTCTGTCTCTGTGTCTTTGTCTCCCTCCCTGTCTGCCTGTCTATCTGTATGACTGTCTGTCT
>JABFEA020000010.1:21313245-21349077 GCA_019775915.2 Cyphomyrus plagiostoma | reverse complement strand
TCTACACCCTACACTGAACCCCGAGCGGTTTGGCAGTGCAATTGGCAGGCGAGTCTGAGATGCTCACTGGGTGAGACACCTGGGGTGTGACACGCTGTCGTCACAGCAGGTCCACTGCAGCCACTGCCAGGAGTCAGCAGCCAGCAGGGAAGCGAGGGTCCAAACAGGCAGCTGCACTGTCTGTGGGGTCCTTACTCTCAGCACTGTCTGTCATACTGGCATCCAGCTAATATTGATGCAAAGTTTAATATGTTGCGTGATCACAATTTTAATTGTTCTTTGATAACTGTGATTTGTATTTAATATTTACGTTTCCAAGGTGGGACAGGGTTTGCCAGGTTACCTACGAGGTCAAGCTGAATTTTAGTTATTTGTGCTCTTTAAACCTTAAACTGATAAAGTAATGCTTTTGATTTATGATTGAGAAGTAGTAGTATATTTGTTCGTAAAAAATCCCTCCTTCTGGTAATTTATCGGTTTTCCTCTCATGCACGTACACATTCCGTTGATAAAAACAGTCTATGTGTGAAAGTCCCCGATACTTTTCGCAGCGATAAACGGTGATTTTTGCAGGACGTGGTCACGTCCCGCAGGGCAGCCCCGTGACAGAATAGCATGTTGTACATCCACATAAAAGAAAAAATACGGCAGCTACTCTCCACTTTATGACCTGCAGATTAATCTGTCAATGGATCCCGGCATAAATCGCACTCCTGCTTTACAAAATACTATTTTACATTCCTTTACACTATATTTTATCTTTTATTGCCAATAAACATAAAACATCACAAAGGGGGTAATGTTCTCATCAAAATTACTGCTTAATGATAATAAATTCAGGTGCTTATACATTTTTGCGGGAATACACATATGTTACAGAAACTGCACTCTCAGGAATGTGGTCGCAACTCATA
The DNA here is from genome assembly GCA_019775915.2 of Cyphomyrus plagiostoma. Classification (NCBI taxonomy): domain Eukaryota; kingdom Metazoa; phylum Chordata; class Actinopteri; order Osteoglossiformes; family Mormyridae; genus Cyphomyrus; species Cyphomyrus plagiostoma. Next base: position 21,348,163 of record JABFEA020000010.1, on the reverse strand, counting down.
TTTACCGCAAATAATACAGGTACTTCAACGATGTCGCCTTGCGGCCAGTGGCCGGTGACGTGAGGGCGTGGGTTAGTGTTTCCCTGCGTGTTGTGTGGCTCATCAGCGGTTCCTGTCTGCTCCTGATTGACCATCGTTGCGCTAACTATTCGGCCCAGGGTGCGCTTAAGACGGCAGCAAACACCGGATTCTCTAAGATACATGCATGCTGAAGTCATGAGTTCGCGCCCCAACAATCCCCATCCCACTTTGTGCTGTTGTGGTATGTCGCCTTTTCCCCGGAAAAGCGACGCTGTGCTTTCCCCTTATTCTGTCAGTGCCACGGCGGATCCCGCTCTCATCCGGGGAGACCGCAAACTAAACAGGAGGATCATATAGGAGCCGGTCGGAAGTATGCAAATCATTGTAGCTGGAGGTTAAATTAACATTTTTAATTAAAAAAATGTGCCAAACAAACAAAGGAAAACACACTAACGATTAAAAAATCTAAATAAAGCCTCCTTTTGAAAGAGGGAAAAAACGGATGAGGAAAATTAGAGCTTCGTGTAAGAAGAAAAGTGGCTGTTATATAACATGATTCAGAAGTTTGCAATTAGGGAATAAAATGATGGAGGGAGGATTTGAGATGTGAACAAAGCACAGAAAAGTGCACAAGAAGCCTTCGGGGACGGGACGACGAAGCGCTCTGTAATGCACACAAGGGGTATGTATGTACGCAGGCTAATTATTTTCAGTGTCGCACTTGTTTTTGTTTTAATACGAATGCTGTACATACACATTCTGCTCTTTTCAGGACTATATACCGAATTCTGCACAAGAAATCTCAAATTATTTAACTGACTGCAGACAATTCCTTCCCCTTTTCTGAAACTTTCACCCGTAAAATGATCTGAAAGAAGGATAAAACATTAAGGTAAGAAAAATCATGTTTCTTGAGTTAAACGATGAGAAGTCTAAATTTTAAATCAAACGTCCAGCCACACTTTATATATAAAAAACCACGTCAGGAACGCGGCGGGCCGCTGTGGTTTTAGGCCGCAACCAGACACACCGCTGAATTCTAGCCCTCCAGCGCCCTCTAGTGGCACATAATACGAACACGTAAGGAAAGTTTCATGGACACTCCTATTGCTTTACAGGCGCCAAGAATAACAAAAACCAGGCAAGGGAAGTATTTCAAATTACTATATGTATTTAACGACAGAACAAGATTACAAAAGTCATCAGTACTTCCAATGTGAGGGATAATTTCATGTCTCTCTGTAACACTGCTCTGAGTGGGATATGGAGGCTGACGATTCTTCTTGGGACAGCAGGGCCTCTCATATATTGGTGTGGCCTGCAGTAGTCTCCCCCTTAGTCATCTCCCCCACACAGGCCCAGCAGGACCTTCTGGTAGTCTCCCTTGGTGTGCTCCTACAAGGGGAAATGGCAGAGATATAGGCATATCACTCTCTGGGTTCAGGCTCCACCTAGGGCAGGACGGGAGCCAAAGCTGCGGAGAACTCACAGTGATCGTCTGGTGCAGCGACTTCCCGGACAGCTTCTTAAACTCCGATCGGATCTTAAGGAGGTCCACCTCACAGCGGGACACCATAACCCTCGTCAGCACCTTCTCCTTTGCCCCTTTGGCCTGATTGGCAGGAGGAGTGACACCTCCATGTGATTTATAGTCAAACAATTGGAGGCACGTGCACTAACCAGAAGGTCTCATGAAGACCTGCTCCATGAGCTCTACTTACAGTCAGGTCCAATGATCCATCAGACAGAGAGAGACAGACATGCTTTGATCTGCCTCTTAAATACATTTTCATGAGTAAATAAGCATGGCTTTTAAACAGTCTGCCAGTGCAGCTTTTATAGTGTCGTCATTGTGAGTTGAAAGATGATAATGAAGCTGTTTCAGGTGGCGATTTATATTTACCTTCATGGCATCATTCAGCCGGTTTGCGAAGTACAGCTGTTTGTTTTCAAGGCATTCAACTGGGAGAGAGAGAGAGAGAGAGAGAGAGAGAGAGCACGTTTGAATAACTGCCGTTCTCAGCCTTGCATTTTCATTGGCGGTTCCCCATGTTCCCTGTGAAGGGTTCCTAGTTAGAAGGCTGCCTAGGATTTTCCATGGTGGTTCCCCACGTTCCCTGCGACGGGTTCCTAGTTTGAAGGCTGCCTCGGCACCAGGCCACTATTTCCGCGGGGCATCCCTTGAAATCAAATGTTGTTTTTCTCCAAACAGCTTGCAATTATGTTTAATAAGAAATGAATCTATTGCTAGCAGAGTACAAATGGGCTGTGAAGAAGGCAGAATGCCTGGGGGGTGCGGCAAACAGCTAGTACCCCGAACAGCAGGATGCCACACCACGCGCCTGAAAGACGGAGCGTGTAGCCTAAACCGGATGCCACAAGAGTATTGCAGCTGCAGGTGACACCAGGGGGACCAATGGGATACAACCGGGGAGAGAATGATGGTGTCGTACCCAGAGTGAGGAAGGATTTCTCCAGATCACCCTTCACCTCTTTGCAGATGCTCTCCTTCATGTCGTATGGGCTGTAGCTCTTGTACCTTTCAAACACTGAAAAAGAGACACAATGTTGGGATGATAGACAGAGAGACAAAGACAGACAGACTAAGAGAAATGGAAAATGATACAGACGGCCAGACGTTTGTGCTGAGACAAAGACAGAGAAACAGCCACACAGAAACATGGACAGATAGACTCTCTCTCTGCCTGTCTCTCTTTGTCTCTGTCTACCTAAGATATGAAGCCAGACAGACTAAGACAGACAGGCAAATAGAGACGAGAGACAGACAGGCAATGAGAGAGGGAAAGAGACGGAATGAGGCAGAGGCAGAGGGAAAGAGAGACAGGGAATGAGGCAGAGAGAGAAACAGACAGACAAGCAGAGAGAGACCAATAGATAGAGATACAGACAGTCAGAGAAGCAATCGGACAGACAGGGAAACAGACAAACTGGACATAGTGTAAACAGTGTAAATTAGACAATATTAATTAATGTTAATACTGAATATTAAGAGGGGTGTGCAGGTATGGACATGTCTGTAGGTTGTTATATAGCGTGTCATGGTCTGTTTTCAATGACGTCTACTAGGAAATGGCGAGCTGTAGGTGCCAGAAAGTTCATGGTACCCTTCTGCAAGTGAGGGACACTCCTTTCGGTCATGATACTGATCCATGTGGCCACATCTGTCCCTTTCCTCTTGACTCCAGCTTCATACAAGGCCTGTCCAATGAAAAGGCACAACAGAAAGGCAGCAGCAGTTACTAAATGTGAAGCGGCACTCTGCCCCCTAGCACCCACCGCTGGGATTGCACCTGTGTGACGTACTCGCCAGAAATAGACCGGGTGCGGTCACACTTGGGTAATTACCCTGGCATCCATGTCGATCTTCTCGTGGTCCACGACACTGCTGGGATCATCCCTTTTCGTCTGTCAGGGGACAGAATGGTTAGTATGGAGTTCAGCCAAGAGTCATAGGAAGAGTGTCCCCCCCCCTCCCCCGTACCTGGACCAGGGCCAGAAGCAGCTTCGCAAACTGCCCCGAGGTGTCTCCAGCAACGTCCTTCTCCAGCTCTTTCTTAAACACTGTGGAAGCAGCTGAGCGTCAGACGCGCGACATGCGACGCACAAATGCGACGGCGGCTCCTGCCACTCACGCTCCTTGTAGACCTTCTTGATATCCACCAACTCCTCGTTGCTGCGAGAGCAGACCATCTCGATCAGGGTCTCCTCATCTGTCCCCAAACCCTGGAGAGAAACGTGGGATGTATCAGATGTTGTGGGACCCAGTGTCACACTGCATGCAGCTGCAGAGCTCATGCTGATGCATCAAAGGTTTGTAAGTTTATGCACCTCAGTTGGTGCCTCTAAACAGAGTAGGTGTCCTGAAAGAGAGGCCAAGATACAGAAGGGAGAAATAAAGTACCAGCCATGAAATCATCTTGGCTTCATAGACAATTTAGGGACCAATAATATCCTGTCCTGTGTTTAAGTATTTACTTGAGCTCGAGGCAGATAAATGAGAAGCTGCTGCAAGTTCTGTCCCGCCTTACATTGGTTTCACCAGCAGAGGGCAGCAAAGTACTGCATGAGCTTTCCACATTTCTTATTCATGTGTGCAGAAAGGAGTATTTAATTCATAATTTATAAAACAAAAACTCGAATCTGGCTTTATAATGCTAGGCTGAGAGACATCACCAGGTTCCCTTTTCATCTCAAAAACAGCCCAAGCTTCCCATCTTTCTCCATCACTCGTCGTTTTATAAATTCAGCTGTAAATTAATAATAGGGCCTCTCGCAAAAAATAGGTACAACCAACCTCCTTTGCAGCCTGTGTTTGAAACCACACTGTTCGGTTTCAGGCAGGTGAAGCTGCTGGTTAGCAGCCTATCCTGGCGTGCTGGCTACCACCCTTCCTGTTGACGGTCACTCATGCCTGCTTGAGTGTATTAATCGTTTATTTTAGCAGATGCTTCAATCCAAAGCTACGTCAGGGTCAGACAGTCACCAAAGCAGTTGGGGCTTTAAGGTTTTGCTGAAGGTCCCAACGGTGAAATTGCTCCTGACACTGGGATATGAACCAGCGCCCCACCAATCAGAATCCGCCAAAGCCAGCTCCTCCACAGCACAAGGACCCAGCCCAGATGGCTAAATTGCTAAATAACTCCCTCTATCTGCCCTTCCCTCGATTTCAGGCCCAAATGACTCTTGCTCACTTCTTTCCACCAGGGTCAGATGCGCAGCACCATCTGCTGATAATAGTTTTGACCTACTTTTTTTTTTAATGCATTCATATCATATTTTACTGCCTTGTCAACCAGTTTGCGCATGGCCAAATGCATCTGTGGCAGGACTTGTCTGTGTCCATGGCAAAATGTTTTGATTGTGGGGGAGAAAAAAAAAATTACACGGGGTACGTTTTAAAATACCATGTCCACATTGACCGAGATGTGTCCTGATGGCAAGTCAGAGGACTAAAGCCCTGAATGCGTCTGTATTCGTCTGACCAACAGGACGCGCTTCCAGCTCACCTTGATGGAGGCCCTGATCTCAGTGGCGTCGAACTGAGACGTACTTTTCATCAGCCCCAGGATGACAGACTCCAGGGAGCCGGACAGCGCCCCCTTGAGTGCGCTGATCATATCCTGGACACACAACCTTGTGTTAGCACGATACCAGCATACAGGAGTCAGCAGTGCCAAGACGACAGCGGCCGCTTTGAGAGAGGAATGGAGGCGCAGCAAATGGCCGTCTTCCCTCACCTTCTTGGCTCTCCTTTCATATGCGAAGGCGATTTCTCTGCGCTGTGCATAGCTCCGCTTGGTCAGGATGTCGATGATGGTCTGCTCATCCACTCCTGAGATAAATGACCAGGCATTTCTCCATGTGCTTTGCAAATATATCCTCTCCTCCATCACCTGGCTGCATTGTTTCATTTCTTTTCCTACCCTCTTCCATGTTTTTGAATTATTCTGTATAAGTCATATAGAATATAGTTGCATTACAACACACCCATACACTACAGCTGTGGAAAAAATGAAGAGATCACTCTATATTTTTAAACAACTATCCATTTTTAAAATCCTGGTTTAGAAGGCTACTTTGAGCAGTAGGTTGGTTCTAGGTTCAAAGTTTCTAAGACAGTAGTACTCAAGAATAAGGAGACGACACTGGGAACGACCAGAAACCAGCCAGGCAGAGGGCAGAATCGACTTTATAATGCCAGAGACGACCATTAACTTATTAGACAGTTTTCCATGAATCGTAGGATGACATCAAGTGACCTTCAATAGGAATGGGAAACATTAAGTACTGGTGTAAAGTGCACTGCTAGGATAGTTCATATCAGGCTTATAGAAGCAGGACTGAAGTCCCATAAAGCAGAGAAGCAGCTCTTCATCGATGAGAAACAGGGAAGAGGCAGGCTTGCAGTTTGCAAAGAAGAATATTATTCACAGACTCACACCCATAAATTGAGAAATCTGTGAAACAAAAAATTGTGCTGTGGTCTCTTAATTTTTTCCACGGCTGCATATGTGAAAGGCGCTATATATAAAATAACCTTTTGGTGACTGGGTTTCACTGTCAAAACTTAACGAAACAGCACACGGCTGCTCTTCCCAGTAACTGCTTCCATTCAAATCCAGAGGATCTTACCCATTAAAAAAAAAAAAAAAAAAAAATGATGAAATGAGAGATGACATGAGGCATTTCATCACAGGGGAGTGACTCTCTGCTAGGACCCCTGGCTGGGGGTGTAAGGCCGTGACAGACACGAGGGTGCGGTCCAGGGAATGTCCCCCCCCCCCCCGTGCTCTGAAAGCACGCAGACAGGAAGGTGAGTCAGAAATACCAAATGCCAGCTTTGTTTTCTCTGCTCTTTTCAGAACAAAGACCTCCACCAGTCTATCGCTTCAGCTTCTTTTGGAGTGGAAAGGCTGGTGTTGAGAAAGGCTTTAGCTCCTTGCCTGGGTAAATATTTAGTTTGCAGTTTATCTGTGGGTAACAGCACAGATCTGGGAGATGGTGGGGGAGAGGGGGTACCCTTCAGCATAAGCTGGCTCCTTCCTACCTTTAGTTTTGATAGCCGTCTCGATCCTGGCAGCGTCCTTGTCGGGGTCGAAGTCGACCACAGGAACCACGCTGGGGTATTTGGGCTCACTTGCCTAGAAATTCAACCAGTGTCAAAGACTTACTGTGCAAGGGCCGCTTGCTCATTTAAACTGAGAGTGAAGCCGTTAAGTAAAAGCATTATGGAATGGCTTGGCAGAGACTGGTGACTAGCCTAGACAAAGGATAGCTGTGTTGGCGACTGCGGCATGGAGCTGCTGTTAGTGTGATGGCAGGCAGATGGAGAGAGGCTGGTACTCACTGGGCCCAGATTCAGAGTGAGTTGACCCAGGAACTCGGACACCAAAGCCATTTTCACCTTCCTGCAGACGATCGGGCCAAATACCTCCAATCAGTGGCATGCAAAGAATTCCAGACCCGTTTACAAAAAACACACAAGGATTTCTTCACACAAGGTCCACTTTTGTTACTGGAAAGAATCCTGGAAGGTTAAATGTTCCAAGGCCTCACTTTATCTGGCTATTTTTTTTATAGAAACATATTGCAATTGCACTACAACACAACAGGTAAATGAGTGATCGTTACATGAGAACCAATCAGGCAAGGAATTTTCATCATCATTTGCTTCATCTGCATGTTCTTATGTTGTGTAATTGTTTGTTTATGATTACCTAGCAACAAGCCAACCGCAAAAGTATTCTGAGAACAGAAGAAATAGCTGTTCTAAGGCACCAGATGATTCAGGATCCTGCGTACCGTTAAAGAATTCTTTTTGCAGAAAAGTCATGACATCATATTCTGATGTATTGATACAAAAAAAAAAAAAAGTTTTTAAAGTCTAGCTGGGCACCCAAGGCATTTAAATTTAATATGGTTATAATAATAATAATATAACAACCCACAACGAGTATTTACAATGGAGGATAATTATAGTGTGTATGTACTTATTCTGCAGTGTAACACTGACTGTTCTACCATCCAGACTTGCTCAGACACGCCCTAACCTACCAGCAGATCACTCAGCAGACTAAGTTCTGTGAGAAGGTTTTTCCTTTAAAGATCAGATGACAGCACAGGATGGAGATTTCTTGAGGTAAGACTGCATTAGATCAGTCACATATAGAAAACAAAACTGCACATAACTTTACCACATAGTTCTGCACCACTTAAAACGAGGACAGCAGACAACCCGTCAGACAGACAGATGGACGGACACTCGGGAGAAGACCGTGATTGCTAGACTAGATGTTTGGTAGCTTACCAGGTTGGCTTACTTGGATCAGGGCAGTCAGTACGAAAGCCAACTTCCCAACAAGAAACAACCCACATCTTGTGACAACAGCTGGTCCCAGGACGATCCCAGAAGGCAGAAGCAGCGTTCAGAAAGTAGTGAGAGAGCAGGTCAGGGCCTTACCTTAGTGGACAGAGCTCAGAAGTTGCACAGAACAGATAGCCCAAGCTGTGTGCTCACCACTGGGTGTGGTAATTAAATACCACAGGAACTGAGCTGCGGAACAGAGCGTGAGGGAAGTCAACTCCCCCCACCCTCCCCATCCTGAAGGTGCTCCTCCCATCTCCAGCCTATGATTGGAGCATATTTCCTAGCAGAGACCAGCTCAGTGTAGCAGCCTGGTGCAGCAAGCCTCTAACGGGCTGTACTACCATATCACAAAAGCTAGACGCAGTTTTCTCCACAGACGGAATTCTACTGGGAAGCAAATTCCCTTCTAATGCTTCAGTCTTAAGCAGATTGGAAGCAGAAGAAAGGAAAGCAGAAGTCTGTTTATAGATCTACCGAATGCTTGCATCGTTTGTGGAGGAGCATTATTACTACATGACCCATTGATCAGTATGAAAAGTTCATACAATGGCGTATCCAAGGGAGATGCATACATGTTCATGTTACCTAGCCTGGAGGTCAGTGTCCCCGCACTGCCGAGATTCAGCCTATCGGAACATGCCACATACACTGTTTTGGTAAATCAAGGTCAGTATCACGAGAGTGAGGGTCTGTTCTGGCTCCATTCTGTACAAAGCTGCTCGTTAGCACTGTACCTTTGGAACCGACCGCTTCTGATTCACAAACCTGAGGATTCAGGACCAGGAGCCTCCATCCTAGTCAAAGTGCCTCCTGTGGAAATCATGAGGAATCTCTGCTTATAAACACCCAGACACTGGGGCGGAGGGGTCAGGCCATCACTGCAATCAGGGCACCATGGAATTCCCAAACATCTAAGAGGTTAGACTGCCTTAGCTCTTCTGGAGGCCTGGACCCTATATACCATGTGGGGACTCCCGGGACCAGATACCGCTCCATCGTAGGGTGCACACACACACGCACACACGCTACAGAAAATTCCAAGACCTAGTCTTCCAGCTGCATACTTGGACACCCCCCTAAGCCATTAATAATCCATCTGTTCTTTTTAAACACCAAACACAACGTACAAAGGGAAAAAAAAAAAAAAAGTTCAGCATCTATTCATTTTAATATCAAAACTCATACTGAAAATGTGACAAACCTTAAATAAAAGCCTAAATACAACACAAGACTGATTAAACACTTCTGTACAAGGCAGCCTGGACCCGACCCCAGGTAGGGTCACCGCTGAATGTGGCACACTGCCCCCGCCTGTCACGTCTTGGCCTGCTGTTTCTTTGCTGCAGGGCCTTGGCCTTTCGCTGGGGGGCCGTATTGGCCCCTGACACCCCCCTCTCGCTGCAACTTCCTCTTCTCCTTCCACTTCTGGGAACGCCTGGCGCTTTTGCTCTTTTTCTTCTTCTTCGTGGTGCCACCAGTAGGTGGTGCCCCCGGCTTGCTCGCCCCCCCTGTGGACGTGGCACTCCCTGTGGCGGGCTGTGGGGGGTTACAGAAGAGGGGTGTTAACACAACCTCAGGGGGGCAGACTGTAGACTGATGCAGACCCTCCCATGCAGACTGTGCTACACATGGGTCAGCCCACTGATAGGAATCAGGACAGACTGCATCATCTTATCCACAAGATCTCTTCTTTCAGAAGACGACGTGGATGTTGAGCTGTTCCTTTCTTCAGCACGTTACATGTGATTGCGCTGGCATACAGTGCCAGCGCAAACATTAAAGACACGACCTGCTGGTATACAACACACACACACACACACACACACACACACACACACACACACACACACACACACACGAGAGTGGATGAAATGGCATTCGTGTCCCTTGGATGCCTCAGATGTGCTGTCGGTCACATCACTTCTGTAAAATGGCCTCGGGTTCAAAGGTGGTGGCCACAGAAAGGGGAAGTGGCCGTTTTTGATTGGCTGGCAGCTCGTGTTGGGAAGCGGTTGGTTGGCCCAAAAAAAATGCCTCTTAACAGCATTTTGGCATCGACTCAACGTTTCCACGGTGACTCACAGCTCGTAACTCTCCTCCTTTCATCATCCTGGAGTTGCCGGGGCCTGGCTGCTTCCTGAGGCGCCCCCCCCGCTCAGGGCTTCTGGGTAATGCTTAAATCAGCCACAGCAAAGTGCCCGAACACCTCGCACAACAGATCTGGAAGATGCCATTTTTAGCATGCAGGCCAGTGCACACAGGACACGACTGTGTCCACAGACATCCAGAAACTTCCAGCTGCTTATCCAGTGAGGGTTTACGGCAGGACTGGAGCCCGACTCAGTAAGCACAGGGGCAGGAGGCATGAGACACCCTAGGGGTGCCAGTTATCGGGGGGTATGTACACAGTGTGCCCAACCATGTTTAACTAATCAGAATAAATGTATTGATTTCATACATATTAAACCTGGAACATCTTCAGACTGCCAGATCTGCACAGATAATTACCTCACTACACAAACCCACAGATTAGATAGCCACACCCCCTCGGCGGCAGACCCAACCTTGCTCCCTCGTGGCGGGAAGGTGCACGGCACCCGTCTGTGCGTCACGTGGAAGGACAGCAGGTGGGAGGGGTCCACGGGCACCCAGGGAACGGCGCTGTGGGGCGGGGCTTGCGGGAGATCGCCGTGGGCCCGGTGCAGGTCATACATGGTTCGCAGGCTCTTCCTCCCGTCACTGGCCTTGGCGATGGTGATGATGGGCTCGCCGGCCTTGTGGCTCACGAGGTACCTCCCCTCTGAGAGACTACACGGGGAGTCACAAGCTCAGGCATGTCTTCATTGACTCAAACCACAATTCCGCTTAAGGCCGCTACACACGTCCTTTAACGATTTTCCAATGACCAGACAGCTAGCTGTGATTTGTCACTGCACTCAAGATTCCAGATTCACTCTTTGTACAGGACAGAGACTGGGATGCGACCATGAACGATCATATAACAGAGGTACCAGAACAATGTTAGTGACTTTGACTGAGGCTCCTGAAACAAAGCTGTGTGGTTTTGAAAAGGCGTGCGGTGCCCCGCCCCAGATCGCCCCTAAGCAAAGCTCACACAATGGGGCGTTTCAGTGACGTTCGCCTTTCGGCTGACAGCTTTGCTAAAGCCATGAGTTACAGCGTCATTAACCCAGACAGCGGAACGGCGTGTAGCGACTGCAAACGCTCCCCGGCGAACGCGCTACTTCGTGGGTGCTGCTCACCTGACCAGCTTCCCCAGCAAATGGTGCAGCACGTTCAGGCAGGTGGCCGGCCTGCAGGGTTCACAGTGCAAGGGAGACACACAAAGGTCAGAGCTCATAACCGGCTCCATTTAAGATGAGTTCCTGTGCGCATTTCTACTACACGCACACGACAGCATCCGTCAAGCAGTATGATCGCTTCAGCCTCGAGGGACACTTGAGCGTCCAGGGGTGACAGTTTATGGTGAGAGGGGGGCACACTGTCAGCGTGACCAATCCAAAGAGTCGGCGGGGTGACGCTGGTCAAGGACAACTTACCGGAATTCACACCCGGCGGCCTTTATCCTCTCACTGGTGAACTCCTCCATCAAGAAGAGCTTGGATGTGAGTGCATTGATGTGACCTGAATCAGAAAGTGGAGTGAAGAAATGTATAAATATGGGGACATCACTATTATATGGAGTATGCACGATAATTTAAAAAGGCTTTAGATGACAGGCATAAACATTTGTCCAGGCGCCAGAGTTTCAGTGCTATACAGACAGACTTGCGCGCACGATTTGGAGCAGATTAGTAAGGTGCCTAAAATATGAATGAGAAGCGTACATACTGCACTGTCCAAAAATTAATTTGTATAAATTTGACGTATCCTTACGTTTAATAAACGTGTCAGACTTTAAACCGCAAAAAGGACCACCACACCATCGAATGTCCGTTTTCCTCGTTTATACACAAGATCTCCTCTTTTAAAAGATGATGTGGCTGTTGAGCTGTTCCTTTCTTCACCACCACTTCGGTGCTCATCGCTTCCTTGATTTACCAAAACAGTGTATGTGGCATGTTCCGATAACTGAAGTAAACATAACGATAGGCTGAATTTACACAGATTATTAACTTTTGCGCGTCACAATACATTGCTAAGATTTTAGGCGCACTACTCATTTCCTTACCAAATTTTGGGTGCCTGGACAAATGTTCTGCCTGTTATCTAAAGCCCTTGTGATTATTACGAATGCGCCACATAACTGCAATATCACTTAGCCATACAGTAGTTTCAAAAAAATTCCTGGAATGTTCTCCACAAACATTCTGACTTAACCAGACCCCCAGACTCATCCCTCCCCCCGTCATGTGGGCAGGGCAACGCCCATTATCTCCATGATGCAGCAGACATGGCCGGGCAGGTCCGGCCTGCTGGAGTGCTCCTGAGCCGCACGCAGTCGGCAAGGCGACTTGCCCATACAGCCACGGCACAGAACCATTCCAGGGACCTGCCAGAACCCGTTGGCTTCAGGGTAGCCGACTCCGCTGCTGCCTGGCTGGACTTGACAAACCGGCATGGAGCTGAGAGTTGGGCCAGTACCTGGTGACTTGTTTTGTTCTTGGCACCCCATTCAAAAAGTCACTCCGAGGTCCCTGTAATGTAGTGACCGTTTGTGGACAAGAGGCCCCACGCACATGTATGGTCGGAAACACTGCTGCTGGGTGCCATAAGGGCGAGGGCACAATGCCACGTAAAATCTGCACGAGAAAAATTCTACGGGGGCCCATGAGCGACAGATCAGCTCCTGATTGCACAAGGTTCTGGGCATCTACATCTTGGCAAGTCATTCTGAGGCGAGCGAGCGACTAAGGGCCAGCGTGAGCCGCAATACGGAGCGAGTCATGCTGATCTACGGCGTACGTGCGTAAGAGGCGGGGACTGCAGCAGTGCGATGCTGCGGAGGCATGAGGGAAAAAAAAAAGTAAAAAAATCATTACAGGCCATTTATATAATCGCCTGCATAAACACGTCTCGGGTGTGCGATGCTCAGTGGGACCCTGGTGGTCGCCCAGGGCCCCGGACAGCTGACTATGACAGCTGACTAGGTTGCCGTTATGCAGCAGGAGATATCTGCCTGGTCAGATGACATCATCTGAGGAGCCAAAGGACGCGTGTCGCCTTCCTACATGCCTCCAACGCAGCCCCCACAGCACACCAGCTCTCCACCCGGGCACTCGCGTCTTGTACGGATACGAGTAGAGGTGGGGCAGCTGGCGCTAGGGTTGGAGGAGGTGACTGTTCCACAGGAAATATGCTGAGAGGGAGGGACATAGAACCAGAGAATCTCTTTAATCCCACCAATTAAGGGCTCGGGTAGCAAACTCGATCTCACTGGAAAATCATGACAAAGTGAATGAGGCTGAGGCTAAAAGTGGTTTTTTTTTTTTTTGGGTGGAGGGGGTCACCATGGCAATGGAGTAACAACTAAAAACAGGGCCTGTGTGCAGTGAGTCATCTGGGAAACAGTCCATTTGAGGGGGGGGGTTGAACAAGATTCTTCTACAAACAGCAGCCCCAGCGTGAGATGAACGGCGGTGGGGCCCCACCTTCCTCACCACGAGGAGGGGCTCTGATGAGGTCTGGCCCAGGACCAAGACAGGAGGCCAAGGGGCTGTTAAGCTTCACCACTAGAGGGAGCCCAGGCTAGACGGGCACAGGTGGTACATAGAAACAGGGACCTAAGCCTAGCAGAAGCTGTGAAATAACTTCATGCTTAACTTGTAAACTGGATGGAGTTAAATAGCAAAACAGTGGAGGCATGGGAATTTTTTAAAAGCACATTGTTGCAAGAGCAAGAGGACTTCATACCTGTTTCCAGCAAAACTAAATCTAAGAAACTACAACCAAGGTGGTTTACTAAGGAAATTAAGAATAAAGTCAGGAAGAAGAGCTCTGTTCACAAATGGAAAATAATAATTTCAAAATTAAGCAGGAGTACCTAAGTCCACAGGGTGAGTTACAAAATAACATTAGACTCTAAGAGGAATGTAGAAAGGAAGACTGCATTGGAGAGTAAGCATGACATTAATAGTTTCTTCCAATATTTTAACTCCAAAAGAGCTCTAAAAGCTGAAATTACTCATTTGCAAGATAGTAAGGGGCTTATAATTGAAAATGAAACTGATATAGTAAATGAGTTTAATGATAATTTTACATGGGTGTTCACAGTAGAGAACATGATTAACTCGCCACCATTTTGTATGAATACAGCATCATCTATGACCAATATATGTATAACTGAGGCTGATGTGATACTAAGCCTAGCTAAGCTCAAAATAAATAAATTGCAGGACCCTGATGGCATCTTACCTATAGTTTTAAAAGGGATAAGGGATATTATTAGCCAACCTTTATAATATTCCAGAAATCGTTATCTGCAGGTGTGGTACCTTCAGATTGGAAGCATGCTAATATAACACCCATATTCAAAACAGGGGATAGAAGTAACCCAGCAAACTGTAGGTCAATCAATTTAACTAGCATTACTGGAAAAATAATGGGAGCTACAATCCAAGTGAAAATGGTAGATTACCTGGATTCAAATAACATTGAGGGATAGCTTACATGGATTTAGGCGACGTAGATCCTGTTTAACGAATCTACTTGAGTTCTTTGAGGAAGCTACAAAAGAAATTGGTCACAAAAAGTCCTACGATGTGATCTACTTAGATTTCCAGAAGGCCTTTGATGTTGTCCCCCACAAACGGCTCTTGCTTAAGCTCAAAGCTGCAGGGATTTTAGGAACTGTGGCATCTAGGATCAAAAACTGGTTAACAGAAAGGAAGCAGCAAGTAATTATTAGAAGCACAATGTCACATTGGGCCTGCGTTCATAGTGGGGTACCACAGGGTTCAATTTTAGGACCACTATTGTTCCTAATTCACATTAATGACACCAATATATACAGTAAACTGCTTAAATTTGCAGACGACACCAAGGTGGGTGGTGTAGCAGATACTGATCTAGCAGCGGAGATCTGGATTTAATTAGCGACTGGGCTGATACCATGTCCCACAATCGCCAGTGTGGGAGAAGCAATAAAAAAAAAGGCTAATAGAATGTTGGGTTAAACTCCACACACCTAGAGAAGTTAAAGGAAGTCATGCTACGATTATATAATTCCTTGGTAAGATCCCAGCTAGAGCACAGTGTGCAGGTTTGGTTACCATACCTTAAGGACATTGCTGCCTTAGAAAAGGTGCAAAAGAGGGCTACGAGAATGATTCCTGGTCTTAGAAGAATGTCTTATGAGGAGAGATGAGATGAATCTGTTTAGCCTCGAGCAAAGGAGACTAAAGGGGGACATCCAGGTATATAAGATTCTAGAATGCTGTTCAGCCAAATGGCTATTTCAATATTAGTTTGAATACTAGAACTCATGGCCATAAGTGGAAATTAGCGGGAGAACATTTTAAAACAAAGTTGAGGAAGCACTTCTTTACACAGCATGTAGTTAGAGTATGGAAGAGTCTTCCTACTCGTCTAGCGCAAGATAAAACCCTGGGTTCCTTTAAATAAGAGCTAGATAATAGCTCAGAGTTGTTAAAATCTTAAGTTCTCCCTAAACAAGCATGATGCGCCGAATGGCCGCCTCTCGTTTGTATAGTTCTTATGTTCTAATGTATGTAGTTTAACACATTACCAAACAGTGTCTTTCCCTGTCAGAGGCTGATCATAAATACAGCAAGATAGCAAACAACTTTAGGCCTCTCACGCGAGACGTAGTGTGAACGCGGCGAGCGCTCCTTACCGACATAGGACGAGGTGCTGGAATGCTGGAGCCGCTCCGCCCACAGGACACACAGCTCACTCTTGGTGAAGCACTCCACACCGTAGCACACCTGGTATTCCGGCTTGGCCAAAACTTGCACGGGGATGGTCTTCATTGAAGTTACAAAACACAGAGCAGCGTAAAACGATCATTCGGGCGGCTGCGTTCGGACTATAGGCGTCGGTTACTGCATGCGCTGACACAACGGTGGCGGGAGGAAAAGACGGAGCAGTGACCTTATTGGGACCTTGGCCCAGCTTGGTGCGCCGCGCAAATGGGATGCTG
Source organism: Cyphomyrus plagiostoma (assembly GCA_019775915.2). Taxonomy (NCBI): domain Eukaryota; kingdom Metazoa; phylum Chordata; class Actinopteri; order Osteoglossiformes; family Mormyridae; genus Cyphomyrus; species Cyphomyrus plagiostoma. Next base: position 21,332,132 of record JABFEA020000010.1, on the reverse strand, counting down.
CTCCGTACCAGCAGCAGCAGCTCCTGCAGGCTGTACATCTTATAGATCAGGTTCCCTTCCTGGGGCTCCTTATAATCCAGCTCATCCTCAGTCAAATCCAACAGGTTCTCTGGTAGCAGCCCTGTGAGACACACGTGGGGGGGGGTTAAGCAGTAAGTAGACGCTAACAAGATGAGACGCAATCAAAGGGGGACATGAGCGGAGGCAGCAGACGACCCCGGCAGCGGCTCGAGACTTTAGGAACGGCTGCTTGTACTCGAATACTCGCTGTCACTCTTTCATACTCATTGGGCTTTTCCACTGGCATACAGGAACCGGCCCGCACCCCAGCGGTACTGCGAAAAAAGCCCCGTTACAGCACGGTTCCAGCTCACTTTGGCTTTCCACTGCAGAAGGGTCGACTCGGTAATGACCCAACGTTGTTGAGTTTGGGGAGCGACACTTATTCACTGTTCACATGCAGTACATTATAATTTCAACGTGCTAATTTCCTAATTTCTACCACATCTGTGAGAATCGCCATGTTAAACAAGCATCACACGCTAGCAAAATTAGCATTAACTTACATAAATTTGCATGAATACAATGTGATGTGTGACACCACTACTAATGAATAATATATAGAACAGGGGTCACCAACATGGTGTCCACAGGCACCAGGATGCCCCCGCGCACCTGTTCTAAAAATAGCACAACCAGTTGCTACTCTTCTTTAATCACGTTTGCATTTATATAGATTTGAAAATTACAATATCTAAAAAAAAAAACATTTAAAACATGTTTATTATACATGAAGTTTAGATTAATATAAAAAAGTGTTGAATATTGATATTGTATGCATCTTACAGCCTTGTGTTTCCTGTGCGTAATTGGTTTGGTGGTCGCTGGGTGCTTGATGTCTTTTTCTGGACTGCTAACAAGGAGCGTGTTCTCCCCGGCAAGCGAGAGTCCATGCCTCTGTTGAACGCCACAATGTTATCCCTTTCCCACCTTAATCCATTATTGATAAAATCATGAACGTGATCTGTGTCTTCACTAGGGATGGGTATCGTTAAGGTTAACGGTATTACTACTACTTCCGATAACGCTTATCGATTCGGTACTTAACGGTACTCTTATCGGTACTTTTTGTTGTGTTTTTTAATTAAAAAATCAAAAATTGAGAACAGAAATAATTATTTTACATTTTAAAAAAGTGTTCTATAACAAACATCAATATTTGAGCAAATATCTATTACACAGAGAACACCAATGATTGTAAAACAAATAAACAATTTTCTTGTAAATAAATATACAGTGATTTAAAGGAAATTAGTTGGAGCATGCAGGTAGGCTGCAAAAGAACTAGCAGCAAAATCCAGCTAAACAATCACCTGTGGCTAATGTTTGTGTTTTATCATGAACACATTCACATAAATTAGTTAACTGTGTTTGGGATTAAAAGTAATACAGGTTTGGAAACTATTGCAATGTACGCTAAATTGAATGCATTTAATCACTACAAATTAATTTTTAGGTAAGCTCTGCTTTATAATTTCTTAGATAAATAATAATAAACTATTTCTAAAAGCAGTACTATAAAGGCATTTTAATGTTTAATATTTATTTAGGCTACTAAATACCCTAAATATTTAGCCTATGTAGGCTACATGTAACTGAATGTGTGTTTATTAAATTAACATTATAATACTGATTGAGAGAGACCTTATGTGATGTTTGTGTCGTTATTTTAACATAGCATACATACCTGAGGAGGCGGATGATGAAGTAGAAGCTAGGCAGTTGAAAACTTTGAATTTCTCTGTCTGCACATAATGCACTTTGGCTAGATGTTGAGATAAATTGCTTGCGTTTCCGCTTTTACAAGCGAAAATCTTGTTGCACTTGTTGCAACAAGCATTGTCCGTGTTCACACGGGTGAAGTGTAACCATACTTTGGATGGTTTGGCTCTCTCCGCCATTGTCACTCCATAAGCGCGAGCTCTCTCGTATTGTGTGTGAGTGAGCTCTGTGTACTGCGAAACAGACTACATTTCGTGCGTGAGATTGCAAATAACGGCAGTGCAGGCGAATAACGAATATTATCACAAATTACAAAAGGCTGGTCAGGTAAAATATGCTAGGTAATGTTTATTTAACAATGATAAATAGGAAATTTATTTTTTTTTTAAATTCTCCAGTACCAACAGCAGAACCGTTAACGTCAGAGCTTATCGATACTTCGGTCTTTTATAATTAGGCACCGTGACCGGGTTAAGTACCGGGTTTCGGTACCCATCCCTAGTCTTCACATATATATTATCATTAACGGTGCTCATCTAACTAAAGGTAATCAGAGCAAATTTGTTATTTAAGAAGAGTATCAAACTAGCAGGGCTTCATATGACTCAGTTCCCGTGAAGTAGCTCTCAGTTTCAAAAAGGGTGGTGACCCCTGATATAAAAATTGCCCTTTTCTCCCTTCAGATATTCCATGCTTATCAGTGCAGATCACTGGTATCTCCCTGCATTCCACCGGCTCAGCATGGTCGCGGCTCAGGTACATATTTTGCAATGGAAAACTGCCAGTTTCTGGCACGGTTTTGATAGCAGTGGAAAAGCACCATTAGACAAAAACAGTGACACATGACGATTCCGATTGATTACTACTTACTAGCTGGAGCTTCGGCTGGTGTAGACATCATGGCTGGGTCATCCCTCCGGCCCGGACTCTCCTTGGCTTCCAGGTAGGAGGTGACACAGGGCTTCACCAGGGACTGCGGGTGACTCTGGCTGGGGGGAATGATGGGTGCCATTGGGGGTGGGGACATGGGTTCGGGGGCCTGAGTCGGACTGGGTTTCAGCAAGGCGCTCTGCATGCGCAGGATCTGGCCCACTTGGTCACAGTTCTGGGCCGGTTTGACCTCCGGCCTCCTTGCAGACTTTGTAGACACTTGGGGTACCGGTGAGGCAGGACAAGGCTTTGTGGTCCCGTCCATATCTGGGGAGGGGGACCTAGGGGTTGCAGGAACCTGGTCTGGCGGGGCAGCTGTCCCTCTTGGGTGGGATTTGATTGAAACGGGACCTTGGTCGATGATCAGGCGTTCCTCATCAGAATCGCTGTCAGAAGCATGCCTGCCCAAGCTGGCCTGATCGGTGCCATCTCGTCTGGACTGCTTGGCCACAGGAGGGATGTCCAGCTCCGAACTGGACACGCTCAGCTCTGCCTTCTCCAGAGAGCAGTTGACTGTGGAAGATTCCAAGTCCGTCCAGGAGTCATTGACTTCCTTCCCAACCTGGGAGGACTCGGACTGAACGATGCCCTTCGCAGGCCTGGAAGACGCACTGCGTTTTTGGGGAGCTGCCGTCCGTGACCGGGCGACCTCCTGCTTGGCCACAGCAGTCTCACTCGTGCTTGCTGTACGTTTGGAGGACAAGGATGACTCGCCAAAGGTCTCCAAGTCTGTAAAATCTGCCTCAAAGTTAATTCCGGGATCGTCGAAAGTGAGGAGACTTCGGGGGTATCGCTCCTGCACAAAGACAGAATAAAACCAGATCAATCAAACCTGGAAGGTTCGAGGGACTCGAACCGGGACGGCCCTGGCTCTGGGGGCGGAGAGCTGGCATATTCTTCCTGTGACTTCATAGGTCGTGAAACATGGTGATTAAATGCTAATAAACCCTGACTGCATAAATCTATGGAGAGCACGCATGACCTTATTTACCAGGTTCATGAGAGAATGACTGTTACTTATGAAACTACTGACTTATTTCATGCATCCATGTCTTCCATCCACGTATCCAGCGAAGGCTCCTGGGAGCCTGACGCCTTCCAGGCGGAACCAGACAGCCCACCAGAGGCACATGTTCACATGCTATGGGTGTGTGTGATGCCGTTTTTTGGGATATCGAACCCATAACCTCGAAGGGGGGAGAGAACAGTGCCACCCACCAAGCCACTGTGTATGCTGACTGAATTTTATGTCTCCATATTTCCTCATTTAAAAAAGGACGACCTTGAAAACTAAAGTACTGCCTTGTTACTGCAATACTATTTGACAGAATTTACAAAACATTAACCTCCTTAGCATTACAATCCAGCATCCTCTATTGTCCCATATTGCCATATACACTAAAACAGGACCTGGCTTTTTTCCCCGGGAAACATTAGACAGCTTTTTGGCGCCCCCTACTGCCAAATGCCATACATACTTCTAACGGAGCTGAAGGCTTTTCCAGGGTCAGCACAAGTGCTTTCTGTGAGGGCATCTTCCTCAGCGCCAGTTTCACACTCTCCTCATGGAAAAGGGCGTTCCTCTCCCTCGGCGTTATTTCCGTCTTCACCAGGGGGGAGTCCACGTACACCACTTTATGAGAGCCGCTCCCTGCAAAGCGGGTAAGACACCTAATGCTGCGGGGTAAAATCTGACGGAAATGGCAGCGCCAACCCCCCAGCTGAAAAGCTTCTGCTGCCGGTCATTATGTGAAGATACTAACACTCCACACATATCTACAAGGCAAACATTTATAGGACAGAGAAGAATTCTGCGACCCAGGCCTGGTGTACCGCTGACTGCGGCAGTGCCCTTGACCCACACGGGCAGCTCCCATGTCTCTCTGTACTCGGGGCCGTGGTTGTCTAACAGCCGCAGCAGGGCGGCGCTGCTCAGGCAGACGTGAGGCTTGTAGCGAGCGCACAGCTTCTCCGCGTTCGCGTCGCCGCTGATGTCCTGTAGGGGGTGAACATGAGCATATCTGCACAAAGCCCAAACACAACAAACCGCCTCAACATGCCCTCGGCCTCAGGCTGAAGTTTGGCAGCATAAATCCGGGCACGTCTTCACACCTATTCACATCTGCGGGCCAGAACTCCTCACGTGGACCCGAGACGTACAGACTGGCAATTTACATTCAAAATGAATTCAGCACGAAAAACAGCCTTTAAGGGACAGGGAGTAAGGCAAATACTCGCCTGGTGGGTAAAAAAAAAAAATTAAAAATTAAGAAAAAATACAATTATAAATAGATAAATAAAAAACACAGGGGAAAAATGTGTGCGAGTTCATGATACAGCACCCCAATTAAAATGGAAGGCTTTTTATGACATCAACACAGAATGCATTACTTTTTGTAAAAAAAGGAGGAAAGCTTAGAAAATTTCCCCCCGGTGATGTGTAGTGATTAATATGTCCTTTGGTTCACAATTACCAAACTGAAATGAAGGCTTTGACAAATTAAATTTAAAACCAGTTTGGCAGTAGGCATTTGAAGTGTTTAAATAAGCACTTACAGCTGCCAGTGTGAGGTGTACTTGCTCCCCCTGGTGGCCATGTACGCATATTACTAATTGGTAGAGAATCCAGTGATTCCTAGCACTACATAGACATTTCATGCAAACAAGCATTTCTGTGAATACCATGTGTGCCTGGTTAGCCTTCTTGTCTGGTGGAGTCTCGGACGCCACTGTGTCGTAGTCCAATGCAAGCTGGATGTCCTTTGGTAGCTGTTTCTTGACATCTATGATGTTCACTTTTCCCTTTTCCAAACAAATCACTTTAGGCATAATACCATTTATCAGCCATTTCACAATTTTTTGCCAATGTTTTATGCAAAAGCACCCAGTCACACAGAGAAACTAGCTGTATGCAGCATGTGCTTTAAGGTCCGATGGAGCGTACCAGTATGAGGAGCTGCTTCTCAAAGTTCAGGGAGAGTTCGGGGTTGAACTTTCCCCCTGTGATGCTGGTCATCTCATGGATGTGATAAACCTGTGGGTAACTCCTCACCTTGGCAATGCTGGCTCTCAGATACTCCTGTCACACAATCACTGAAGAGATTAGCTCAGGCATATGATTGGAACAGTCTCAATATGAATCCATACACAAGTAGGGAGGTGAGCATGGACCTGAGGCCAGCAGCCACGCCCACTTAGATATATCACATAGAACACGGGACCACGCCCACCGATATACCACATAGAACCCGAGACCGACAGACACGCCCACCTCGGTGTATCGAGCGGCTCCTTCACACAGGTGACCGTAATCCTCCGCACACAGCCGCGCCACATCCTGCAAATACTTCATGAACTCGACCACTTCAATCTTCACACGTTCTTGCAATTGCTCAAATATGAATAAAAAAAAGACAATGTTAGTGAACCCCCAACTTCATTAATATAATACTAGATTACTAATATTAACAACCGGTCTAATTAATCAATAATATTTCAAATTTAAAAACATAATAAACAATAAATATCACTTCGTATATATGACAACAGCTGCGCGATTACCGGAAAAGAGTTTGTAGGGCAAAGTTTCATTAACATTCGTAAATACAGCATCTGTTCCTTAGTGGTCAGGCTAGAGAACCGAGGGAATGGCAGTCTCGGCTCTGGGTAAACGTTGCCGTCAACGGCGGCCTTTGCGTTCGCGGCCGAAGGCTCCTCCGTTACAGCAGGGGATTCCGCCGGCTTCTCCTTCTTCCCTTCGGTGGTTCCTGTCGAGCTTACTTCCAGAGCGCTTCAAGGAAGTATTTAACAGTTCATTAATAAAACACGAACACTAATTTTAAAAAGTGTCCAAGGCGTGAAGTAAAGACGTCATTTCAACGTTACTGCCAATTTAACCGCTGCTTCCATCAAGTATAATAACGTCATTAATATAAATTTAAATATAAGCCACATACCTTTGCGCTATGGCCCAAAGCTCTTTTATGTTAGGAGCCAAAGTATACTTATCATACAGATCTCGAGAAAACCCGACAATACCATTTCGAGGGGAGTCGTCCCTGTTAATAAAACGATAAAAATGTTGGTGTTGTGTTTTTAGCAACGGACATGAACTCTAAATACTAAAATAAATTAATGTGGATAACTCTGCAAGGAAGATTCCTCTTCAGAATTCTTTGCCTAATTGGAAAGCGACGCCACAGTAAAAAACTTAAGATATCCACTTATTTTGTTCTTTGGTGTGACTAAACAGCATTTATGTGGACCCAAATTTGGCCACAAATTAATTTACCACAAAGGGTGAATAAGGTTGCACGCTCTAAATGTGAAAATACAAACTATTTCTGTCAAGTCGACGTTAACATAAAACTGGCTCATACATAACAAGTCAAAACTACTTAATCACATGCAATTTTAAAAAGACGTTAATATAAAAAAAACTATCATAACGCACCAAATCAGCTCCATAGTTCGTCTCCCAAACCGATAACACACCAGTACTACCACTGTGCTTAGTGCAAGGTGTTGCTTCTATATGCTTCCCCTGGAAACAAGGACTTCCAGACACACATGGGGCCGACGCTCTGATGTTGAAATGCAGCCTTTCCTATATAGCACGACTACGTTGTTATCGGAAAAATAACGAATTTAATAAAAAAGGCATGAAATTACCCTATGATTTGTTAACAAAAAACGAAAAACTAACATTTCAAAATAAGAAGAAACCCAAAACGATAACATTTTGGATTGCTAGCAGGTCTAAATATAAAATGTAGGTCTGCATCATAACCCTCCTGCTATAATTGTGTTAAGTTCGGTTTATCTATTACAAGTTAACTCATTATATCACAAGGTTAAATGGAATCGCTGTCATAAACATTGATTTATGATTTTAAGTGATTAGGGCATATGTAAATTTACAAGTTTGTCTTAAACGTTGACGTCATGATAAAAAGTTAAAGTTCATTAATTCATTTGTTGGGTGACGGCTGGCTCCGTGTTCAATAGTATAGCCTCGCACCTCTTAGAGGTTGGGGTTTAAACCCCGCGTAAATGTACTCCCTGAGCTCTCGTTGGTTTCCTGTAGGTGCTCCAGTTCCCTCCTGCAGTCGAAAAACAGGTGAGTTAAAGCGCCCATTGTGAATGTAACGTAAATGGACCGGCATTCCAGCCCCTTTCCCGATCAGACTCACTGTACTATAGAGAAGTGGTTGTAAATAGATGCGTCTTTTACAATTTAGGCCATAAAGTATCCAGTAGATTTTGGAATAATATTGCTAATTATATTTCTGTCAGTAATAAAACACGACTTGATCAATTAATCGAATATTCTATATTTAGCACAACGTAAACCATGGAAATGTGTAAAACTTATTCATTTGTGAAACGATCCAGGTCAATTTCTCTGCTCAGCAATATAAGAGCAGCTTTTATCCATTGGGATTTGAATGAACAGAACCTGATTACAGGTCCGGCTCTGGAGAGGCGCCGCCATCTGCTGCCCCATTTGTAGAATATCATACGCTTTACGCTCCGTATTTTATAATACGGCAATCATATAAGACGTCACCATAAGCCGGTATAAATAATAATAATAATAATAATAATAATAATAATAATAATAATAATAATAGTGGTCGTAATTACCCATAATTTTCGTCATTATAATTGTTGTTTATAATAATAAAACAATAATAATAATAATTTTTATTATGGCCCTACATTGTAATTTGCTTCAGTTAGTTTTAGTATGAAGACACACACATAACACAGCCGATTCTGGCTGCGGTCTCACTGTGGTTTAAAGGAGGTCGTACTCCAGAGAACTTCATAGAGCCTTAGCGACGCTCTATGAGAATATAAATCAGACAGAGAACAATAAATTGAACAGAAAATAGGAGCCCATTACAAGCTGTCGTTTTATTATGGGGTAACCGTACATAGTGCACATCTAAAATCGATGTGTCGAATGCACTTTTAATAAAGGTAATATTAAAGGTACAGCTTCTAAGTACAATATAACAACATTCATATTAGAATGAAAAGTATTTAAAAGACAACATTAAATTTCTTATTTTCTTTACAGCTGTATTTACAAAATGAATCAAAATACTTATTTTATTTTTAAGAATTAGACAGGAAGGAGCAAAACTACCATTGTGAAGACACTACTCCTAAGGAGAGTTCAAATGAGCCGGATAAAAAGTTTCATGACAATTTGTCCCCGTTTTAAGATCAGTAGCAAACATATACATTTGTGGGAACCACAATCCTCTATCTGCATTTACATTTTTTATTTTGCTGAAGCATGGAAAATATCCTCTTGATCTTACATTTAACAAAAACAATGTAGAAGAAATTCAGATGAGTGCTGAATCCGTTTCCGTGTATACATACACACCCGAATACTTAAAATACAGTGATTTAATCCATTTTTTGTATTACATCAAATATTTATATTCAGTCCAGGTTAGAACAAAAACACCAGTTGCACCAGGATGCGGAGCCGTGGCGCGAACAGAGCGCGTTCTTTCCTTTTCTTAGCTAATGTCACCCAGAATGTACTCGTAGTTAGTAAGCCGTCGTCGTGTAATTCTGGTGTTCAGTCCTCTGTGAATGACCCTCAGAAGCCCACTTCATACGGAAAATGCCGTGCTATGTATTTCTATTGTTTGTTGTTACCTACTTAATGATGAACGTTAAGAAAGAAGAAACAGTCCTTCAACGGTCTTAGCAGATATCAAACACTGAGATGACCAGTTACTAGTAAAGACAACATGACAATAGTTTGAAACACAAGATAGAATTTTCAATGTGCAAATACATTGTCATTCACAATACAACTTCAGAAATAGAAAACAACATGAACAGTTTCATATAACTTGTGCATCCTGTAACACCGAGAAAACCTCGGAGTGATTTATTGTGTATTATTGCGAGCATATTCTGGCTGAAATTGGCTACAAAAAGAACTGAGAAACGTTAAAAACTTGTTACTTATGGAGGTGATTTTTGTATAGTAACAATGACAGTGTCTCTGGTGGTTTTTTTTTTATTTTGTGAAAGGAAAAGGACTTATATACTGTAGGCTACCTTCACACTAACAAAGCCTGCTTGTGAAAATAAGGGTCCACAAAGCTGTGTTCTGCCGAGGGACTTTCAAAAAGCCCCCATAACTGAAACTAGCAGCCACCGACAGGTGGGGGCCGCAGTGCTACCTCGGAGGGGGGTGTTCGGCTTCCGTACTTCACCGCGGACTCGGACTGCAGCTTTGCCCCACTCTTTTCACAATCAGAACTGGCTCAACAACAAATTCAGGATACTTAAAAAGCAAACATACATAATACTGCTTGTCAGTCAAAATCAAATCAATGCATTTTTTTTTCTGTAGCGGGAATCTTTTTTTTAATATTATTTTTGCGACTAGCGTTAATTAAACCAATACTGCTTTTTGCTAATAATCTTAAAGCATGAGAGAACAACCCTCATCCCAAGACTAGCACGCTGATACAGGTACTTGCTGGGTATCATAGTCGTCATATTATTACCGTAATTATCTTTTTAAGCCTAATATTAATAACGCGTCAACACTCAGTGAAATTAATAGGACAGATAGGGTGGCCTAGTCTAAGAATTAAGATTTTGTTCACAAAATTAACTTACCTAGCACCACACATCAGAATAACACAAAATAAATTGAAACACACCCTACCTTTATCGCACTAAGTCTAGGAGAGAGTAGTATACTAAACAGATATTGTACAACATGATGTATTTAATAAACAGGTAAATATTTGCACTGAGTAGGCTTTGATAGCAGTATGCTCTTCTTACCTATACAGACAGAACTTTTAAATTGAACCCTATACATGGATCAATAATAACATTAAATATTGTGAAATAAAATCAGGGTGAGAGAGAGAGAGAGAGAGAATGTATAGGTCAACTGAAGTTCTTAGTTCTACAAAGGGACAGAACCTGTTAAGTCAAATATACACATGAAAAAAAAATGACACCACCAGAAAAAAAGTGATAAATAAGAGATTGTATTTACATGCAGATGTCTAAAACTTTTACACAAAATTAATAATAATACAACGTTTATATTATTGCTTGACATTCAGTTATGGCTAGAAGTTATTCTCTATCGTTTTTTTAAATTTTTTTTAAAAAAAGAGTTTTATTTTTCATGACTATGCCTGCTGTACTTTTGAAAATGATAATTTACTTAGGAAGGTTTCCATAAAATGAACCAATGCAAATATGAATAACGAGACAATGAAGGTAATAGACCGTGACGTCGATGCTAAGTTAAAGCCTTGTCTGGGTTGGTCTGTCCTGTGCCTACAGTGCGCGCGCCTACGCACACTAACCCTGCGTTAGTTCTCATCGTCCTTCTCCTAACCATATTGCTCACATTCAGATCTGACTATAAACATAATAAAAGCACAAACAAAATTCAGTTCATTTTTAAAAATCTATCAATCAAGGACATCATCTGAATAATAGCATAACAAAACCCGACGCTACGTAACAAATCATCGTCAAATTTCACTGCTGAAATAACCTATTAAAACAACCGTAATGGTGTGATTGTATGGCTACTAATTTAAGATGAACAACAGACTTCAAATCACCTTAACCCAAATATATACGTGTGTGTAATATATATATATATATATATATATATATATATATATATGTGCAATTCATAGCAAGACTGTAGACTAGCAGAAGTTAATCAAATTGTCATATTGTCCAAAGAGGGTGATGAACCAAGACGTAGTCTCAGATTAGGCCGTTCTGGGTCTATATCTAGCTACAGACAGTGAATCACCCAGAAATCTCAAGGATGGGTACCTGCAACATTAAGTCTGCAATAGCTTTACTTGCAATTTTCGTTTCCGGCTGATATTGCTGATAGTACTTTTCACAGAGAGTCACAGTTGGCAAAACACAATAAAAGCAGAGGTACATGTACCGACTGCGGAAAGGAAATGACTGCGTTTCAGGACGGGGGCACACATGACATTTGCGCACTGATTGGGACACAGCTTAGCACCAGTCGACAGAGATAACGCGAGTTATGGTTCACTACAGTTACTGAGAAGATCCTCTAAAACCCGTATTAATAATGCACATAATGCGCCGCTAATGTCTATAACGTACCAGTTTAATAAGCTATATCTACAGCGCTACCTTGGCACACAGCTAGTGTCTTTCCCTGTTTGGACAAGCAGAGAGGTCCCTGTCAGAATAAATGTTTACTGGAGTAAAACCTTATATCCCAACAGAGACGCTTTCTTCCCAGATGCAATAAAGCTGCCAGTATTTAGCTTCTCTTTTCTGAAACGAACAGGGTTACAGCTCCGCTCGGCAAAGATAACGATGCATTTGTTCTGAGGAGTCTAATTAACTTCTATGACGTCCAGAACCGTTCACATTACACATGTACAACTGTGCCTCTGAGTGATTTATGGAAATTGCATTGTTTCTAAACCAAACCGGTACCTTCTAATTTGTTGAGGGTAATTCAAGAAAGGATATATGTTCAGTTTATATTTTAGGTTCTATCTTGTTAATACTATACGCATTCAAATATGTGAAAATAATACCATGTTCCAGTTTTGATATGCGTATGAAATGAGATTAAATGAGAGCATTGGATAAAATTGAGGGTAAAAACATAGATATTGCACAGACTTTCCTTACAGGTTATAAACTGCAAACAAAGTTAAAAGCAAAACTTTTATGTACTAAGGTTTGTATTGTGTGTATGTTTTTCAAGATAAAACTTTGCCAAAAGAAAAGAAGAAAAAAATAATAATGAACAATCTCCATAGTGACACTTTCTTTCTGCTGCACATCTGAGAAAAAGATCTTTCGCACTTGAAAGTGTATGTGCTTCCAGATGCGTTTTACAAGGAGAGCGCCTTTCAGAGCACCCTGAAAGGAATACGCTGCCAATTAATAAAGCCTTACTATCTTTTTAAAATAAAGCACACACTGCATGTCCATATACACTTACTAAGAAATACCCAATGTCTAACGTGACCTTTCTATTTTAATACCTGCTAATGTTACTCTCCCTGAGCTTTCATTTCAAATGTCAATACCCATATGCAAACGATGAGACCAGAGGTTCATACCCACATAAGATTGTCATTCACAGTTTGATCATTTGTCTCTAGGTTTTGAGTTCCGCAGATGCCGTCAGCTGAACATAAATCGTATCTGGATGGCCTTGGAGTATTAACTAACAGGGATCGCGGAGCGGCGGCACTCCACATAAGTATTGCTTCCATCTTTAGTCTAGAAAAAATGCGAAATATTGTATAATATAAATGCTTCTTGAAGTGTAGAACGATCAATTTATTACTTTTATCTATATACGCGGATGCAAATAAAACTCGACGTGCCTACATGGATAACACATAGCACAACAAACGTGAAAAGCGAAATTGTACCAACACACTTAAGGTAATTTTGTTCTTGGCTTTTCAAAGACAATACGAAGGACGGTAAACGGACCACTATGGATATCGTATGGGATTAAATATATGGCTAAATCGTGTCTGAGTTATCATGACCAAGGTAACGTCAAATACAGCATTCTTACAATATCCGCAACGCCTCCCTCTGACTGCTGTAAATAGAACCTCTCGGACGTTTACCAGAAGAATTCATAAAAACACCACGAAACTGAAAGGATGAGAACAGAAAGCGCAAATAAGTGGTTTTCACGTCACTCTTCCCTGAGGGATAGCAGTACACAACAGGTTTGTCATGTACGTATTGCACTACAGAGGAATGAAAAAAAATCTATTATTATACAAGCTTCCTAACTCCAGTCCTCGGTATTATTACTAATCTAAAAGTCACTGTCTAGTTCTTGGAATGTCAAAACACTACAACACTACAAAAGTCTGCCTCTTTGACACGGTGAAAACATGAGGATCTACTATGGCACCTGTAGATACAAATAACAAGTTTTTACACAATATTAAGTGGAAATTCAAACAAAACAACAAAGAGCCACTGTATCTGAAAATAACACTATCATTGTCTCGCATTACAATATATTTCTTTCCTCTCTCATCACACCGATTATAATTTATTGCAGGAATTCTGTAACTGCTACGTTTCGCCTCTCCCTTTTTAAAGTTGTATTACTATTTTTTTTTTTAGAATTACTACCAGACAAGGCTTTGAATGTTTTCACTTGCTGCCCAGTGCTGAAAGTTACTACTGATGTACACCTTACCAAAGAAAAAGTCTGACACGCACACACACTCCCTGACACTCGTATGCACATATGTAGATTAAAGGGGAGACAGTAAAATTGCAGAAACCCGGACGGAATATCTGAGAGGGGATATAACTGAAACTAGGACGGTGCTCAAATAGGCATTACACATGCCCTTTACACTTTCTTTGATTGGGTGGGGGTGATACCGTAGTTAGCCACTAGGTGGTACGCTTGGACAGGACTTAGTCCACAGCAACGTTAAACAAGCTGCTCCACCAACCAAACTTAAACCCAACTGAACAGTTCATACACGGGGAACAGCTAGACGGATGGGAATTTTCGGAGAACAGGAGCAAGCCGTTATAGGACTGCAGTCGTCTGCTGAGCCCAATTCGTAATACTATGTGTAATACGTGGCAATTTATATCGATGACAAGCGGAAGTTTTAACTATAACCACGTTTCAAACAAAACTGGGGCCGAGCGAATGGGTGCGGGGGGATTCACAAAATGCAGGTATTTCGCTAAATGTGATGTTGAACTGAGGGTAAATATCAACCAAAGGCCTCGGTTTTACTTCTTGGTTTGGTTTAGTCCTTCGCAGCTGCCCCACGTCCACCTCCTCAGCCTCGGAGCAGTTTGAGGATAGTGACTAAAGCTCTAGTTATTGAGTGAAATTAATGGATTAAAACTTTGTTTAAATTTACGATTTACGGCGTCCTCCCGACACCCCAAATAGCAAAATGCCAGGAATAAGCAGCATGTCCGCTTCCCGGAACTAGCCTCCGTGAATATGGTTTAAACTTGTTTCTTGTGCACATGCAACGCATCACTAGGTAACGCACAAGTCTTAAATAAAAAGGTGCAAAAAAAGTGCCTTATCGATTCGACAATAAAGAATCCTCTAACTACGAATATCATACAAGTTATTTAAAATAGAATCTAAAAACATCTGTTTTGTATAAGTACTAATGATCGTATACCCTGTTGCACGTTTAAAAAAACAGGTGAGATGGGCCCTTCTCGTTGTAGCAGACACCCTCAGTTTTACTAGGGTACCTCTCCGCTAAAGGATCGGAGGCAGGCGGGGGTTTCACTATGGTACCATGGATGATGGAGACTCCGACAGTGAAAAGTCTTTGTGTTTAAACGTTTATAGGACGGCCGGAATGGCGCGCTTCGTTGATTGGATTGTCCACTGGAAGGCGCTTTTAGCGCCACCTTTGCTGTTCACACCCTCCACGCCGCAGCAGCCCCACTGTTCCCTGCATCGAGTTTGCATTCTGAACACTGCATTCCACACAAAACAGCAGTTTAAAAAAAAAAAAAAAAACAGGACAAGAAAAATAAGGCTGAACTTGACCAAGACATGCCAAACAGCTTGTTGTGGACTTCTTGGGTGTAATAAGTATTATATTTTAGGTAATGCATTCTGATTTCATGTTATGTCTTGTTTCATTAAGGAAATGACACAATTTTCAGTACTGAATAGAACTTTTTCAAAGGTCTAATTGTGCTTCAAGTTCACATTAAGATTATGATTGATTTGTGGGGTTTTTCGTTTTCATGTTTTTTAAGAGATCACTGTTTAGTGCCAATGTAAAGGGCCTCCTGTGATGTACAGGTTGTGGCGTGGGCATGGCGACACACACGCATGCGAGTGCCAAGTTCACCTGAAAGGAAGTCGCCTGTATCCTCTCCTTGCCCTGGGCATAGGATCCCGTCCGTGTTAAAAAAGCACAAAACGAAAAACCAACTAAAACCAACCGAAGAGTAGAAATAGACGCCCCCCCCCCACACCCGCCCCCGCTCCCAGTTGTGCAGTGTGCTGGTTGTCCTGGCTCATGCCGGGCACCGTTAAAGTGTCTCAGATGCATCCCGCTCTGCTCCTCCCAGCAATGCAGGCGTGGGCCCCTCCGCCTCCGGGCTGCTAGCCCTCCACGGGCATCGACTGCTCGAAGTCTGAGCCGAACAGCTCCTTGTACAAGGGGGGGAAGTGGGTGCGCACAATGTCCGGGTATATTGCTTTAAAAGCCGTCAGCTTCTCCGTGTGCCGGCTGCACAGCGCTCGCAGCGTCGACACTTTGCATATCAACTGTGAAGAGATTACACAGGGTGTTACTCGCACGTAGCCTCTCGGAGCCCGGCTCGGGTTCAAAGCGGCCCAGTGTTTGCTCTCTACAGGGGGTGGGGGGTAGCTATTCCTTCACAGATGATGCAATGAGGATACCACTTCAAAACTCTGTTCTGTTTATCCAAAGAGCTGGAAAACATACACTCTGCGTTCTCTCATACAGGAAAAATATTCACGCTGGCCCTGAGAGACATTTACAGGCTTCTCCTGTGGAAGGCGCTGCTTCCCCAGCCTGTCAGAACCGGGACCTGGCTCCGGGGGACGGCGACCTCGCCTAGTCCACGCTTACCTTCGTTAGGATGCCGTCCTCTCTGTGGTTCTTCTGCAGGACATGCTGTAGGGCCAGCTGGATCTTCTGCTGCAATTTCTCCACCTTCACTTTCTCTTGAAGCCAGGACCGGTCTGGGGCAAACGATAGGGATGGACGGTTAGATGGACATAGCCGGGATCATCGGTGCAGTGACATTACACACACACACACACACACACACACAGGACGAATATCACAGGACTGTAGTTAGATACAGGGCTGACCACCGCCCCCCCCTGCCCGTGGAACAGGAGCCCGGAGAGTCCTCACCTGCAGACATCAACACGAATGCTGAGAACAAGGCGATCTCATCCTCCGACAGGTGCATAGAACACAGGTTTTTTCCAAACTCAAATATGGAGCCGATCAGGTCGTCGCAGCCTGGTGTAGAGGAGAGAGAGACAGTCGGGGGATGGGGGTGTGTCAGGAACAGGGCTTGGCTCGACATTACCCGACTCGGGAGAGCAAACGCAGCCTTAGCTGTGCCGTCTCTGCGTCTGATTACATTGATAGTGATCGGCAATCGGCTGCGACGCTGACTCTCTGCTTCCTGTCTCTGCCGCCATGTGACCTGGGGACCCTGCACGTTGAATAAGGCGCTCTGCTCAAACCTCCGGGCGTTGCCCGTGTGTGGTACACTGTTAAAACTCCAGTCACTCTGCAATGGTTTCCAGGGAAGACATTCAGGCGCGTGGCTTACTGGTGACGGCATAGACCCACCGAGACGAGCCCCAGGGCTGGGACCCCAGGTCCGGGCGAGGAAGGCCGACCCAGCATACATTTAGCGTGACCTCAGGAAGTGCAGGCAGGCGTTGGTACCCGGGCACACTCACCCAGGGACTTGAAGACATCAGGACCTGCGTATTTCCCATCGAAGTAGACGGTGTTGTTCTGAGAGTCGAAGGCACGGCACATTCTGACGAACACGACCTCCAGGGAACCTGTAAGAAGCACGGAACCACCTTCGTGCCTTTGATCTCCGCACAGCACGTTTGTTCTCTTAGAAGCCCTCCTACCACTTTACACAGATTATTACGATAATCATCGCCATCCACTGTTATCGCTCCTCTCTGTTTCTGTAAGATACCGTTTGCTTTAAATTAAATGACATTCTAGTCCAGTCATGGCTATCTGGGAGTCTTTTCTGTATAACGATTAGAAAATGTGCTGTGAAGTCGCGCTGGGGTGATGGATAGGGCGTGAAAAACAGCTTTCAGAGCTGAGTTACAGGATGAAAAGGGTGTAATGAAAACAATTATCGTGCTTTATGAACAGGCTGCAGTTTAACGTGTCACATTAGACCCCTGATCCCCAGTTAATTATTAATATCGGCAGCGGTAATGCAAATAAGAGTCAGAGAGAGCGAGCGAGAACACACTGCCCTGGGGGCCACCCTGCCTGTCTGTTTATCTGCGTGGTGGGGAACAGTTTGTCTCCTCGTTCGAGGAGGATGATGGGGGGAGGCGATGGGCGAGGAGGGGTGTCCCCACTCCTCCCGACGTGATCAGCTAATGACAGGAAGAATGCGGCATGTACCTGCTTTCAGAAGCACGATCTGATCGTTTTGACACAGCTCCATGAAGCCGTCGATGCGTTTGGCGAACTCCACCACGTACTGTATGGCCTCAGTGATCTTGATGGCACACAGCTGCCACATGACCTCCCGAGGCTGTGGGGGGGGGGGGGGGGGAGATGGCGTCCGTGATGCAGGTGTACAGCCTCCCCTTGACCCCTCCCCCGAGGTGTGGCAGCTGCGCCATACCTTGTTCTGGTAGTTCTCCATCTCCTCCTGCAGGAAAGCTTGCCAGGTCATCTGCTGAAGCTCCTCCCTCAGGTACTGACACGTCTCCATGTGGGACTTGGAGATGTTCTGCGCCAGATGTTCTGTAGGAGCGGCGGTGAGGAGAAGTGGGGAGAGGTTATGGAGAATGAGAGCAAGGAGCACCACCGCACGGGGCGCAGACGTACGGGGTGCAGACGTACGGGGTGCAGACGTACGGGGTGTAGACGGCCTGTGTTTACTCGTTCATTAATGACAGTTAAAGCAGCAAGTGATTTGTTGAGATACTTCAAACTCACACGTGGGGGGGGGCAGTCAGAGCCAGGTTTTGACGTGAATTGAGAGGGTTGGAGGGAAGACAACGTTACTCACAGAAACAAAGGTCATATTTTCTCTTGAAAAAAAGGACCAAAAATTTAATCATTTTTTAAAATACATTTGTTAAAAGGAAAAGTGTTCTAAAGCACAAGGGAGCCTAAAACAATGATTTCCCCAGACTCGTGCCCTGCTGGATCTTGATTGGCCCTAATTAATGGAAACTAATTACGAAAAAGCAGTTTTAATGAGTCTTGGAGATGAGTTTCCAACCTCCTGCTATTTTAAACCACCTTTGTGTCATTTGCCCCACAGTTCTGGGGGGGGGGGGGGGGGGGGGGGGGGGGGGGGGGGGGGGGGGGGGGGGGGGGGGGGGGGGGGGGGGGGGG
>JABFEA020000010.1:21295239-21309782 GCA_019775915.2 Cyphomyrus plagiostoma | reverse complement strand
ACCCAGCCTTCAACACACAAACACTCTGGGAGAGACTCCCTCAGTTAAGGTGGTCTTACCACCCAGCCTTCAACACACAAACACTCTGGGAGAGACTCCCTCAGTTAAGGTGGTCTTACCACCCAGCCTTCAACACACAAACACTCTGGGAGAGACTCCCTCAGCAAATGTAGTATTACTGTCCAGCTTTTAACAAACAGAGACTCTGCCTTTAATGAACAGAGATTCTCAGAAAGGCTCCCTTATTAAATTTAGCATCATCACAGAGACTGGGAGAGACTCCCACAGCAAATACAGTATCACTACAGAAACTCTCAGAGAGACTCCATTAGCAAATGTGGAATCACTGCAGTGACTCTGCGAGAGACTCCCACAGTAAATGCGGTATCACCACCCTGCCTTCAATGCACAGAGACTCCCTTATAGTCAGATCCACACCACAGGCCTCCCATTTCAACGAACCATTAAAAACGACCATGATAGACAGAACACTCCCAGTGGTAAGGAGACCCTTCCTACAACTGCTTGGTTTAAGCGCAGAGTGCCTTTCAAAAGAGCGATGGAGTAACAGATAATACGGTATGATTATCTCTGTTTATTTTTCAAATTGCAGCTGTTATTATTATTATTTACTTATGCCTTTGCTCCGCCGTGCTCCCCGCACCGCCCCTCCTGCTTGTGCTCTCTCTCGTTTGTTTTTATGTTTCCCCCACATGAATATTAACAGTTCATTGTATTTCTACTCCCTTAGCATTTTCAGCTTCATTACTTACATAATTTGTTCTGACATGCACTCACAACAACTCGAGCATGCTGTAATTAAGGCTGGCTGTGGCTGAGGGAGGGAGTGGGCCGCGTGTGCGGAGGCCGGGCAGCAGGGGGCAGTGCGGCGCTGCGGCCACCACCTCCTACTCGGAGGGCCTCCAGACTCAGTCCCTTTCGCTTTGCTCCTCCTTTCCAAACGCCACAGCTCTCCAAGACGCCTTAATTCCCCCTGAAGGAGCGAGCTTGAGCGAGCACTCAGTCAAGCCTGATGGAAGCCACCATGTCTGGCCACCTACAGGCCTGTTTATAGGGGGGCAAGGCCTACCTGTGGAGGCCACCAGTATGTACTATGTTACACAGGGAGCCCCACACGCACACGCATGTGCACTCATCTAGCTCAGTCATCCTTGTTCTTTAACACTTAAAACATCTATTTGAGCTAGGCATCATAACACAGTCAGTACGTTTACATGCACACTAAGAAAATCTAATTGTTTTGTTTGTCCGACTAAAACCGGACTTTTAACGTACATGTAAATGTGTTAGTCTGACTGAAATCGTACTAAATTGAATTTCTCAAAGTCGGACTAAGACACCCAGATAATGCAATTGGGAGTCGATTCACCCTTGCATATATACGGCTGAATTGGACTCAAACTGGCAGTACAACTTACAGCACGTACGAAATGTACAAAATGTACAGCACTGTAAAGCTGTCCAATTCACCGCTCAACTAAAGGGCGCTTTTCCACCGTACTAGGGACCGTACACTGTTACTGGCACTGAATGACATCACAATGCCAGGCGGGGTATTTTGTACTGAATTCGAAAAATGTAT
Source organism: Cyphomyrus plagiostoma (assembly GCA_019775915.2). NCBI lineage: Eukaryota > Metazoa > Chordata > Actinopteri > Osteoglossiformes > Mormyridae > Cyphomyrus > Cyphomyrus plagiostoma. The sequence goes on along the minus strand of JABFEA020000010.1, from coordinate 21,308,179 downwards.
GTAGTTAGGACTAGCCGATGTGCTATATTAATAGCAGCATTACATGTTATGCACATCCAATTCTTACATCGCTAGTCAGCTAGATTAAGATCAGGCTGTTTCTTACCTTCAGTTTGGTATGGATATTGTAGCGCAGGAAGTTTAAGTCTCGTGAAAATATATTTACTCTGTCGTAGGAGAAAAACCTAACAGGTTTTACAATTTTAACAATTATTCATCTTCAAGACTATTTAAAAACCAGTTTAACATTTACCTCCGCTGTTTTTGCATGAGCGCTACATGCGCTCTCCGAGACAATCATAGTAATTTTCATCTTGGCTGTTTAAATCACTCCCAGACAGGATTGTGAGAATTTTTCAAAATGTTGAACTGCGAAACACACCAATATTTATTACAACAAAATCACATTGCAATATCTGAAAATGTTCCAATACTGTGCTGTCATAGTGTATTATACAAAATACTTAATTTCTTGTTGTATCTGTTCTACTGACCAGATCACAATTAAAGCTTGTGTCACTACATTTGTCCATGCATCCGTTGTAATTAATGATATTATTATTTTTTTTTACGTCTGTGACGCAATAGGTTCACTGGAAAAAGCCCGGTAGTAACAACCTGAAAGGAACCGTATTGCCAGCTACTGTAGCGGAGTTGGACATACTCCAATCAATAAAACAATTCCCCTGGGACAAGGACAATAGTCCGATTAAGTGGCATAGTCAAGCTATAACTATAGCTCAACTTAGCTGTGCATGTAAATGTAATGACTGGAAAAGTCGAATGGAATAACCGCACATCTTAAAAAATGTGTGTTGGAATGTGCAAAAGCAAGTATAATACCAAATTAAATTTTCACATAAAGATACATGTAATTTGACATTCAGTTTAAATACACGCTAAGAGCATTAGAACAGAAATGTGACTTTAACATGGCATTTCCCCCCTTTGAGTCTCTGTTTTTCTCTCTCTTTTTGGAGCACAAATTATTTATGATGCAAATGATGGAGTTTTTCCCCTTAGGATGCTCCTGCACCTGATTCAAAATGTACTACGTGCCCCATGAAAGAGGGTATGCTGAAAGTCCCAAGAAATGATTCAAATGCGAAGAGGATTTAAGAATTAATTCACACTGCAGTGAAACACAAGCAGAAAGCTATATGGCTAAGAACCTGAGTTTAGTGATTCAGTATCTTCAGTATCTGCCTGTATCAATAAACAGGCAGCTGCCCCCAGTGTCTTCTAGAACAGTCTCTTGCCTGTGCTTCATCTTCCCTTGGTGGCTCAGCCTGATGCCATGCACAGGGCTTATAGTGTCCAACACTCATACCGAGGCCTTCTGTAAGGCAGCAGCTCCAGGGTGGAAAGCAACCCAGCAAAACCAGCAAATCAGCAATCAGCAAAACCGAGTCACAGTGGCCTTTACTCTGTCCCAGCTTCTTTCACTCCCCGACAGGCCCATTCACTCTCCCCCAGGCCCATTCATGCCCCCCCCCAGGCTCATTCACTCTCCCTGAGGGCCCCCTCACTCCCCCACAGGCTTCTTCGCTGGCCCCTGGCTCCTTCTCTCTCCCCCAGGCCACTTCGTTCTTACCCAGGATCCTTCACTCTCTCCTAGCCTCCGACACTGGGCCCCGGGGCCCATCACTCCCGACATTCCCTTCTCAGGTGCTCCGTCACAGACGCCAAACAGCCTCGGTGACACAGTGGTGGGTTCTCTGGTCTCATGGGAAGAGCACCCAGAAAAACACACCTCACTAATTATGCTTCCATATTAAGTTTGTTGCGGCTCTGCAAGACTTAGCCTGTGCTGGCAGCTTCCACCTCGCGGCGGCACCATCATCAGCCCGCAGAACACCACACCGAATTATATTTAAAGTGCCACACCGCCACAGTACAGATTCGATAGATAAAAGAAAAAAACGCTTTGTCAGGGAGATGAGGCGAGGGGCAGACACTGCAGGTGGACGGGCAGCAGTGGATTCCATTCTGCACGTGGCAGTGCAGGGCAGTGTACAGTTGGTCCAAATGGTGGTGGGAGGGGGTTGGGGGGGGGTCTCACTGGATCGTCTACATCGTCTGCGTTCTTACATTCAGATGCATTATTCACATACCCCTACCTTCTGCTAGTTTGCTTATCTGTGTATATCCAGGCCAGATGCAGAGTGCAGCCATTTAATGGGATTCAAAGAGCCCCAGTGGTCTGACCGAGCATCTGAGCATCTCCCACTGGCCCTGTCTGCACTGGGAGAGAACTGAGCTTCACACAGCGGCAGGACGCCACTGAAGGCTGATCCCATCATCAGGGGGTTCAACCGACAGCAGATTTAAGGGAGACAGCATCTGTGATGTCAGTGTTTATTCGACGTAATGAGGAATAGTGAGTCAGGCCTGTCACTCGCTTTCAGCGGTATAATGGAAACAATGCGGGCAGCCACTTCTCAATACAGGCCACTTGTGAAGGATTTTTTTAAAAACAAACGTTTATTCTCAGCTCTGGTGTAAGATAAATACAAAGATGATGCACTTATACATCCAAATATTTGATGAAGCCAACAAGCTAAAGCCGTGTGTGTGTGTGTGTGGGGGGGGGGGGTTGTCTGCATGTGTGTGCATAGCTGTGTGTGTATGTGTTTGTGTGGGACTGCTTGATTACTTATGGTTAAAATTGTCATAGTTTGGATTAGGGTTTTGCCCCTAGAGATGAATGGAGAGTCCCCCTGTGTTTGTGTGCGTGCACGCGTGTGCCTGTGGGTGTGTGTGTGTGTGTGTGTGTGTGTGTGCGCGTGCATGTGGGTTTGTGTGTGTGTATGTGCGTGCATGTGGGTTTGTGTGTGTGTATGTGCGTGCATGTGGGTTTGTGTGTATGTGCGTGCATGTGGGTTTGTGTGTGTGTATGTGCGCGTGTGTGCCTGTGGCTGTGTGTGCATGTGCGCACGCGTGTGCCTGTGGCTGTGTGTGTATGTGCATGTGCACACGCGTGTGCCTGTGGGTGTGTGTGTGGCAGGACAGCTCGGCAGCTGTCAGCGACCGCATGATGAGAGCAGACAGAGCCGAGCTCACATTTATTATGTAAGTGACAGGACTGAGAGGCCCCCATGTGCCCTGGCGGGTCACCGTGCTGAGCACCAATCGCACAGGATGCACTGAGGGAGCTGCAAGCAAAGGCAGAGCATGTCAATGTTACCCTCCCCCTGTACAGGCCCAGTGAAGGCGCCGTGCAGGGAAATTGCCCACTAGTCATTCTTTAGCACTTGCATAAGTTTAAAACGATTATTAAAATGGGATATTGTGCATGTATTAATAGAGCCGTATGGAAGACAGTTTGCCCCATTTTTCCACCGCAAAGCAAACTGTGACCGCATTCCAACACAAACAATGAAACTGGTTCCTCCAGGCTACAGAGATCAGCTGCAGCTTCACAACACAGGATAAATACTGATACGCATGGAACTTGCAGAATTAAAAAGGAAGCATTTTTAAAGGATAAGCATGAATTTCGCTGCTTCAGTCTGCACAGCCGGTCCTACCAGGGGCGTTCAGTTTCCTAAGGCCCACTGAGCTCAAAAAGAGAGGTAGTGTGAATGTCACTGACGAAGGATGGTGACCCGGAGAAGCATAAATATGAGGCCTGTTTTGGGCTTGTGATATGCTGGCATAACAGCCGAGGGCAGGCACTTCATGGCCGCCCCACAGAGGGGGGCAAACAGGCGATGGCAGGCGCTTTTCACACCTGGGGAATCCTTGTTATCACTGGAAAAAGCAAACTAAAGGGAAACAACAGGCATCAGAGTATGTTTGAGGAAACCGAAGTGTAGTTTTAAATGCGGAATGCAGATGGCTGAAGGCCTTTTACACAAGCTTGGAAAAAGTAACGACAACAAGAGCCTTCACTCACTTAATTGAAAAAAAGGTACCAAGATTGCAATTGGTTAACGGTCCAGTACCTGTCAAGCAGCCTTGGACTCGTTTCCATGTAAGATGCTCCTGAGTGCATGTGCTTGTAACTGGGATATTAATATTTCAGGAGTCTTTTACATTCCGCTTGACTCGCGCAAGGAAATGCTTCCGAAGACCGACAGCATGAAGGGGAGAAAGAGGAAGACAGACCCCCCCCCCCCTCCGTCAGCGGAATAGTAATTGGCTTTCTAATTTATGTGCTGTATTGCTGCAGACTGACAAGCTTCCTGCCTGAACGTCTGTGTGTTCACACTCAGGGGGATACAACAAAAGCCAGAGTTTACAAACCAGGCGGGGGAGGGCGGGCGCTCTGACATCTTACGCTCCGCCAGAGACGGTGAGGCGGAGCCGAGTCCAGCACTACCTGCCGCAATCACAGAGCGCCGCTGTTCTCGAGCTCAGCACCGCTACCGGACTGCGGGTTCTTTTCCTCGTGCTGTCTGACGGCCCAATGGTGAATGCTGAGACCCCGCTGTGTATGTGCTGACATGGCTGGCTGAAAGACAGCAGCTGAAACCACCAAGCTGTAATGTGTATAATATACGTTCGCTGTCATATGCATTGCAATTTTGCGGATACGTGCCTGATGTTTCCATTTATGTATGTGATACGGTCTGCTGCCAACCACGTGATAGATGAGCGATTGTAAGATGGACGGGTGGGTGAGGAACAGAGGCACGTTAACACAGTCAGAGGCAGACGTAGCACAGTCAGAGACGCGCTAATGTGGCCAGAGGTACATTAGCGTAGTCAGAGGCACATTAATATAGTTAGAGCCACATTAATATGGTTAGAGGCACATTAGCACATTCAAAGGCACATTAATATAGTTAGAGCCACATTAATATGGTTAGAGGCACATTAGCACATTCAAAGGCACATTAGTATGGTTAGAGCCACATTAGTATGGTTAGAGGCACATTAGTATGATCAGAGCCACATTAGTATGGTTAGAGGAACATTAGCACAGTAACAAGCACATTAGTTTGGTTAGAACCACATTAGTATGGTCAGAGCCACATTAGTATGGTTAGAGGCACATTAGTATGGTCAGAGGCACACTAACACAGCCAGCGGCACGTTAATATGATCAGAGGCTTCCAACTATTTCCTACGATGGTATAGACAGTATAACAGAGGGGGGCTTTAACATTTAAACAAGGTAAGTTTAGCAGAGGCCCCTGAGCTTCAGTCAGGGTGAGCCTGTGCATTTAAGCATGCATGTAAGAACAAGCTGCTGTGCGCAAGAATGATGGCAGTCAGGCTGCCGGGCTCCTGACAAGCCCTTATTTAAGGGTGCTTGGTTTGAGGGTTGACCGTGCTTCTGAACAGCTCTCAACAGGCTGGCCATGTTTTGAGCCAGGTGGGGGGGGCGGTAGTGAAATAAGCGACCGTGGGCCCAAAGACCCATCACTGTTACACAAAGGAGTCTCTACACAGGCCTGTCCATGTTTTAGAAGGAAAGTCACTGCGTCATGTGCCCCCAAATACCGCCACCACCGATGGGGGGCAAAGACCAGGCTTCCTCTGACCGAGATCCTGGTATGATCGGTGTTTACCAAAAGTACTGCGCACAAGAGCGCTAGGAGGCATGCTGGATCATGGTGGATCGGCACGGCAGAGCAATGCCCATATTGTGGTCTTGTGTGGATATGGCTCAGGGGCCATTGGCACTGTACCCACAGACAGACGGTCCTCTGCTGTCTGCTCCACGCCGACAAGGGGGGGCTTCCTGCAAGATGTTCGTCAGTCAAAGCTGACGCTCTTATAGCCGCCACACAGTCCAGTGAGAGCCGGACACGCTCGGGAGAGTGAGCTGGCCTTGTCCGGGGGAGCACTGTCCGGGAAGGGCGTTCCGTAGCCAACCCGAGTGCCATTCCCACCCCGTGCAGCGGATGGAAAAAGCAGATCAATTTTTCAGCACTGGGGAAAAAACTAGGACAAAAGATTGTTTACAGCTCTAACCAGCCCAAACCATGGCAAACATGAATATTTATGGGAAAGACTCGAACCAGCCATTAGATGAGAGTAATAAGCCATCATAGCACTGAGTTAAATTCGGAGGCCGACTCAAAGACAGAACTGCAGAGCTATTCTACCATTTCCCTTAATTACCATCTAGAATAACACAGTGAACAGCACAGTTCAGAACTGCCTTTGATTTCACTCCTGATTCTGCTTTCATTCTCATGGCCTAGATGATCAGGGCACACACAGTATTTTGTGTTGAAGTGACCGTGCGCCATCGTTCGTGGGCCGCCCGCATGCACAAAGCCGGTGTTTCCGGTCCTTGGCGTCCACCGAGAAGTGCCGGCTCTCCGGGGAGGGGGGATTTACTGTGTGACCCAGTGAATCTCTCTGTTGTGCTCTGCCAGCCAGTGAACTGGAGCAGACCCCGCATCACCCTCCCCACCCGTGTCCTGTACGGTGTTTCCCGGGCTGCTGCCACGCCCCGCGGGCTTCGCCCATGCTTGCCGAACACACCTGACATTGTGATTGCATAGCATCCGCAAAGCGCACTGGCATGGTCTCGAGGTCAGTGGCGCAGAACAAAATGGTTTTGAGTAAAACGCTTTTCAGCAGCTCAGACGAGAGTGGAGTCAACACACTGCTTCACCAGAGCACAGTGGAGTCGACACACTGCTTCACCAGAGCACATGTAGTTGACACACTGCTTCACCAGAGCACAGTGAAGTCGACACACTGCTTCACCAGAGCACAGTGGAGTCGACACACTGCTTCACCAGAGCACAGTGGAGTCGACACACTGCTTCACCAGAGCACAGTGAAGTCGACACACTGCTTCACCAGAGCACAGTGAAGTCGACACACTGCTTCACCAGAGCGCAGTGAAGTCGACCATTGCGCAAAAATGACAAAGGACAGCTCTCCTAAAAAATGCTACGCTTTCCGGTTTTCCTGAGTCCACAAGGAAGAGGAAGCAGTTCTTCAACAGTGTCAGGAATCACCTAGCCTGCTTGTGATCCTTGTACCGAAACAGGAAGCGTGAAGGGGTAGGTGATGCTTCCGTGGACAAGCAGCTGCTGCAGACATAGCTGAGCGTTATCAGGCTCCCTGATCACTCGTCTCTAGGAGAGACCCACTACACGAGGGACCTGGCCATAGGGACTTGGCATGAGCGCAGCCCGTCTCAGGGTCATTAAGATGGGGCCGTCGCATTAAATTGTTGCTTCTCCTCAACTCCCTCTCCTGTGCAGCCACACATTTTTGCTGCTGAGGTTTCTGTGCAGGCGCCAAATGCAAGTGAAAGGAAGACAATTCTGTTCTGCAGTTAAACCACGGCGCTGTGTGGAAAGCGGGTAGCAGGCAGGCAGGTGGGCAAGTGTGTCCACAGCTAGCAGGCCCCCCCCACAGGGGGAGCAGCCCCCCTGGGCCCCGGGCCCCCTTCTTTTGTCATGATACCTGGCAATCCACCTTTCCTTTACTGTTTTCAGTCTCAAGGGATGGCAAAACGAGTGATCAGGGAGGGCATATGGTTAATATGCTAAAATCAGTCACCTTACTAATGGAGGGTAAACTAGCTATATGAACTTTGATGTTTTAAACTATAGAACATTTCTGATTCTTGGAAATTCTCTATATGGAGATACTAAGAAGTACTTTGTCCTGGGTAGAGATGGTGTAAGATAAACAGGCACTTCCAAGAACCTTCTTTGCAGTGTGTGTCAAGGCAGCGGATGGGCTAAAATCATGGATTCTGCTCCCGGAACAGGCACTGTCCGTCTGGGGCCCCCGGCCTCATTAACATCAGGGACTAATCAATACTTTCCACTGGGGAAAATTGACCGGACAGCCCATATGGAAGAAATGACGGAGCTGGAGCTGGACGGGACACCCCCACAACACTCTGGCTTGGCCCCATCGACCCGGAAAACGTTCCATCAGCACGATGGAAAAGGAGCGGCCTGCCTGGAGCAGAGGAGTTCATACAGCCCACGCCGATCTCCCACAGAAGGCAACTGCAAATCAGTAACAGCAGACGGCGGAATGTGAGAGCTTGTGGAAAAACAGAAATAATTACGTCATCTTAAGCTCAGGCTCTCAGAAAGCAGAATTCCAGTTTACTGTTATTGGAAAAAAGAAATAGAAAAACAAAACAAAAAGAAGTAAATCAGGCTACTTTTACAGATATTGGCAATGAGACATAGCTTACACTGATTACTGGTATATACAGTAATTAATCATCATTAACGGTTCAATAAGCTATTAAACAGCCATGAGAGTGACTGTAGATGTCATCATAGTTGGAGTGCTGAGTCTGGGCAGAAGCCCGGCGTGACCCTGACAGTCTAGCGGAGAGAGCGTAAATACCGCGTCTCGGGGTGGGTAGAGTGTAAACGCCATGTTGTGAGGTTGAGAAACACTATGGGAGAGAGTGTAAACACTGTGTTATGGGAGGGAGAGAGAGTAAACATTGTGTTACGAGGTGGAGAGAGTGTAAATATCATGTTACAGGAGTGAGAGAGCATAAACACTGTGCTACGGGAGAGAGAGAGTGTAAATAATATGTTACAAGATGGAGAGACCGTAAACGTCATGTTACAGGAGGGAGAGAGCGTAAATACCTTGTTATGGGGCAGAGAGAGTGTAAACACTGAGTTATGGGATGGAAAGGGCACAAACCACTGAGATATGGGATGGAGAGAGCATAAAAACAGTGTTACATGGTGGAGAGAGTGTTCACACCACTTTCGGGGGAGGAGAGAGCATGAACACAGTGTTACAGGTGGACAGAGCGTAAACACCCTGTTACGGGAGGGAGAGAGCATATACACCATGTTATGGGATGGAGAGAGTGTTTACACTGTGTTGGGGGAGGAGATGACATAATATAGTAGGAAGAGAGTGTAAACACCGTGCTTCAGGGGGGAGATAGCATAAACACCTCGTTATGGGGCAGAGAGAGTGTACACACTGAGTTATGGTATGGAGAGAGTGTAAATATCATGTTACAGGGTGGAGAGAGCGTAAACACTGTGCTATGAGGCGGAGAGAGTGTAAATACTGTGTTATAGAAGGGAAAGAGTGTAAACACTGTTACAGGGTGGAGAGAGCATAAACACCCTGTTACTGTAGGGGGAGGGGGGGGCGTAAACACCGCATTGGGGGGCAAAAAGAGTGCAACCACTGTGTTGGAGGTTAAGAAAGCATAAATACCATGTTAGAGGGGCAGATAGAGTGTAAACACAGTGTTTGGGAGCAGGGAGACTGTATACACCATGCTCGGGCATGTGACGCGGGCACAGGCCAGCCAGGATGGCCCCCGGATGCCTCTCTGCAGCGGGAATGTGAAAATAAAACCTATTTAATGAGGGGTGAATGAGAGAACCTCGGGGACCCCTGAGGCAAATTCATTAGGAGATTAAAAAAAGCGTTTCCCACAGTAAAACGGCGTCTCGTCTGATCCCCGCCACATTTCATTTAGGCTCGTCTGCAGAGGATGTGGACTGGCCAACCCCTATCTCACAGGCTGCTGATAACTGCTAGCAGACAGGAGCTGGGTGACAGCGCAGGAACATACATGGATGGCTCAGTGTGGACGCAAATGGTGCCGAGATATCAGGCGCCGTGAAAAGCAGGCGCACACCCCAACAGCATTACCCGTGTGATAAAGCGCATAACACATGGCGGTAATTGCTGTCTACAGAAGCCCCAGCCGTCGTATCGACCTGTCAACTTTGACTTCATCAAATGTAGCCCACAGTGGCATTTCCAGCCAGTGGTCAGTACACTGGCACTGCAGCTAGAGCTACTGGTTTCAGTACCAGCATCCTACTGGTTTCATACCTTTCATGAAGGTACAGGATGTATCAGCAAATATTAATTTATATAATTAGGTAATGTCATAGATAAGTTTACAATACAGACATCTAAGTTAGTATCCATAATTGACTTTCAAACTACCACGAACGATTAAACAATAAACGGAAGATTTATAGCACTGAATCTACGTGGAATGGTTGAGCCTGTGTTTCGGGTATTTCCTGTGCGCAGGGCTCTCACGCTCACCAGGCAGACTGAGGCACTGTGCATGTGATGTATCTCTCAAGCTCTGAGTCCAGCCAGACCAGCAGCCTCCTGTGCAGGATTCGTAAGGAGCAGTTGACCATCATCCGCATCTCCCCATCCTGGGTGGGTATTACGAACACGCCCTACAGTCATCCTCAAATTGGTGACTGATCATCCAAAGTGACTGATCATCCAACTCCAACTACCTTAACTTCAGAAGAACAAAATTATTACATCCACATCTCGGCACATAAAACAGTTAATATCTCATTATGTGCCCTTTTAGACACTGAAAATACATTCTTAAATTCCCAAAAACACTTAGAACATCATAGATCTTAGTTTCTAGAGTAGCTTTCTACCATTGACTGAACTTCAGCTCATGTTGAGAGGCATTCTGCTATAGACTGACGGCCTAATTCATTCCTTATCACCAGAGTTCATCCAGCACTCCATATAAATTCTCAATTTATTAACACTGTCTAATTTCCTTGTTAGATATGTATAACCAATCTCATGTAATTAGCAATTCGGAACCTTTGGGGTATTAATCCCGCCTGAATTATGGATTTGAACATCAAAGCATAGAATCCAATGTAGCCAGTGCTTGAAATTAGCTCATTTGAAACCTGCAATTATTTGTATGGCATGTTCACAAACATCTTCCTCTTTTATGTCTGGCAGAATCCCATGGGTTCTCTGCACAGAATCTTCAATCCATTCTAGTGAGGGCCAAAAATAGACTTAACGCTAGACCCAGAAGCCCTTCCAAAATGCTGCTGTGTTCATATATGGGGCTATAGCCTTCTTTCCTGGTAGCGAAGATCTCTGTTGCTTCTGTGAAGGGTGCTGGTTTTTCTGAGTAAGATTACGAAACCCGACCGCAATTCACATCACCTTTTTACCATCAAACAAACATTAAATATAAGTCAACGTAAATCAATAGCTCTACCTGAGACCTGTGCATTTGCCAGGCCAAGGGTCTGTGGCTGAACAACACAAAAGTGCACGGTCGCAGTTATTAACGCCCCGCTCCTTCTGACATTTGAGAGCTGAGACACACTGTGGGGCACCCCTTATCATCCAAAGGCCACGACCAAACGGAGAGATTCGAACAGAGAAAACAGCTCCACTGTCACGCACAAAGAAGATGGATGTCTTTGATCCCCCATGGGGGGAGCAGCAAAATCTTAATTAGTGAGAGAAAACAAGAGTGGCTTATGTGTCAGAGGTGCTCGCATCACTGGCTGGCGCTGAGTCACTTGGTGAGGCAGTCGTCACGGTGGCCGACGTCGTGGTAACGTGAGGGTGGATGCCGCCTACTGCGTGTTCACTTTAAAACCATATTCTCATTAGGCGTGTTTTTTACACGCAAAAGCCTAACCCCACTATGGACACATAAAAGCTTATTGTTATTCTCATGCTAGACTTCAAGTCGCCCTGTGCATCAGTAAAAGGCAAATCAAGATCACCAAAGCGTTATGTACAGCTACCCCATGTTTGAAATGGTAGGTGTGCATTTTAAGCTCGGTTATTGTTTTGCAAAATTAATAATCAAGAGAGCTTCAGTCAGCAGTCTGAGACTGGTCTGACCACCAATCAGTCGGTATAGATCAAGCTAGGAAAACATTTTCACTGTTTTATGAGATATCTGGGCCCCCATGTTCCTGTATCTAGGAGTCGGCAATGAAGCTCCTTCACTCGTCTGTCTTAGCTTCAGAACTATGGGTTTTGTTAACTTAGCACTTTAATGAATCTGTTCGGTTTAAATAAGTATCTATTACAATTATAACTGACCTGCAGCAACAGCTGCTTCCTCATGAAATTCCTTAGGAAAATGTATTTGTTATAGACATGAGGGTACAATTGAATGGAAAATGTGAACTTCACATTTTCTGGAACCTTTATTATAATGTATTTGGTTACCTGGATAAAAAAAATATTGATCCCAATGTGTTTTCAAGGGACTCCTGAATAAATGAACTGCTTTCCTCTTCACTCTCTCACCAGAACCAAGGCACCTCCACGACACATCCTACAGGAATCAACTTCAGACGGGACATTAAGAAGAGCGGCGTTTCACCAACACTCATCATTACGACAACTGCATTCCTCAACCGAACAATCATTCTCGCTCTTATTTTTAATGAGCCCACAGGCAGTAACCTTCTATGTTGCTTTGCTACAGACTGCCCACTCATTTATAAATGTATTTCTTCATTCAAAGAAATGTGACCAGGTTAGATTTTCTCACAGCTGGATACTTTTAGTAAAGCGGTTCCGGTTCCCTTGTTGGAGCGGAAGGGCTTGTCCGAGGGCCGAGGCAGGACCCCTCTCACCCCCTGGCATCCTTTGAAGTATCAACCCTACCCTTCCAGCAATTTTACTATATTTTCTGCTGCTTCTGATAAAATCTGTGTCGGGTGGTGGCAGTTTGGGGAGGCCACAGTCATCACACTTACCGACCACACTGCAGATGCATTCAGCCTTATCAACCTCTGTCCTTTTCCAAAGGGTGGCGGGTTCGACGGCCTAATCGGCCTGGGAATGCGGGAGAGGGGCCGCGCAGGAATCAAAGGCCTTATCGGGACTAATTAAATCACTGAGTGGTAAGCGTGAAAACTCAGCTCTGGGTTAGCATGGGCCGGCGAAAGGACCTCGGGGGCACACAGCTAAATGTGGGGGAGACAGCGCTAAAACACTGACGGCATCGGAAATCGCTTCACAGGATCTGCCAGTAATGCATTGACACACCATTCGTACAGGTGTTTTCACCCGAGATGCGTTTCGACCGCAGGGTTGACAAAAACAAAAGACGATGTCACCTCAGCAGTCATGATATGTTCACAGTGGGGGGGGGGGGGGGGGGGGGGGGGGGGGGGGGGGGGGGGGTAAGAAAATAAAACAAAAAAAAAAAAAAAACAGAACACAAAAAAAAGGGGTGGGAGGG
>JABFEA020000010.1:21277735-21295139 GCA_019775915.2 Cyphomyrus plagiostoma | reverse complement strand
CCCCCCCCCCCCCCCCCCCCCCCCCCCCCCCCCCCCCCCCCCCCCCCCCCCCCGGGCGGCGCGGGCTGGGGCCTGAGTAAATCAGGAAATACAGTAATACTGTCCACAGCAATTACGAGTGAGAGAGACGGGCTGGCCCCAAAACCGCTGCTTTATCTGTGGAGTTGGGGCTGCAATTAGATGTTTCTGAACACTGATTCACTGAAAACATGGTTATATAACCAGGCAAAGCCCTGTCATTAAATAATTCACTAGCATTCCTGGACAGTGGCCATGAAATAAATCTGAATTTGCCTGATATGATGGAGACGGCGGCTAATAGCTCCCGTCGCCCCTCATCTCGCCTGCTGACAGTGTCGCAGCGAATCACAGGTCTTTGTGTGCTGCCCTGATAATGAATGTGGTGGGCTGGGCCCAACAGAGGCCCTGCCCAGCCTCCTCTCGCCGTGAGACAGACACGGTGTACAGCACGGTGCCCTGCGGGCAGCCTGTTCACAGGGCTGTAAATTGATTCACCGGCAAGGGAACAAATGTAAACGAACGCTCATTATCTGCACATAATGTAGCACGAATGATAAATCATAAGGGAGAGCGTGGCTGGGCAGCTGGGCACAGACGCCTTCCCGCTCGCCCGCCCGCAATTGGTGCCGCTCCCCAAAGCACACGGGCATCCCGGGAAGCTGCCCAAGCAGGCGGCACATTTCTGCCCGACTGCACTGCCGATAACACACAACACAGATAACGCGACGTGGACGACAGCGGGCATTTCACATGCCAGCATGACGAGCTACCACAAATGACCTGTTAAAAAGGATGGTGGTGATCACTGATCATTGTTAATGTACCTTTAAGTGCTTTAAATCAGAATACTTTTATTTGCCAAGTACATAAAATACAAGAAATTAGTTTTGGTGCAGGCAGTGGCACGAAGTATACAATTAAACACACAATAGAAGTGCAAAATATGTGCACAAAGGTAGCAAAATTCAAATAAATGCAAATAATAAATATAATTCAAATAAAGGGAGACACTCAAATAAGAGGGGTGCAGCCTCCAAATCGTGCCCATTCCCCGAGGGGGGATCACACCCATGGCACAGCAAGCCTTGTGTACCCGAGGCGGGCCCCCCTCAAGGCTCTCGGAGATGGGGGGGGCCCTGTGTCCATTTCTAGACCGCACCCGCCAGTATCTTGAGGTGGAGATGTCCACCATGGATCTGTGTGCATGAAGGTAAGGTGCTGACTGCAAAGCAAATACCTCCACCCTGCATGGCTATGTTTGGGCTCAAATTAAAATAAATAAATAAATAAATAAATACGCCAGCCAGCACTTTTTCCATTCCCACTGACATTACAGATAACAGGACGTCATGTTCTTTTCTTCCCGTAGTGAAACAGTGGAAAAACTCAATGCCAATTAGGTTATTTATTGTGGTGAAATAACTAAAATATAGCAAAGTATTGTGGAAGTACTCCCAGAAGAACAAACAGCATTGTGTTCTGCATGCAGCACATTAGCTTCACCCGCTGCAGTGCTATGCCACACATCTTACAGAGGGTTGTGGAGAGCTGTGTAGCTCAGTGGGTGACCCCCAAATGCCCTGGGGTGCTGGCTGACCCCACTTTCTGAACTCATCTCTCACCTATATTTTATATATGGTGGCACCTCAGAACTCGAAATTAATCCGTTCAGAACTCCGGACCAAATCCTAAAGAGTTCGAGTTATGATCGAATTTTCCCCATAAGAAATAATGGAAAACCAATTAACTGGTTCCCGGCCACAAAAAATTACACCGAAATATATATATATATATTTAGCATTTAAACACAAAATGAACCGGACAAAACAAGAAAACATGAAAGACATCTAAACACATTTATCAAAACAGTCATTTTTAAAGTAAGAAAATCAATGTATCCAAACAATGTGTCATGCCCCGATCATCCGCTCCTTCCGTGTGCCACGCCCCCTCATTAACCTTGTGTAGAATCCCGGTGTGATCAGCTGTTTCTGGTTGTTGTCATTAGTCCTCTGTATTTAGTCCACGTTTCAGTTTGTTTCCCCAGTCTGGTCACTGTAATGTCTGTCTGCGTTTTGCCTGCCTTACCTGTAATTAAACCCTGTATTCCGAAATAGTATTTTTCTGCTCTAAAACTGAATGGGCAGCCTAAACTGTAAGACCTAGGCTGACCAAACTTGGTACGATGATTGCAATTCCTACCCACTACTCAGATTGTCTGACCCAGGCCTGTTAGCCTGATGGGGGCGCCGTAACACCCCCCAACACGTTTCGGTCGATATCTCCTGTCCTATTAGTCCTACAATCAAAATTCTTTTTTCTGCTGATACAGACAGCCCTGCCCTACCAACTTGCCATTTGGACTATGAAGCTCCGCCTACTTAGATTTTTTGCTAATTTGCATGATTTGCAAATCCAAACGATCAGTCCTCTGAGCTGATCACTATTAAAAAAAAAGTCTGTCATTTCTGCACCATACGGCCATCAGCGACACCCAAACTGTACCTAAATTCAGTCTGACTGCTATAACTTCGCCCTGCCTTAGACTACCTTAACCAAATTTGAAATCCAACTTCCCTGCACCATTCTGGGGATGCGATACAAGCCCGGCTGCATTTCGTCAATAGGGGGCACTACAACCAAAAACTGCCAATATCTCCTGAATGCCTTGACCAATCCAACTAAAATTTGGCAGATACATACTACGACGAAGTCTGAGATCAGACATGTATCATGGCAGTCATTAGTCATAAAATCCTGGCCACCATCATTACCCTGACGTCTGTGCCTTTGTCTCTGTTCCATTCCCGATCAGCACGATAATATTATTATAGTTAAATGTATTAATGGTTTATTATTAATATTAAAATAGTTCATAAGATATCTTTATTTTAAAATGTATTTTATTATATAATAATAATTACTGTTACTGTCTATCATTGTGTAAATGTATTTTTACTGTCTAAAAATATGTATTCAGTTAGTGTAAACATGCATGGTGCTATCAGAGCTAATGCCAGGCTGAGACTGAAGCGTTACCCTTTCTTTCTGCTGAGAGACGTGCTCACGTGACTCATTTCCCCACACGTGCAAGATATCTTAGGTCGGCGTTCACGGTTTGACTTCTGAGATTCAGATTGAGCTGTAGGTAACTTTTTTTTTCAAACTGGTTGGTTCGACTTTTAAGAGATTTGAGTTCTAATGAGTTTGAGAACTGAGGTACCACTGTATACACACAAACACACACACAGATCTGTCTTTGGGTGTTTCTCAATACTAATAATGCAAAGATCATACTTGTGGTCTTAGTAAGACTGGTCTTGCTAATGTGTCTCCCAAGAACAAACTTTGGCCATAGTGAATCATGGGATTGGTGAAGATGCAACCCATTTATCCTTGATATTTGGGGGTTTTTACCGTCATCCATACTTGTGTTCTTAAGATTGGAAATGGTCTTCGGCAATGGAATATGACGTAAAAAGGCTATATGAGAACATAATTACGGTCAAGAATGCATTTTGAAAAACACCCTTTGTCTCTGTCTCTCATGTAGACCAAGATGGGATAAGGACCCAATTTCCCTACGGGGATGAAGTGCTGCTCTTCTATTCATTATCAAGCGAGATTATTATAATATGCAAATGGTGATTTAGGGGAAACAGCGCTAAGGAGACGCAGGATAGTGGGGGAGTTACATTTACGCACTGTGAAGATGGCACAGATACCGTCACACTGAGGTGACAGTGTCTCACGGAACAATATGCATTTAAAGTAAAAAATTATCCAAAGGAGATACAGGACCAAGATTTTTATCTCTCCAGAACAGATACAGCAGTGCCTGGTAGGAAATGACTGGTGGCCCGATAATTAAGCCAACAAGCTGGGAGAGTTTTCCACGAAGCCCCCCCCGCCCCGAACAGATAAGAGGAACAGTGAAGGGGGGGTGGGCATCAGTCAAAGGGGGGTGGGCATGAAGATTCTCTCATCGTATTTGTCAACAAACCAGTCTTGCATAATTGACATATTGTCAGGTGGCAGTGCGATGTGGGCCCCGGGCCCTTGGCAGAGGCTGGCCCCAGGCCCTCGGGCACAGGTGGGCCCTGGAGGAGCACATCATTAAAGTAGCAAGCTTGTGGGGGTGCACTGCTGAGAAAATGGCGGCCTCTTATCTTCTGGGTGCTGTATGAAAGGCTGGGTGTAATGTGACAGACTCAGCGGCACGGTGCCAGGGGAATAACCACATCGTGCCAGAACAAGACAAAATAACATATATAAATAAAGTAAAATAAATAAAGAAACGAACAGGCAGAGACATGGCCTTGTCTTACCACTGCCAATCATATGGCACTGATGCAGATATATGAGAGAGATCCCTCCTTAATAAGAACCCCAGTAGAACATTCCGGATCGGTATCCACATGACAAAATGTTGACTTGGCTTTATGGCACTTTTCAATGTTAAAAAAACTAAACGTGCACGTTATGAGAGGCTTGGACAGTGCAGAGGAACCAGTTCTCTTGGGCCAAGCTGCACTATTCACCAAAGCACCGAAGGAGCTTGTGTGCAAAGCAGCTTTCGGTTCGAAATCGCTCTGTAATCGTGCAACAGAGGAAAAAAAAAAGATCTCAATCGGTCGCCTGCTGCATTTCTGAGCACGTGTCTGAGTCGGGCTTTGGTACCGTCCGCAGCGGCCATGAGAGTCTTCGGTTCCTACAGCAAGAACGAAGCCAGAGAACCCTGTGGGGCTTAGCACGTCATACAGACTAGGGGCCCGGGGGAAGGGGGCTGTGATGGCCCACTTCAGCAACGACCGCGTGGGACTATATTGTAGCAGCTCCGCACCACCCCCAGCTCGCCCTAGGCCTGGGGTCTGATTTGTTACGGGCCGTGCCGTTCGCCGTACTTGGCGGCAAAGAGCCAAGAAGCCGGAGCTGAAGACAGTGCCGCCGAGGCCCGCCTTTCCACACACGGCGCGATGTGGTTGGCGGCGTTGGTCTCATTCGGTCGGAAATAACTGCAGCGCTGTGAAGAACAGCACACAAAACAAATCGCAATGTGCTGAAGTGCCAACAGTAAATGACAGCGACAAGAAAAACTCGGAGGTGAACGGAGACTGAAACACGGCACGGACATAGCAGTACTGCTCCTGTTGCAGACCGGTGTGCCTCATAAGGGTTGCTTTCTTCACAGGCTAGCGTTAGCGTACCCTAGCCCTAGCCTATTGTTATCAAGTCAGATCTAATTCCGGCCCTTTTCCAATGTCTCCATAACATGTCGAGCAGGACTTCACTATTTCATCCGCAAGGTATGCAGACATTGCACATTCAGACATTAACAATTCGTTCCACGTGGCAGCAATTACAGTTTAGGGGCAATTGATTCATAGTGAAGTGCTATTGCTCCAGCAGCGGCAGGTCGATATAGTCAGCAAAGTCAGATGCTTCAGACGCTCTGCAAATTGCCACCTTTAATCTTCCAGATTCATTAAAAATCTCGACGAAGAGAAGGCCGGTGCCAGCAGTGTTTTTTTGATCGGCTGACTCTTTCCAAGGGTGCCGGCCGACGTCTCTGTGAACTCAATTAAACCGCCTTCCAGCTTTTCCTTAGAACAACAATGGAAGAGAAAAAGATCTCCTGGTGGAAAATGGCCCTTATCTTCTGCACGATGGATTTCCCTCCAGACTGGGTTCCCCTATTGACATCTATGCCAGAATAAACAAACCCCCAACATGATATTAGCATCAGGATGAAGAACTTCCCAGTGAAAGCCCTAATCTGTATATCTGTACATGAGTCACAGAAAGAATATTTTGAGTGCTCTCTGGGAACCCGCTAAACGTCTGCGTGTTACACACTTCAGCAGACATTGTTCCCCCTTTGAGCTGCCGGGGGACACCGTCGCTGCATTATTGCACGTCGTCTCCATACATAACCTATAACATTTCAAACTTGCTTCTTGCCCTTCACATGACGTGACCACACCTTTGCCTACCTACAACTCTTATGCCGCAGTAAGCTCCAGATCGATTCTTTAAATTGATTCTTTAGCCTTTAAATCAAAAGCAAAAGTTTTATTTGCTTTTTGTACATGTACATTGGTACATACCTTTCCACACATCTCTTTTTTAAAGATATACACAAATGCGAAGCTTGGGGTCGGTCATTTATCCAGTGCCCTAAGAGAGCGGCTTTCGGCAGGGGGGGGGTCTTGCTTAACGGGCCAATGCAGATGTGGCTACTCAACTGAGTGCAGGATTCGAACTGGCAACCTTCTGGTCACAGGCACAGAGACCTAGCCTACGGCGTCACACACCGCTCCATGTTTAAGAGGCTTCTAATGAAGAAATAGCAGCCCCAAAGTCCACCTGAACTGTGCTCAGAACTGCATATGACACATTTCATGTGTGAAGGTTTCTATGCGTGAAGCTCTGACTGACGTCTTTCTGGGACGTCATCGCTGTGGGACACTGGCCGACAGAGTCTCAGTCCTTGACTGGGCCATGGGTGTGTACATGAACGGCAAGTATTAGCACTGCTAAAACCGGTCTTCCTCCGCTGGGAGAACAAAAGCAGCGCTGTCTGCGGCTGCATCAAGCCAGATACCGTCAGTCAGTACCGCTAAGGGGCCAACAGACTGAAACACTGATACCGCCATAAATCTTTTATAGAAGTAAAGTCGTAAGCGGGGAAGGAGGGTTGAGGCATTTCTCCCGACGCTTTGCTGCGAGGAACGATGAAGACGGCAGCACTGAGGTATATTTAAAGCGACTCACGTGGCTTTGGGATTTCGAGGCATGAGGCGGGAGCGCCTGGGTTAATGTGTCTGGAATTGCTGAGGTAGTCAGTGTATCCAGATAAGGCCTGTTACACGACGCAGCACCGGGCACCGCCACCCCTTATTTATTTGACACGCAGCGTTGAAACGAAGCCATTAAGTGATACGACTGGGGGGTAGCAGGAGAGTGTCCGTGGCGGGAGGCCACCATTAGGGGGAGACATGAAAGGGAATAATCAGCCTGTGATCACTGTGTACACCAGCACAAACACCTTTAACTGGTACGAGCGCCTTTAAATCGGCACAGCTGTCTTTAACCAGAAGAGGTCTCTTTAAACAAGCAAGGCTGCCTTTAAACCAGCATGGTCACCTTTAACCAGGAAGGCCTTTTTTAAATCAAACACTGCTGCCTTTAAATGGTACAGCCACCTTTAAACCAGGATGGGCGTCTTTAAACAGCATAGCTGCATTTAAACAGCACGAGCGTCTTTAAACTGACACAGCCGCCTTGAATCCAGCACATCCACCTTTAAACCAGCATAACTGCTTTTAAATCGGCATGGCTGCCTTTAAACCGGCACGGCTGCCAAAACAGCGGCACAGCCTCCTTTAACCAGGACGGGACCCTTTAAACCAGCATGGCTGCCTTTAAACCGACATAGCCTCCTTTAACCAGGATGGGCACCTTTAAATTGGCATGGCTGCCTTTAAGCCGGCACGGCCTCCTTTAACCAGGATGGGCCTTTAAACCGGTGCAGCTGTCTGTGGTCTGATGTGGGTGTCTATAAACCGGTGCAGGTGTCTGTAGTCTGGCATGGGTGACTATAAACCGGTGCAGGTGTCTGTAGTCTGGCATAGGTGACTATAAACCGGTGCAGGTGTCTGTAGTCTGATGCGGGTGTCTATAAACCGGTGCAGCTGTCTGTAGTCTGATGTGGGTGTCTATAAACCGGTGCAGCTGTCTGTAGTCTGATGTGGGTGTCTATAAACTGGTGCAGCTGTCTGTAGTCTGATGTGGGTGTCTATAAACCGGTGCAGCTGTCTGTAGTCTGGCATGGGTGACTATAAACCGGTGCAGCTGTCTGTAGTCTGATGTGGGTGTCTACAAACCGGCGCAGCTGTCTGTAGTCTGATGTGGGTGTCTATAAACTGGCGCAGCTGTCTGTAGTCTGATGTGGGTGTCTATAAACCGGCGCAGCTGTCTGTAGTCTGATGTAGGTGTCTATAAACCAGCGCAGCTGTCTGTAGTCTGATTTGGATGTCTTTAAACTGGTGTAGCCACCTGTGGTCTGGTGAGGGTGTCTTTAACCCGACGCATTCATTTGTAACCCGGTGTGGGTGTCTTTAATCTGCCATCTTTAAATTGATGTGTTTCATAAACTGAAATTTGCCGCACTAAGAACCAACTTGTTATATATTTACAGCACTGGAAAGTTAGCATATATAGTAAATAGAGTTGCAAAATTTTGGGACTTTTCTATTAATTCCTATATATTACCGGTAATTCCCATAGAAAGTTTCAAACTGGGAATATTTCCAAAACTCCATAGCTTAACTCCACATGGAATGGAAAGTTTCTGGAAATTTACTGCTCCTAACAGTACAACACTAATAGTAAATACAGTCAGAACTTCAGCAGACAACATATTGCTAAATAGCATTTAGCACTAGCTAGCTGGAGGACCAGAAGCCCATTACAACTGGAGCCAGTCTTGGCCGTTTGGTTAGTTACAAACAGTGCAGGAGTTAAACATGACCCTCACCTAGGTATTTTTTTCCAAAGAGCGAAGCCAGCTCCATAAAGCCATCTAACCAGCTCCATAAAGCCCAATTAATCAGCTCCATAAAGACCATCTAACTAGCACAATCACTCTATCTGCAAAAGAGTGCAGCACAAATCACTGCTGATTAATCAGACTGAAGCACTAAAACACCAAACGCAGAACAGTCTACAATCACCAACCATAACCATAATCGGCAGACCACCAGAATGGTCACTGTTTTAGATACTCTGATTTTTTTCTAAAAGGTTTTACTTTCTCTCACAAGTGAAATATACTGAATGTACTAAAATACTAATCTTATATGCCCTTTATTTAATATTACTGCAATGAATAAAATGGTAGAAGCTGAAATGTATTTGTTGCAATTCTACTGCTTGCATACAGATCAGAATCATATCCTTGAAATCAAACTGAAAGTGACTGCAGTGCATGCACTCCCCTGTCGCATATCTAAAACAGTAACATGTCTTTGGGGTGCACATACAACCCTCTGTCACACAGCCGCATCAACATCTGAATTTATAATCAGTGCCCTGTCACAGGGAAGATCAGGCGGCTTCATCACCGTGACACTGAATCATGTTCTCATATCGCCCGGCAGATTGTAAACAACCGAAGAAATGATCTTTAACGAAGAGGCGGTGTCGCATTCCTGAGCGAGGGCAAAAGAGGGAGACAAAGATATTTGCAGGAACGGGAAGAGCTTCCCACAGCAGATGATGATGGACGAGGAAAATGTCAACAAAGGCTTTCAGTCTGACAGACAGGAGGTCGGACGATGGAAATAAGAAAATACATCCTGCCAGCCAAGCATTTTGTGTTTGTCTACGTCTGTGTTTTGCGAGATTGCAGAGTCAAGCCTTGGAGAGCAGGACTGACACTTGGCCAGGACAGACGGACAAGGAGACACCCCGTGGCGGCGGGGACAAGGCTGGGGACTGAGACGTCCTGGGTGACATGAGTCAGACTGAGGACTGTCTGGGGGAGGGACAGGGGGTGGCTTTCCTCTTGCAACCTCTGAGGACTCCTCCGATCCCCATGTCTGTGGAACCACTCCTTACATTTACTCTCGTTTAAAAGCATCCCATTCGTTGTTCATACACAGGCATGCTTGCATACACAGACACGCTCACACATACACGCGTGTGGACAAACAGGAGCAACTGCGCCGCCCCCCCCACACACTCAATTAAATGCTTAATTTAAAGCCAGGCTTTGATGCTTCCTCTAGTAGCACCTTGTGGCGCTCCTCTGCTGGGCTTCTGGGAATGTGATAATTGCATCCCTGTAGCACCGCGGTGTGGTTGTGAAGATGTACCAGCCCGGGAACTGGGAATTACGAGGCCGGGGGATTTTCCTCGCTGAGCCGGAGCCGCGTGAAGGTGAGGGTGAGGGAGCAGCCCCAGACGCTGCCGCCCGCCCGCCGAGTTAGCATAAACACGCTTGCTAATTAGCCGCCGTGTGCGGAGAGATCGTGGGGCATTTTCCACACGCGTCACTTCCTCTCCTTTAAGGGTCTCTCTGAAACCCCGCAGGCACGCTCCGCTGCCGCCCAGAGCCGCCGCTTTGTCCTCCGAGCGGGAAGCCACGCCACACACTTTGAGGAATTATTAATAGGGCGAAAGCAAGGCTCCTTCAGCAAACGGCCTCCATGCGCGGGGGTCTGTTTACAGCACATGTGTGTTTATACAACAACACGCATTGGAAAGGCGCTGCGATTAAATTACCACAATCTCTCATAAGTTGGGGGGGGCGGGTGAGGGCTCATAGTGACTCCCACTTCCTCCCTCTTCACAGTGTGTACAATCTGTCGGGTGTCCTGCTTTGCCCCACCCCCCCGTAACCCTGCTGTTCCCCTATCCCCCTCCGGGGTGCCTGATTCCCAATGCGTCCGCCTCCCACTCGTCTTTTCCCATGATTCCCAGCTCCCTGCACCCCCACCTCCGTCTGTGCCATGTTGTGCTCACCCAGCCCCCCTTCCCACCTAATCCTGAAAACGGACGCCGTTGCCAAAACACATGATCCCCGTCGGCAGCCCCGCGCGTTACACAGCTCTGCTTGGCGTGCCCACCAGGGGGCGCTGGTACGCACATATGTCGTATGCCCAGCCCGTTGGGGGGTGCCAAGGAGCACTGCATTTTAAAGGCTACAAACATGTAATTCTAGTTACAAAATTGCAGGCAAAGCATGTTACTGTTTTTCTTTTTTTTTTTTTAATTGCCCCCTCCCAGTGGTTCTGGGATCCCCTAATTTTTAGAAAAGCTGGACCCCCGGATGGTGTAAAATCGACAGGGACATCCAAAGCAGGGTGTCAGGCAGGTGGTTGAGGGCAGACGGGACCATGCTCTGAAGAAAGGGTGGGTGCAGGCCGGGTGTGCGCTGCTGCCCCTTAGCAGGGGACCCTGACACCCCACACACAGCTGTCTGGGTTAGCTGGATACACCTGACACCCAGGGGAAGTAGGCCGGGGTTTGGGAGGGTGGGCTTTGGAAGTGTGCAGCACTGCGCACACACACACACACACACAAAGCAGAGGTTTCTGTTAACCCACTTACCACCCGGGGGGGCTCTGGTCCCCCCATGGAGTCTATTCGATACGCTCACAGCGCTCGGCCAGACCGCCATCCCCCATGGTAAATAACCCACTAACAGGCAAGATGGCACCGCGTTCACAGGACACAGCCCCCCCCTACAGAGAGCCCACACACAGCCGTGCACAGCAGCACAGAGCAAACATCCTCTTGGTTTGCGCTTTCCGAGTGGCGCCTCGCCCGCTCCGCCTCTGTGATGCACGCTGTGGTTTAGCCAGATCGCTGTCACATGGGATGTGTCTCATCTCTCTGAGTGCCTTTCTGATTTAAAAAAAAACAAAAAACAATAGCGCAGAGAAGCCCTTGTTTAACGCACCTCAGTGTAAATGCACACCAACCTTTCTGGGCCGCTTGTATGTGCTCTCCGTCGATGTTTACCTGAGCAGGTATCGGCGCTGACCTCCTGAGCCAGCAGCCGTGGGGAGAGAACTCGGCTAAAAGGCGTATTTTAGATGCCCCGACAGGGGGCATGATTTATGGCCCAGGCTGCACCACAAACCCTCCATCTTAATTGGGACCATTGTAGTTTGCCCAGTTCCCCAGCAGTCTCCCCAAGTCGTAAATGAAAGTCATTAATACATCCCTCCCAGCGGGGGGCAGCACACCGTTTCAGCCTCCGGAGGCTATTGGCAAAAACAGCATTTCCTTAATGACGGACGGCACCGCGACGACGGTGTTGCATTCCTCACATGCACACGCCCGCCGACTTGGGGAGTTCTTAATTATTTACCCCCCTCCCCTGGTTCTGCTGCTGGGGAGATGATGGGTGAGCCTCTGCCCTCTGACACATACTGAAAACAGGCCATTGTTCAACAACAGGACAGCTGATTTTGCTTTTTTGATGTATCTGATGTAGGCTGATAAGGTCCCGATAAGCTGCCGCAGGCTGTGAGCTTTGCTGGCCACCAAGACTCGACAGGGCAGCAGGGACACATGCAATAATGGAGAGCCCCCTGGAGAGGAAGCGTAAATATGCCTCCAAACAAGAATCGGCCCACGGCAGCAATGAAAGCCATTAGAGTTCATTGTGGCACAAAAAAACCAGTTAAAACAACAAACCAAACAGCAGCCTTCACCAGCAAAGGTCAGCAGGACTTTGAAAGGCCGTGTCTTTCCCTGCGTTTGAAATACCTATGCAGCGTTTCAGAACCACAAGTGTTTCCTCATGCCAGACTCATTCGAGATAAACCACATCAAGACACGATTCAACATTTCTCTTTGCTAACAAATAAATCTTTAAGAAATAAGTTTGGAAAATACTATAAAGTAGGATGTATGTAGTATACTATTACAAACAGCTGAGGCCATTATGTCAATAGATAGTGTTTCAAATCGTAATTCTAAAAAATGGGGAAGGGAAATGTTAATGTCATCTAAATCCTTACTAAGCAGACGTAGTGCAGAACACACTGCATAATCAGATCATTTGTTCTGAAACTTCATATCAGCCTTTTTTCCAACATTCAAAGAGTTTAATAAGGCAGCTAAAGGGACAAACTATGACAAAACTGCAGTTATCACACTCTAACCTCAAAAAAAAAAACAATCTGTCATATTATTGTAAGCTTTGTGTGTTTATGTTTATAAACTGAATCCATTAAAGCATACTGACCACTTACACATATGCTTTGGAACATTTAACTGTTTCTAAGTAACACAGCTTCTAATTTAAAAATTAATAAATGGCAATGACTTTTACTTTGTTGCCCATATTTGTGTTGAACTTTTGATGTTTATCTTTTTAATCTATAGACCTACACATTTTCAACTTATTGTAATCATTAAGGATTTTTTTCTAAGAAGTAAAATCGCTCCCATGCCGCCGGAATCAAACAGCTACTGACGGAGCCTCCCAGGCTTTTCATCAGCCGCCTGTGTTAAAAAGCGATGCCATTCTCTGCTCGTTTGTAGCACGGTCACCGTGGCTTATGGTTTTTATGAGAGGCCCGGAGCACATCACAGCACATAGTGAACAGTGCAACCTGAGGGTCCCACCCAGGGAGGGCTGCTCTGCCTCTGAAGCCGCAATATTTAATCACCACGATACTCGAACACCGTTGGTCGGGACGGGCCTTTCCTGCCGCATCCCTCACCTCCATCTATCTTCTCTCCAAAATGCTGGTCACCTTGTTCCCCCCCCTCCTCCCTACATTCCACTCCACAGTGTTTTCATCTCTTTGTTCCTAATGCCGCTTCCCGTTTTATGAATCTCCACTGGGGGACGTGGTGGACACCCCAGTAAATCCCGAGCCCCACTCCTGCACATTCCTCCCCCGGATCCATCCATCCACCGCCACTCTTCCACCTATATCTCCCTCTCCGCTAAAATCACAGAGACGTCCCTTTACCCTTCGCATAGCAGACGGCGACTGTACCATGCAACGTCGGCCTCTAATGAACGAGCGGCGTGGAGTCGCGGCGATGACCACACCACCCCCTCACCCTGATGTGTTCAGCCCTTGCACAGAGGCAGGACTGACATGTACCTCCACTGTTTCCCCCTCAGAGGCCCCCCACCCTCACCAGCCAACGCCAATGAGGGGGGGGGAGGCCCCAGCCACCACCAGATATAATTACTGCACTGCCACCCGACATCTTTGTTGTTGCAATAAAAGGAAATGAACTTCCAAGGTCTTGTGAAAAATAGACCAGTCTTAAAAAAACAAATTTGTCTTTTCAATCACCATTTTTCTTAATCAGCTATTTTTGCAAACCGCTATTTTTGCTCCCACACGCACACAGGGACTCCAGAGCTGGCAGGCAGTACGCAGGACAGGCTTCTCGGCCCAGTCTGCAGCCTTCAGCGGAGAATCTTCTGGATCTCCGGTGCATCTCTGCTTCTGTTACTTCATTTTCGAGCGTTTGAGTCAGACAAAACGCACAATCGATCACTCTCTCCCTGCCCCATCCCTCTTTGATGAGACTTCAAAAGGGTATTGGAAAGCTCTCCGGAGGAATCCGCAGAAAAGAGACACGTTACAAAATACTTCAAACGGACGGACAACAACAAAAAGGCCTTATTAACAGCCCGGTCTTGACTTTCGGGGACCGGTCTTCAGTGTGTGCGGGTCCAGGAGACCAAGCTTGCAGAAGGAGCCATTCATCACAACCTACACCTGGCGAAGGGGCCGGCGGCCTTGCCGGAGCCTCCTCAGCCCTGTGCCGTGCACAGTCACCCTTATTTAACAAATAAATGTAGCATCCATGCAGGTGATGACCTGGAATTTTGGGGTACCGTTAATCTGCATGACAGGTTAAAGAAATAGCACACCCACCCTAGGAAAGATACCCAACAGTACTACACAGTGAACAGAAACAGCAATCCGGCTGCCATCGGGACACGTGTCCGGCCGTTCAGTCACTGGCTCCTTTCACTTTGCGTCCTCACATAACATTCATACACGAGTCCCACTGGTGGTTGCCGGTGAGGTGCAGGACGTTCCTCTAGAGTGGTAGATGTTAGGGCTGCATTGTGGTACATCAGCACAACAGGATGGCGAGATGGGCACGCAGAAGCTGGTGTGTACAGAAACACTGCCCTTAGAGGTATAGAAATAAAATATGTATAACATGGAATTCTAAAGCGAATATATATATTTCACACCCAGTTTAAGTACACATGCGTACAGGTAATAGTTACAACCATTTGCTTTGTTAAGCACATTACATGTATTTATATATGATAAAAATAATTATAAAAAAACACGGTGGAGATGGAGGGAGAGAAGCCGCTTTTAGATTACCTAAGAATATTGTGTTCGCCAGAGCAAAATGAAAAACAAAACTAATTCCTTAATCAGACGTGGTTTACTATAGCTGATGAATTGAAAAACAACAAAGGTGTGATTCTTAAATAAGAAGAGCGAGCATTTGAGTTTTGATAGTTATCCGCGAAAATGGGAAGGCATTAGTCGGTTGCTGGCGGTTTATATCAGAAAGCTACGGAGAAGCGCTCTCACCTTGGGGATGCAACACGTAACGCCGGAGCCCCATCACGCGCCCGGAATACGGCGAACTGCGCACCGCACAGCCGGCTGGGGGGGGGAAGCTATTAGCGAGTGAAGCCGGTACGTACGGAAGCGCCGGCGCCGCTTTGCATTTCGCCGTATGCATTTCACGCTCACTCCTGTGTTTCACAGGCAGCCGAAAACTTGGCAAATGAATTTTATCACTTGTGCTCACCCCCTTCACTCTGCTGCCAGAAAGGGATTCAGCATAACGCCGTTGCCATGTAAATATATTCATTCTGCCACAAATACAATAAATCTAAATCTAATGCCTAATGACGCATATTAAAACGTTCGAGTGAAACATACAAATAACGCGCTACGGTTAAAATATTAAAATCTAGAGTACCTACAGTATTTCCTGGCATTAATTTTAATTCGCAAGCACATACTGCTTTCTGCATTTACGCCTAATCTCTTTCTACTTTCCCAAGTACCAAGCCTCTGAATCCGGCATCGGGCGCCAAACAGGCGGTGGAATAGAGTCCGGGGCTCCGACGATAACGGTGCGTCTCACCGACCGGCACCGCCGCGGCAGGTGCGTTAATTATGAGCTGCAACCCATCTCCACAGCTCAAAATGAAACTTAGAATTATTCATTCGGCTTCTTCTATATTAGTACTAAAAATGAATTTCACGTGTTTTCCCTTCTTTTTTAATGATTGAACAAATGTAAGGAATGCTCATCTTAATTTTTCTGAGTACACTAGCCAATTTGCATGCTATAATGACTGGGATGTTTCAATTAAAGGTAATTAGGTGCTTTGCAGTCTATCAGTTGGCTGGCAGACTTTGAAGAGAGCTCTTTGTGATGAGAGGGGGATAGACGGAGCGATGGAGATTAAACAGGCCAGTATGAGGACGATAGTCCCGCTTCCCCTGCAATAACATAGCGTTCTATGAATGCGGGGCCCAGCCATTCACACACAACAGTCCTTAATGTCAGCAGAAATGGCAGCACCAGCACAGTACACCAGACCAACAGTCTCTGCTCTTTACTAAATGATCTTAAAATTGTTTTCAAGAGCACCCTTAAAATAAACACAGTCTCTCCAACAGTAACAAAAGAAGAACATTTTCGTGGCATTTTCTGTGGCCTCAGAGTTACCTCTGTGGGTTAATATCCAAAAGCACAGTCAGCTGTGCAGCCAAAAACACGACTGTCTTTCAGTACCAACGGTCCGGACAGTCACAGCTCAGCCTGTTAACTGAACAAACATTTTTTCTCCAACCAGCACAATTTTCATCATAAAAAAATAAATCCTAAATCCACCCGCCATTTTCCAGCTATTCTCCAGAATTCATACAGTTTTTCACGGTCACCAGCTCTGTTCTGCAGATTTTATAGTATTATTTATAAACACAACTGGAAAAAAAACAAATATATAAAAACACTATTATTACGTAAATGCAAAATGATCAGCTTAGTTTCTCATTTCCAAATAATTCTGTATAAATTCAGGGATTTTTCTTTATTGTGCCTTAGTCTCCGCTCTTACGAAAGCTTAAAATTCTATATGGTGCTGATTGCAAAGCCAAAATATAAAGTTTCCATACGGCTCGCTGAATGCGCTGAACATTATAGTAAGCATTGTTATTATGCCTTAAAAAATAAAAAAAATAGACAGTGCTTACTAAATGTAGAGTACTACCATGCATGAAATAATATGCTAATGTATCAAATATTAAAAGCGGTACGAGAGACAGAGCCCAGCGATAGAGTGTATCGCTCTCCCCAATCCCAGCACTTTTAACTTAATAGATAATGACAGCTGCTAGCTTTATTCCCCAGGACATGGAGTGGTGATTCTGGGGGGGGTTTGGAGAGTGGGGGTTGGGGTGGGGTGCAGGGAGCATGCTCAGTCCAGGGGCAGGATCTGTATCACCGGGACGGGGAAAAACAAGCGTCGCTCCAGCGGACACCCATGTGCCGACTCTTGGAAAATAGGTCAGTGGAACACAACACACAAATATTAGCTGGAAAATTCGGAGGGATCTGGCACTTGGAGCGCCATGGCGACCGTCAGTAAACCTTAGCGAGGCCGGAGAGCGACTCATGGCACCGTGGTGCCCGCCTGTACACAGAGACAGACACGTCTCCGTGACTGGAAAAACAGGATTAAGTGGAGAGATGAACATAAAAGAATTGTGTTCAGTTTCTGAAAGTGTCTCCAAAAGATGGTTTATATGCTGTAAGACTCCCAAATTAGTTCGGTGAAGGAATT